>WOXC01010627.1:507500-865769 GCA_011680675.1 Gymnobelideus leadbeateri
TTCCAGATTTTATCTTACATCTAGCAAACTGTCGAAGGTGACACAAAATGAATTAATGTTATAAGGATTGTGGGGGCAATGGCCCACTAATACACTCTTGGTAAGGCTGTGAATTAGAGCAACCACTCTGGAAAGTAATTTGGAATTAAATTTAAAAGTGACTATCAATGTCTCTACCTTTGGACCCAGAATTTCAACTGGTAGGCTTAGATCCTAGAGAGGTTAATGATAAAAGGAAAGGTCCCATATGCAATGAATTATTTATAACACTTTTTATAGTAGCAAAGAATTAGAAACAAAAGAGATAACCTTTGGATAATAGCTAAACAAATTGTGGTACGTCAATATAATAGATTACTATGCTATAAGATAGAATGAATATGACATAGAAAAGCATGAATAGCTTATATGAACTGATACAAAAATGAAATAAACAGAAAAAGAATATTCATAGTGATTACAGCAGTGTAATGCTTGGTTCTACTGAGAGGTGATAATGATGCTTTCTCTTCTCTTCCCCTCATCTTCTTGCTTTCTCTCCCAGAGAGAGTAAATTCCTATTACAGAGTTTTTCTGTTCTTTAAGGATTTGTTTATACTGTATGTACAGATATTTATTAATACCAATGCCAACTGGTTAAAGAAATAATCCTAACTGCTCCTGGCACTGTGCTTCATTATTTAAGAAAGTGATGGGAGAGAAAAGGGTCAGGGAATGGCTTGTTGAATAGAAAGGTATAGAACAGGGGGAACAAGCCTCTTGGGGACTAGTTTGATGACATCCCTAGAAGATATTGAGGGTCATGGGAGAGAGAGAGAGGTGAGAGTTTTTCTTGGCAAAGATACTGGAGTGGTTTGCCATTTCCTTCTCCAGCTCATTTTACAGACCAGGAAGCTATGGCCAACAGGGTTAAGTAACTGGCCAAGGATCACACAGTTAATAAGTATCTGAGGTTGGATTTGAACTCAGGAATATGAGTCTTCCTGACTACAGGTCAGGCACTCTACTGAGCCACCTAGCTGCCCTTGCTGATTCATAAATGTGTACCAATTGATGAGGACTCCTAAGCTATGGATTTTAGTGAGTTTGGACCTAATAATTAAGAAAGTTAGCAATATTTGCTAACTGAGGAAAGCCCCACTTTGAGTTAAGGGAGTATTCCCAATTGCTACATAAAGCAAAGGACATAATATTAGCACTATCCACCAGTGGAATGGACTGACTTAGTTAACAGTAGATCCCCCCTAATTGGAGGCCTTCAAGTTGGAGGAGCACTTTATGTTATATATAAAAGTTCCCTCAGGTATGTGTGAGACTAGATAATCTTTGAGCTGCCTTCCAACTCTGAGATGCCTTAATTCTGTAAGAACATGTCATGAGACCCAGATGAACTACAATACAGGATATGAAGGAAACTTGTGAATAGGAAAATTTCTAGAGAACAAAAGAAGAGCTTTGGGACTAAAGATGGGAAAGTGTTACTGGGCTTTCAAAAGAGGAAAGGTAGATTTTTCAAACCATAAGGGGAAGGGAACAAGCCTTTATTAAGTTTCTACTGTGTGCCAGGCACTGTGCTAAGTGTTTTTACAAATATTATCCCATTTGATCCTCTGATTGTTCCCATTTTGCTGCTGAATAAACTGAGTCAGAGTTAAAGTGTCTTGCCCAGGATCACATAGTTAGTAAGTGTCTGAGATTACATTTGAATCTGGGTCTTCCTGACTCTAGGCTCAGCTTTCTATAAGCCAGTAAGCTTAACCTTGATTCCTTACAAAATTCTAAAATGTATTTTATAAGGGCAGATTACAAACATATAGAAAGGTATGTGTTAAAAAATAAACACAACCCAGTAAGTCATGTCAGACTAACTTCATTTCTTTCTTTCTTTTTAAACAGGATTACTAGATGGGAAGAGCAGGAAAAGTCCATAGGCAATAGTATACCTGGATTTCAACATGGCATTTGATGAAGTCTTTCATGATGTCTTTGTGGATAGGATGGAAAGGTGTGGGCTAAATTATCGTGTAGTCTGGTGGATTTGGAATTGGTTCAGTGACTGGACTCAAAGAATGGTAAATAATGGATTCATGTCAACCTCTTTAAAGGACTCTGTGGAATTCCATGGAACTCTGTAACTGACCATTCAATAGAGAATTTCCAATGCACAGAAGATCACACACACATACAAAAAGGCATATGAAACTATGAGTCACTATTTCCTACCATTTGCTTTTTTTTTAAGTGCCAGAGTTCTCTTATCTGTGAATTTTTAAAAATTCTGCAGTGGTCCTTTCTGGCATCATTATTACCAACAACTCCATTCTCCAATCACCCTTCCCAATTAAGAATCCTAGAAAGGGAAAAAAAATCCTTATAACAAATAAGTAGAGTCAAGAAAAATGTATTCCCACAGTGGCCATGTTAAAAAATATATGTGTCTTTCTGCACTTTGAGTCCAACACATCTCACTTAAGAAGTGAGCAAGATGCTATCATAGGTCTTCTGGAAAAACAATTGATCATTAAACTGAGGGGAGTTCTTAAGTCTTGCAAAGATTTTTTTTTCTTTATAATGTTGTTGTCTTTGTATAAATGGTTCTCCTGGTTCTGCTCCTTCTGAAATCACCTCTTTTAGCATTATTCATGGTGCAAGAATATTCCATTACATTCCCATACCATCATTTTGTCAGCTGTCCCCCAATTGATGGCCATCCCCTATAATTGTATTTCTTTTCTTTTATTCTTTTTAGTCTCCCTTTAAGATAAAGAAGGATGTCCTGTCCCTACCCTGTATTATCTTCTCTTAGTGACCAAAACCTCTTCTTCACCCTGGTTTCCCTACTGAGTTTGCTGTATTGCTAAACTAAATTATTTGAGTGTTTGTTCAACCCCTACTTTGCCTATTTCAGATAAAAATGAGTTTCATCAGAAGGCCTCTCTTCCACCATACTCCTATATTTTTACACTCTTCTCCTCATGAACAATTGTGAAAAATAGCAAGTTCCAACTCCTTTTCTACAATAGTAAATTCTTTAAAATTTTTTCTTTTTAGTTTTTTCCTCATCAACAAGGATTTGATTTTTTAAATTCAGTTTTATTTTATATCTAGGCTCTAATTCTCTCCCTCTTTTTTGTCCCTCCATTCTTCCCTCAGTGAGAAAAACAAGAAAAAAACATGAATAATGAAACAAAATTTCTTGCATGGACCATGTGTAGCAGCAAGCACCCTAGCATCCCCAGAGTGGCTGCCAACACAGGTTCTTAGATCTGCTTTTCAAAAGGAAAGCAACTCAAAATGGGTTAACAAGCTTACTTTAATCAAACAAACATATATCATTTACCTAGTTCAGGGGAAAAAGGTCAGCACCCCGAACTTCAGAGTATACAGACAGATCAAACAGGCTTCCAAACTGTCCAACCATTATCAATATCAAAATCACAGTTACCAGAGAGGGAAGCATCAACATCTGGGTTTTCAAAGCCGGGGGGCTCTCAACAACGGCTTCCCAGAGTCTCATGTGGTCAAATCACACAACACTTCTCAAAGTGAGCCTCAAAGCAAAGCCTCAAATCAGGGATTATATAGTCTTCTCCTGGCTCAGAGAATGTAACCACCCTCTTGACCCACTGCCCAATCACACAGCATCAAGGTGTGGTCATTCCTGAAAACCAAGCCTCCTACCACAGGCTCCATGTGACCACATTCAGCCTATTAGGGGGCAGAGTATATTTTCAAATCAAGGAAGGTTCTCAGAGTCACTTAAGTCAATCAAAGTCTCTTAAGCCAATCAAAGGGCCTAGGGGCAGGGAAGATCTTCAAATCTGCATTTCCATTACACCATGTCCCAAAAAACCCCCAAAACATGAGCCTCAATCTACATTCTGAGGCCATCACTTCTCTATCTGAAGATGGGTAGCATATTTCATCTTGAGTCCTCTGGAAATGTGGTCGGTCATTGTGTTTATTAGAGTTCCTAAGTCTTTCACAGTTGTCTTAACAATATTGTTGTTGTTATTATATAAATCATATAAATTATTATTATATGACTTATTCAGTCACTCCCCAGTTGAAGGACACCCTCTTAAGTTTCCAATTCTTTGGCACTACAAAAAGAGCTACTATAATTTTTTTTTTACATATAAGCCCTTTACCTCTTTCTTTGATCACTTTGAGGTCTAGACCTAGTAGTGATATGCTGGGTCAAAGGATATGCAGTTTTATAGCCCTTTGGTCATACCTAATAGCTAATTAATAGCTTTGGGGACATAGTCCCAAACTGCTTTTCAGAATGGTTGAACCAGTTTATAATTCTACCAGCAATGCATTAGCAAACCTACTTTCCCATTTGTCATTTTCCTTTTTTTCCCAATTTACCCAATCTGATTGGTGGTGACCTGAGAGTCATTTTAATTTGCATTTTTAAAATTATCAATGATTTAGAGCATTTTTTTCATATAGCTGTTAAGAGCTTGTATTTCCTCCTCTGAAAACTGTTCATATCCCTTGATCATTTATCAATTATAAAATGCAGATTTCTTTTAATCTCTTGTCTCTTTCCCCTCTTAAAACTCATAACAGAACCAATTCATCCCCTGGTCCTCTGTTTTTCCTTTTTGATTCCCTTAATTATTTTTGAATTCATTAGACTCTGAAGAGACACTTATTTCTTCTCTCCTTTTAGTCTTACATTATCATCCAACCCAGGGGTGGGGAACCTGCAGCCGGTAGGCAACATGTGGCCCTCTAGGTCCTCAAGTACTGGGACCGTGTTAGAACATTCAAGAATGATTCATATACTTGCCTTTAACTGAATCCAAACTTCACAGGACAAATCCCATTAATAAAAAGATTTGTTTTGTAAAATTTGGACTCAGTCAAAAGGTCACACCCAAGGACCTAGAAGGCCACATGTGTCCTTGAGGCCACAGGTTCCCCACCCCTAATCCAGCCCTTTCAAATGTTCATATCAATATGTCCTTTTCGGTTTATGCTGCTCCCCAGAGCTTCCGAGGCCCCCTACTATGGGTTTACAATGACCATGGGACTTGGGGGGTCAGGGAGTTCCTATATCTTACTTCTTCCAGGTCAAGAGCCCTGCAAACTACATGTGATTTTGGCCAGCCTCTAGCCATGTTGGGAAGCTACACACTTCTTTGCCTTTAAGAGTACTGGCTTTGTTAATAGCCACCTTTCCTAATACCTGTGGTCTGCCTCTATTGAGACAGCTATCCTGTCAGGAAGTCCCTTATTATCCCCATTTTACAGATGAAGGAACACAGGTTCAGAGACATTAAGTGACTTACACATGGTCACATAACTGGTAAACAGCAGAAGCAAGATGTGAGTCCAGGTCCAACTCTATCCATCTTCCAGGCTGCCTCTCAGGATGTCACAAAAAGTTTGATCAATAAGTAAGTAATGTTTAACCTAGAGAGGACATTAAACAGATATTAAATATATGAAGGGCTGTCATTGGATTAGGTACCACAATGGTTTTCCTTGAACCCAGAGAACTGGGGCTAGCAGGAATTGGTTGAAGAAGAGAGGCACATTTAGGCTTGATGAAAATCTTTTTTTTTTTTTTGGAGGAGGGAAGGCAGGGCAATTGGGGTTAAGTGACTTGCCCAAGGTCACACGGCTAGTTTTATGTTAAGTGTCTGAAGCCGGATTTGAACTCAGGTCCTCCTGACTCCAGGACCAGTGCTCTATTCACTTCACCACCTAGCCATCCCAAAAATCTTCTTAATAGGTTTGTTAAGAAGCAGAATAGGTCGCCTTGGTAGTTTCACCGTTGCTGGAGGTCTTCAAGCAGAGGATAAATGATCACTTGTCAGGATACTGTCAAGAGCAGACCTATTCACTTATTAATTGGACTAGATGATTCCTATAATCCTTTTTACCTCTTAGATTCTAGAATTTTATGATAAATGACCCAGTGCTTACTTCTCTGTGAGAAAACATACACTCTCATGCACACACAACATACTGTATTTTATGCTTTACATAATATAGTAGTATTATTATTTTTTTTTACTGTTAAAATAATGCCATTAGTCAGTATGCATGGTATTGGTCTATTTTTGCCCATGGACTTCAATGGACTTTTGGGCCTACTGAAAAATGTATCAAGACCTGATCTTGACATTGAAGGCCCTTGATAATATGGCCCCAATCTACCCTCCAGTTTAATTCAAGAAACATTTATTGAGTGGCTTACCATATGCAAGGCATTGATGGACACTGGAGGATACAAAAACACAGGCTAGTCCTTCCCTCAAGCAGCTTACATTTTATTTACATTTTAGCTTTCCAACTTTATTTCATATTATTCTCTTCCATATACTCAATATACCAACCAGACTATGAGTGTCTCATATCTAGAATACTTCAATAATTAAGGACATCATGCTTTTTGGTTGCCAGACAGTCTGATTGCTCTTGCATTTTTCCAAAGCGACATTTACATAATTCCATCTGCCCAAGTTTTCTCTTTTTACCACTGCAATGCTTCCATGTTAGGACATTCAAGAATGTTACATGTACTTGCCCAGAATTCCTGCATTTTCTCAAATCATGAAAATGCCTACACTATATAACCAGTTTATTATTTTTTTTTAATTTTTGCTCTCAGGCTCTCTGAACCCAGAATTCCAATGAAAAGGAAATAGGAAGGAATTCCAAAAAGTAGGGCTACTGGCATCTCTTAGAAACCTTTCCCCTATCACTAATCAAGACATCACCCTCATGATGTTATTGGTCCTCTTCAAGAATGAAGGACCAGGAGGCAGCTAAGTGGTGCAATGAATATCACAGTTCAGATCTGACCTCCGATATTTGACACTTATTAGCTGTGTGACCTTGGGCAAGTCACTTAATCCCAATTGCCTTGCCTTCCCCCCCACCAAAAAAATAAAATAAAAATAAAGAATGAAGGACAAATAGTAACAGCTTCAGGCAGGGAAAGTGGGGCCTGAGGCCCACATGTAGGGGAACATGTTCAGAACAGCTAAGAAAGCTCTTAAGGCACTGAGTATTGGAGACCAGAGCAGATTCTTAATGTCAGCTCTCAAATGGAAGAAGTTTCTCCTATATAGTTGTCATTTTCAGCCCAAAGTCAGCCTAGCAACCAACAAACATGAAGTGTCGTCACTCATGGTGTGATGGCAGCCAACCAAACTATTTTATTATTGTAGATTGCTATCATTAGTAGTCAAGCCATACGTCTCTATTTTAACACCAGGCTTCTTTCTTCTCTATTTCAGAGCTGAGGGAGAAAGAATGGACATGGGTCTTGGTCATGCAGTGGATGACAGCAAGCTTCCTCTGGTTACCCCAACAGTCCTGGTGCCACTTCAGAACAACAGCCACCCTAAGACATCTATGCCTCTGACAGGTCGTGATATGACAGGATTATACAGGGAACACCAACTGGAAAGAAACGACACCAACTTAGCATATGAACTGATGCCAGGAGAGATCGCCACAGTTAGCGTGATTTTTGGGATTCTGTGGTTGTTTTCTGTCTTTGGAAATGCCCTGGTTTGCTTGGTCATCCATAGGAGCAGGAGGACTCAGTCCACCACCAACTACTTTGTGGTTTCCTTAGCATGTGCTGACCTCCTCATCAGTGTGGCCACTGCTCCTTTTGTCCTACTGCAGTTTACATCTGGTAGGTGGACCCTGGGTAATGTCATGTGTAAACTAGTAAGATACTTTCAACACCTTACACCAGGGGTGCAGATCTATGTGCTCCTTTCCATCTGTATAGACAGGTTCTATACCATAGTCTACCCTCTGAGCTTCAAGGTGTCCAGAGAGAAAGCCAAGAAAATGATTGCAGCCTCTTGGATCTTTAATGCAGCCTTCCTGTCCCCTGTGTTCTTTTTCTATGGCTCTAGTTGGGATCATCATTGTAATTTTTTCCCCCCACATTCTTGGGATGGGACTGTCTACAGTATTATTCACTTTCTGGTGGGTTTTGTGGTCCCATCCTTCTTCATCATCATATTCTACCAGAAGGTCATCAAATATATTTGGAGGATAGGCATTGACAGTCGAACAGTGAAGAGGACGATGAATATTGTTCCAAGGACAAAAGTGAAAACGATCAAAATGTTCCTGATGTTGAATCTAGTATTTTTGCTCTCCTGGCTTCCTTTTCATGTGGTCCAGCTGTGGCATCCCCATGAAAGGGACTATAGGAAAAGTTCCTTGGTTTTCACAGTGATCACTTGGATATCATTCAGCTCTTCAGCCTCCAAGCCTACCTTATATTCCATTTATAATGCCAACTTCAGGAGAGGAATGAAGGAGACTTTCTGTATGTCCTCAATGAAGTGTTACCGAAGCAATGCCTATACTATCACAACCAGTTCAAGAGTGGCCAAAAAAAATTACGTTGGCATTTCAGATATCCCTGTCACAGCCAAAACTGTAACCAAAGACTCAATATATGACTCGTTTGACAGGGAAGCCAAGGGAAAAAAGCTTGCTTGGCCCATTAATTCAAATCCACCAAATACTTTTGTCTAATTCTTCTCCATTCTTTTGATAACAATTATGCACCAAATAGACTAAAAAGCTTTAAAATTTCAGGAATGGATGGATATTTACTTTTTTTTTGCCTACAAATTTTAGGGGAAAATGTTTTATTTTGTTAAGATGCATTGATTTAATTGTCATATAGTATTTTTTAATAATTTTAGTTACTTCCTAGTTTTTTGAAGTTCATTTATCTTGGAATTTATGTTGACTGTATTTTATGGATATGAAGTAGATTGTGTTGGACATAGTCCATTAACAGTTTAAAAAAAAACCCATAAACCTAGCCAAGGCCATATAGTACACATAAAGATACTTTTTACAAGTATTACTTTTCTTCTCTATAAAAGTGTTTTGCAACTCTAGGGCTTCCATCACATGGTTTAGTTTTTACTTTTCATAGGTTTAACTTCTGTGGGATGGACCCCAGGTTAATGTTTTTTACTTGCCTTATGAAACTAACATTCTTCCAGATACTCCCATTTGGACCAACAATGGAAATGATGAACGACTTTGGAGAATAGCATAAGCCCTTATTCAGTGATCAGTATTGACTCTAGAGTCTTAATCTACTTTTTACTTTCTTTCTTTCTTTCTTTTTTTTTTTTTTTTTTTTTTTGGTTTTGCAGTGGGGGAGGCAGATCAGTTGGGGTTAAGTGACTTGCCCAAGGTCACACCAGTAAGTATGTCAAGTGTCTGAGGCCAGATTTGAACTCAAGTCCTCCTTTCTCCAGGGCAGGTGCTCTATTCACTGCACCACCTAGCCGCCCCTACTCCTTACTTTCTAATTCTTTCTTATCTAAGGCAATTGTTGAAGCCCCAACAGCTTTAGCAATCAATACTTTCTTCCCATTTGTTTCTAGTATGGGTTGCATTTGCAATGTTCATTTCCTTTCTCTGATTTAAATATTATTGATGCAAATTAGCAGGTGCATGTGTTGTGCCCAGAAAATGCCAAGACTGGGAGTGGCAAATGACTTTTCCCTTTATTTGGTAGTTAATAATGAGACTGTGTGCTTCCCTTATCTCCACCCCTTCACACCATCCCAACACTGATAAGAGACTAAAAAGCCTTCCTTTCTTCCCAAGGCCCCAGAACGGAAAGCATCTTCCCAGCCAAGCCCATTTCCATCCCATCACTTTTCAGGTCACATTGATACACATTCTTCAGATCTAGGCTATTCTTTGACTTTTACAGGCTGGTATTCTTGAGCACCTATCTCTGGTAACCATCTTTCTTTTCTCCCCATCCACCCAACTGGTTTTCAGTTTAAAAATAGAGTGCATGTTTATCAAAAATCCCCACTTTTAGACTGTGGCCTTCACCTTAGCTTCATTTGTAATTGAGTAATGAGTGTGGTGCCAGCAGGTACTAAATAAGACCCGCAGGCCATCAGAAAATCACACTCTCCAATAACTTGGGGCTTTATGGTGGAGAAATAATTCCATTTGCTTCTTGGTCTTTGTTCAGAACGCACAGACACACAGACACACACACACACACACACACACACTCCTTCCCAAAGAAAACATAGTATGCTTTGCCTCTTTTTCTTATAGCTTATTAGTAAGCAATTGGGTTGGTGAGTGAACACTTCTCATTTTCATCTCTAGAAAGTTGCTTCCCTTGGGGGCAGCTAGGTGGCGCAGTGAGTAGAGTGCCAGCCCTGGAGTCAGGAGGACCTAGTTTGGATCCGGCCTCAGACACTTAACAGAAAAAAAACAAAAACCTAGCCGTGTGACATCAGGCAAGTTACTTAACCCCAATTGCCCTCCAAAAAGCAAAAAAAAAAAAAAAAAGTTGCTGCCCCCATATCCCTAAAATCCCCTCACCTTGAAGATAAGGAAGAAGAGGAAAATAGGGATCAGGGGAAGGAGGAAATTGTGTTCAAGGGAGGCAACGACATTTTTTCTGGCACTTTTTGCAAGCCACAGGTTCCTGAGCCACCTGGCAAAACGGATCTTATAAACGCAATCACTTGCCTCCATTAACAAGTTCCAAAGCTGACAAAGGCATTCTATGTGCCCATTCACTCTTTTGCTCCCCAAACCCTTCTGGGTTTCTGTGGTCTGTTACTTCAGACTCTTCTCAAACTATTGGCTCTCTCAGTCATAAAGCTGAATAAGCAGGCTGTAGAACACATTTGGATGAAAGTTGGACAAATTCCCAAAACTTTGAAGAACAAATTCAATCTCCTATTTGCCTAGCAACAGCTAAGAGTTAAAAACATGAGCAGCTGGGAGGTGGGTGTTTTTTATTCAGCTTTATTAGATAGCTAAGAAAACTGCAGCCTGATCCCCAAGATCTCACATATACTTTTATCATCCTCTACTTCTCCATTTCATATTTAGACTCCTGGAAAGAGTTATCTGCATTACTGTTTCCATTCCCACACCTACCCGCATCTCAGGCCCAGAGTCTCAGTGTCCTCTATTAAATAAAATGGCCTACTCCCAGTCATCATCTTATCTGACCTCTCAGCAGAGCTGTCAGACCCCCACTTTTCCTGGGTTATTCTTCTTTTCCTTTGGAATACCGCCTTCTCTCAGTTCTTTTCCTACCCATCTGACCACTCCTTCTCAGTCCCTTTGGATATATTATTATCCATATCCCACATTCTGTCCTTCTCTCTTTTATATATCTCCTGAAACTCTCTGAAGCAAACATGGTTTTCATTATCTCCTATATGCAGAAGATTCAAATGTGTATTTCTAGCCCAAATTCCCCACCTGAACTCTAGTCCCACTTGCTTACTGTTAGACATCCCCACTTGGGTGTCCCATCAACTATAGCATGTCCAAAACAACTCACTATCTTTCTCCCCTTAACCCAGCCTCCCTCCACTTTCCTATCTATGTCTTTAGAGGATACCACCATCCTCCCAGTTATGAAGGTTCACAACCTTGGAGTCTCCCCAGACTCCTACTGCTTAATTCCCTACATTTAATCAATTGTCAACTCTTCTTCCTCTATGTGCATAACATTTATTTCTTGCATCTATTTCCTCCCTTTCATTAAGACCACTATTCAAGGCCCTCATCACCTCTAATAGACTATTGCCATAGCTTCTGAGTTGGTCTTTTTCCTTTACTATCTACTGTGCATACAACTGCCAAATTGATATTTCAAGACCTAGGTCTGACCATGTCATTCCTTAGCTAAAGAATTTCTATAACTTTGGCATCCAAGATAAGACAGAAATTCCTATGTCTGTCATTTAAAATCATTCACAATCTGATTCCCCTTTCTAGACTGATTTCATAGTACTCCCCTTTGTGCATGCTACATTCCAGATCTCTGACCTTCGTGCCTTTGCACAGGCTTGCTCCCCATGCCTGGAATGTACTATTTCTTCCCCTCCACCTAGTAGAATTCCTAGCTCCCTTCAAGGCTCAGCTCAGATTGAGCTCCTGTGTTGAGGCTTACCTGATCTCCCTCTCTCCCTCCTACCATGTTAGTGAGCTCTCCCTCCTCAATTCTCCTTGCACTAAATTTATCTGTTTATATGTTGAGTTTCCCAGTAGAATGTAAGCTCCTTGAGGGCAGGAACTGTTTCATTTTTATTTTTGTATCTCCAGTGCCTACCAAAGTGCCATGCACATAGTAGGCATTTAATAAATGTTTGTTGAATTGAATTCACTTGACTATGTAGAGTGATAAAGAGTCTACAAAGGGGATGACCTGAATTATCTTGGGATAGAGTAACAAGAAGCCAATTGGAAGTAATATTCTTGCTCAGCACACAGATTGCCTTGGGCATCATTTACATTTTTGTTCCTTCTTTCAGTTATGTATAAAATGAGAAATTTGGACCACAACATTTCTAGAGTCCTTTCCCCACTAACATACTGTTGTTTCTATGCCCCCTATATGAGGAGAAAGTCACAGACCAATAGAAATGGTCTTTGATTTTTCCCTTTCCCAGGTATCATGCAGTGGGGTCATGGGCTATTTATGACTGCAAAACAACCTCACTTCCAGCACAGGTCTATGTTTTCTTATGTCTCCATTGCTTTACTCAGGTTGGCAGAAAGGGAAAAATTATGCCCTGCCCCCAAATCCTTCCTAAGAAGAGCTCTAGATGGGGGCCATTCTACAAAGGCATAACCAGTGGCCACACATATTTTGCAATTATTCAGCTGACTACCCTATTGCACCCTTAGCAATACTCAGCTCTTCAGTAGGAAACAACATAGCTAAGAAATTATTCAGCACTTTGCCTTGGTCTAAAGAAGAGATAGAGATAATTCTAATTAGAAGGGATCAACTCCCTCTTTTAACAGATGGGGAAACTGAGACTCAGAAAGATAAAGGAATTTACACAAGCTCACCCTATGAACGGGAGGCAAAATTGAGACTAGAATTTAGGTGTACAGTTACCCCTTCCAAATCACGGGGGTTAGGGATACGGTGCCCTTGCAATCTGGAAGATCTGCATAAATTTTTGGCCCTCCTTCATACCAGAGAAGAAGTCTAAATTTTTTCTTTTTCTTTTATGGGTTTTTATAGTACCTTATTGTAAAATTTGGGTGAAGTATAGTACTTTATGCATTTCTGAGTTTCTAACTTTTTTCTATGTCATCTGCAAGCCTTCACGTGTGTTTTCTGTGGCTCCACAAAACTTCCCCCAAATTCCCATTTACAGTAATTTCTTATGCAGACCTGCAATATGTTGAAACCAAGATGTGGAAAGTCACAATGTGAAAGGGATAACTGTACTTTACACTAAGCTGGGGAAACTTTTACTCCTATCCTGTCTTATAAATGTGTCCTTTTTTTTTTTTTTTGCTGGTTTTTTTTTTTTTTTGGAGGGGGAAAGGCAGGGCAATTGGGCTCAAGTGACCTGCCCAAGGTCACACGGCTAGCAAATGTCAAGTGTCGGAGGCAGGATTTGAACTCAGGTCCTCCCGACTCCAGAGCCAGTGCTCCATTCACCGTGCCACTCAGCTGCCCCAGATGTGTCCTTTTAAAAATTTATTTTGCTGAGTTCTGCTAAAAAAATCATTCAACCACGTGACCTTGGGCAAGTCTCGTTTTGCCTTTCTATGTCTCAATTTCTTCGTGGTAAAAGAGACATAACAATGGCATCTACCTCTCCATGTGTTTGAAAGGATTAAATGAAAGAATACTTGTAAAGAGCTTACAAATTTTAAAGTGCTATGTAAATACTATTAGCTATGATTATTCACTCAATCTATTCTCTTTGATTAGAAATCTAACAGTATTAGGGATCAGGGATACTTCTAGTCCACAGAAGACTAATCAATATTCAATGGTCTTTTTCTATTGGTTTTACAGAATTACCGATTGTTTTACTGTGCCTAGAAGGTAGGTATGGTCCTGCTATGCATAATCCTTGACACATCAATGGTGTCCAGGAAATACCAGATTTATCAACAATAAAGCAGTGAGAACTACTTTAAAAATTTCTGTGTATCAAGAATTCACTGCAGTTATAATTAGTGAATCAATGTGCTAGAAAAATAAAATATCTCAACTTTAAGGGAAGTTCCAAAACAATTTCCTCTGCAGACTTGAAATGACTACTCAAAATATTGTGGTAAGCCAACATCTTAGCAGAGCCAAAAAAAAAAATCCTGTTGGGTCTGCCACATGTACAATGCTACCATGACCTCTCTCCTGTGCCTTTGCTACTCTCTCACTCTCCTAGGCTCCCATTCAGAGGTGAGACTAGGGATAAGAAAATGGGCAACCGGGGCGGCTAGGTGGCGCAGTGAATAGAGCGCCGGCCCTGGAATCAGAAGGACCTGAGTTCGGAGCCGGCCTCCGACACCTAATCCACACAAACAAAAACCTAGCCGTGTAACCTTGGGCAAGTTACTTAACCCCAATTGCCCTAAAGGGGCGGCTAGGTGGCGCAGTGAGTAAGAGCGCCAGCCTCGGAGTTTGGATGACCCGAGATCAGATCCGGCCTCAGAAAATGAGCACCCACGCATAAATCAAATGACTAGCCGTGTAACCTTGAGCAAGTTACTTAACCCCATTTGCTTTTAAAAAAAAAAAGAAAAAAGAAAATGGGCAACCACCCAAGGTGAATACAGTCATGTACAGCAAGGAACACTTTTTTTTTTTTTGCTTTTTGGAGGGCAACTGGGGTTAAGTAACTTGCCCAAGGTCACACGGCTAGGTTTTTGTTTGTGTGCGCATTAAGTGTCTGAGGTCGGATCCGAACTCAGGTCCTTCTGACTCCAGGGCCGACGCTCTACTCACTGCGCCACCTAGCCGCCAGAGGAACACTTTTTAATACTATGTTTTATAAATGCTGTAATGCTTGGAAATCTATGCGGCATGCCCTACTTATTTTGTGGTTAATCAAGTCAAATGCATATCTGTGATCCAGAACCAAAACTTTGGGGTTTACAGAAACCAGATTCATGGGGAGGAAGGGTCTGTTCCCCTGAGAATAATAGAAATTGCCTCATATCTAGTCTTAGACATCCAAGGGAAAGGGCCCTCATCTCCCACGCCAACATATAGGTCAACAAAATATAGTCTCCTCCAATGGATCCCAAGAGGCTTAGCCAAGGAGCTCATCATTGCTCTGCTTTTCTTTGGGTCACTTGTTTCCCTCTCAGTTTGGCTTCTAAGGTTGCCTAGAGGCAGCATGTACGAGCTTCCCTCAAGGGACCTAAATCTGCCTTCTGAGTAAAGTTTCTCTTCTCTCAATGTCTCTCTCAGCTTCCTTCATCTGTCTATCTCTGTTCTCCATCTTAAAATTCATGTCCAAGTTTATCATGGGACTGTGAATCCATCTTTTATCCTTAATGTGGTGTCAATGGGCCAAAAAGTGTTGGAGGGCAAGGCAAGTTTTGACTTTGTCAAGCAGTCATCATCAGTGCCAGAACAAATGCCCTATTAATCTTTTTAACACAGAGTTAACCTTGATAACTGGTTAAGGAAATGCAAGGGGGATTCAAGGAAGCCTTCCCTGTCTACTCCTGGTAATAGCTAAAGTCCTAAAGTCTCTGGTGAATAGTAGTACATAGAACTACAAGTTTCAGACCTTGTCTGGAATATTCAAATGCCTTGTTCTGACTTTTATCCCACCCTACCTTTATTTTTCTCTCTTTAATACTTCCTATTGTACAGTCATTTTCAGTCATGTCTGATTCTGTGAATCCATTTGGGGATTTCTTAGCAAAATACTGGAGTGTTTTGTCATTTCCTTCTCCAGCTTACTTTACAATTGGGGAAACTGAGGTAAACAGGGTTAGGTGACTTGCCCAGGGTCACACAGCTAGTGAAGTATCTGAGATTAGATTTGAACTCAGGTCTTCTTGACTCCAGACCCTGAGACTCTATCCAATGATCACCTAGCTGTCCAACTAACCCTGTTCAAAAATAAGAGAGTCTGCTACAGTGGTAAAGAAGTGGATTTGAATTCAGAAAACCTGACTTTGAATCCTGGTTCTGCTGTGTGACCTAAGGCAAGTCATTTAAACTTTCTGGGCCTCTGTTTCTTCACCTATAAAATAAAAAGTTTGGGTAAATAACTTCCAATGTCTCTGCTAATTCTGTATTATGATTCAATGAACTTCTCAAAGCAAAAGTATCCAGAGTTCCCCCCACGAAGAAAATTTTCTATTTAAAGTGAAACAAAAGGGAAGAGTCAAGAGGACATATTAAACTTCGATGAGGTCTATCACTTGGTTTTCCTCTGATGCTCCTCAGGGATTTTAGTCCCTACATATGGAACATATTGAATTCAATTTAATTTAATTCAACATATATTTAATAAAGGACAACTAGGAAGTACAGTGGATAGTGTCCTACCTGGAGTCAGGAAAACTCATCTTCATGAGTTCAAATCCGGTCTCAGACACTTTCTAGCTGGGTGACACTGAGCAAGTCACTTAACCCTATTTGCCTCAGTTTCCTCATGTTTAAAATGAGCTGGAGGAGAATGGCAAATCATTCCAATATCTCTGCCAAGAAAACCCCAAATGGGGTCACAAAGAGTCACACCCAACTGAAACAACTGAACAACAAATATTTAATATGCACCTACTGTGTGCACATACTAGAAATATAAAGACCAACACAGTCCCCAGCATGAAAGTGCTTATATGCTTAGCAAGTTAGACCTCACATTAGCACATAATAAACTTTAACCTCATAAATGTCTCTCAACTGACTATATTCTGCTGAGAGAATAAAACGATTGTGAATCAGTATGCTACGTGGAACACTAAAGAGGGACAAATTGCTAGGCACCCCCACAACATTCCAGTCCTTCCTCTGTACCCTGTCTTCCACACCTGGAGTGTGGAAGCCTTTATAATTGACTTTGTAACTTTATAACTGATTTTGTAGCACAGATCTGGGACCACATCCTACAGAAGGTTTTTCCAGAGCTACCCCATTAGTGCTTACCCTCTCAAAATTACTCTGTATTACTTTGTGTCTATTTGGCATTTACTTAACCATATATACATTGTGTTTCCACCTCCACCCCCACAAGAATATAGGCTCCTTAAAGGCAGGTATTGCTTCATTTATCTTTGTGTCAGGGATTAGAGAACATACCATGAAACATATGAAATGCTGAGCTCTCCTGATCCCTTGTACCCAAGTCTGAAGAACTGTAGTGGAAGAAGGGAAAGAGGGCTGTCTCAAAGGAAATTTTCCAAAAATTCAGGAAGAGCTGCCCACTTAAGTAGACTTCAAAGGGAGATGCAACTTTTACTCTAGCTCTGTTTTTTTCTGCATGTATCTGTCTCTTTCTCTCTGTGTCCTTTTCTCTGTCTCTCTGTATATGTGTGTGAGTGTGTGTGTGTGTGTGTGTGTGTGTGTGTGTGTGTGTGTATCCCTCTGTCTCTCTCTCTCTCTCTGTCTCTGTCTGTCTCTTTCTCTCACTATCTACAGGGGTTTTTTAGATTTTCCATGAGGAAGATGTCCTCCTAACCACTTCTTCCTCTCTTCCAAAGTTTTTTTTTTTTTATTAAAGGGGCCATCCCTTGCTTCTCTTCTTAAAGAGGTCTATTCATTGAATGGGCATTGCCTCACTCAAAATGAGAACCCCAAAAGACCTTAGCTTAAAAGGGCCAAGGTCTCCCACTGCATCCTGGCCATCTCCAGTCATCCTGATCAATATCTGGGCACTGGACCAGATGGCTCTGGAGGAGAAAGTGAGGCTGGTGACTTCACACAGGCCTCCCTCACTTAAGTCCAATACACTTGCAAGTCATGGCATCACCCTCCTGATGTCATGGTCCTCTTTGAGAATAAAGGACAAACCACAACCACACAACCGCTACTACTCCCAAACACTTTGGCTCTGTACTGTCTGAAAAAAAATCCCTCAACACCCCTGCCTGGTAAATCAGGTAGGGTTTATTCTCCTCCTAGTGGTCATGTTTTCCAAGAAGAATATTCTTGCAAAAAATTCTTCCTTTTGCCAGTTAGGTCTGGCTAAGTGACCCAGGAGCTCCTGACATCTCAGACTCATATGTTTGGCTCTAAGGCTAGAAGTGTCTAGCATAGTCACTGTTCAGTCACTCATGCTGAAACAAGCAGACAAAATAACTAGGGGTCCAAATCCAAGTTCAGATTCAGCTAGGCAGTGCATGTGCCCATTCATATCCTTACCTGGGTATACTCTGCCAAAAATGTAAATTTTGTTCACTGAAACCTTTCAAAATATCTTGGGGTTTACAGGTTGGATTTCTTTGTTAAGGATCATGCCTTAAACCTAAATCACTCTAGTTCTCAGTGATTGGCCAACAATATGTCCCAGGCCAAACCCTACTTGGTCATTGTTTGCTCCCTGATTGGCTCAGAGTGAATGTAAGTAGCAATTATTTCTGAGGGTCTTCTCCTCCCAGATGAATTTTTTCTCTTTACTAAGTAAAAAAAGGCCATTCTCTGTCTCATTTCTTACCTAGCCTAACTCACTGAAAGGGCACTGCTTCAGTCAAACTGAGACCTGGGAAAGACTTTAGCTTAAAGAGGCCAAGGTCTCCCACTGCATCAGGGCCATCTCTGGTCATCCTAATCTACATCTTGCTACTGGACCCAGATGGCTTCAGAGGAGGAAGTGAGGTAGGTGATTTTGCACAGCCCTCTCTCACTTAAAGCCAATTCACTTGCAAGAAATGGCATTGCCTTCCTGATATTATGGTCCTCTTTGAGAATGAAGGACAAGCGACAACAAATAGCTACCACAGTCTCTGGCATTTCAGCATCCTCTTAGTGTTTTCTATTTTCCTTCCAATGTCTTTGCAATGCAGACTTTCCAGAAAGGAGTAAAAGTAGTTGAAGATGGCCAGGGATAGATCCAACCAAAAGTCCTAATGCCACGGAAAGAATTTCTGAGCCTAGAACAGAGACAGTGACATGGGGGAAGCCAACTCAGCCATGAAGAGAAAAGGTTGCCTGGAATTCTATTGTTTTCACACCCAGGGAAGATAATTTCTCTCCCTCTCTCTGTTTTTTTAGTCTATGATCTTGAAAAAAAAGCACATGTCCCCCTATTTTCTTTCCCAACAACACAATATATGTAGTCCTGATTCCTTTTAGCAACACTAGAAGATCTGGGAGGGTAAGGGAGCAGGGGGAAGAGGAGGAGGAGGAAGAGGAGTTGATTGAAGGTAAATGTTTGAAAAAGAGCATTTGGTCAAGTTTCCTTTTCACTTTATTCTATGTACAATAAAATTTGTGACCACTGTGTGTTAGATTTCTGAATTTAGGAAGGGTGCGGGAAATTAACTGAAGGAGTAGAATCCAAACATGGGGTGGGGGATCTGAGCCAGGTAGAGCAAACAGATTTTATATTTTAATATGTTTAATAATATTCCCATTCATTCCCAAATTAAATTCAAACAATCAGTGAGGGGTTAATCCACGTTTTTTTCAGGCCTGGGCTCAGCACTTGAATGCTATTTTCTAAATTCTAAATTCTAGGCATTTTTAAGGTGAATGCCCTCTGGTGGCCCTCATGAATGCTGCAGCTTCTTAGAAAAAAGCTACCCAAATGATGTAACTGAAAAAGCTGGACTAGACCTTCAAGTAGAGCGTAATCTGGTGGGCAGAGGTATCTCACCCCTTCCCTGGTTAAACAGTAAAAAGCTATCTATACCCTTAAGAAAAGCATCAACTATCTTGGGGTCGGGGATAGGGGAGAGATGGGGGAAAATTTATAACTCAAAATCTTATGAAAATGAATGTTGAAAACTAAGAAATAAATGAATAAATTTATTTTAAAAAGAAGAAAGGTATCACTTACTACACAACCAAAGGGTTCCACATAATGGCTAATGTTACAAAAAGAAATGATTAGTCAAGAAGGATTTTCTGAGTCCCTACTTTGTGCCAGGCATAGTGCTAAGTGCTGGGAATACACAGAAAAGCAAAAGACAGTCCCTGCCCTCAAGGATCTCATAATCTATTGGGGGAAGACAACAAGCAAACAATTCAATGCAGGATAAATTGGAAATAATCAACAAAGGAAAGACATTGGAAATAGGGGTATTGGGAAATGCTTCCTGTAAAAGGTAAAATTTTAGTTGGGACTTGAAAGAAACCAAGGAGGTCAGGAGGCAGAGATGAGAAGGGAAAGCATTCCAGCCATGGAGGACAGCCATCAAATATGTCCAGAATTGATAAAGTATCTTGTTCCTGGAATAGCAAGGAAGCCAAGGGATCAGAAGTTTTATATATATATATATATGAAGACTGGAAAGATGGGGAAGGCTAGGTTATAAAGGACTTTGAACATCAAACAGAGGTTTTTATATTTAATCTGGAAGGTGATAGGAAGCTACTAGTTAGAGATTATTGAGAAGAGAGGCATGACATGGGCAGACTTGACTTTTAAGAAAATAACTTTCGCAGTTGAATGGAGGAAGGATTGGAGTGGGGAAAGACGAGTTGCAGGCTGAGCAATCATTTGGCTATTGTAAAAGTCCAGGCATGAGTTGATAAGGACCTGTACTAGGACCATAGCAGTATCAGAGGAGACAGGGGGGTGGATTCAAGAGATGCTGCAAAATCAACTGGCCTTGGCAACAGATTGTATATGCCAGTGGGGATGGTTGTTTGAGATATCATGAATAGTGTAGAATGACATCTAAATTGAGAGCCTTAGGGGACTGGCAGGAGAGCAGTGCCCTTGAGGTAACAAGGAAGTTTAGAGAGAAGGAGCGTTTGGAGAGGAGAGAGAATGAATTGAGTTTTGAACATGTTGAATTTAAGACAGATTTTTTTTTAGGACATCCAATCTGAAATGTCTAACAGACTGTTGGAGAAGCAAGACTGGAGATAAGCAGAGTGGTTAGGACTGGATAAGTAGATTTGAGACTCATCAGCAGAGAGATGGTAATTGAATTTATGGGAACTGATGATATTGCCAAATGAAATATTATAGAGTGAGAAGAGAAGGCTCAAGACAGCCCAATGGGATAGCTGGAGTCAGCTGGCAGGGAAGAGAAGTTTGGAGGAGGAATGTAATTAGGAGATAAAATATTGAGTTATACTTTGGATATTCATTTCATAAGTTCACTTAGAGTATTACATACATGGGACTGTGTTGGATACTAAAGATACAAAGACAAAACAAAACAAAAACCCTCTGGGGCAAAGCAATCACTGCCTTAAATTCTAGGGGATACATTTAAATGGATAAATTTAATATAATTTTATCAGTCTATTAATAAGCATTTATTAAGCACTTACTGTGTACTAGGCACTGTGCTAAGCACTAGGGATTCAAAGGGGGGGCACTCCAGAAGGTCATTCTAATGCAAGGAGACAACATAAATACAGAGTTGATGGAAGGCACTTCACTGTGAAGACATTAGCAGAAGCTGAGGGGATCAAGAGAGGCTCCCAGAAGAGACTGACTCTTGAGCTGAGTCCTGAAGAAAACCAAGAATTCTAAGAGATAGAGAAGAGGAAGAGCATTTAAGACACAGGGGACAGCAAGTGTAAAGGAAGCTAGGTGGTGCCATAGTGCAGAGAGTGCTGGGCCTGGGACTAAGAAGACCTGTGTTCAAATGAAGCCTTAGACACTTACTAGCTATGTGACCCTGGGTGAGTCACTTAACTCATGTTTGTCTCAATTTCCTCATTTGCAAGATGGGGGTAATAATAACACCCATCTCCCAGAATTATTGTGAGGACCAAATAAGATAATTATAAAGAGCTTAGCATAGTACTGGGCACATAGTGAGCACTAAATAAATGTTAGCTATTATTATTATTTTCAAATGCACTCAGGTGATGGAAAGTGAAGAATGGCAAATAGGCTGGTACAACTGTACTGCAGTGTCCATGCCAGGGAGTAATGTGTAAGAAAACTGGAAAGTTTAAAAAAAAGTTTTAAAATATCTTTTACAGGGGGGCAGAGCCAAGATGGTGGAATAGAAACAGCACTTCCAAGGACCTCCAGCCCACACCACTTCAAAATCATGTAAAGGGGGACTCTGAACAACCTCTGGAGCTCCAGAACCCACAAAATAACACAGAGAAGATAACCTCCCACTGAAGACAGCCTGGCAGCCCTATAGGGAGCGGCCAGGGCAGCACACTGGAAGCCAACAGCACAGTACTCTGTGAGCTCAGCTCAGGCCCGCATGAGTTGAAGTTTTAGCCCCAGGGTGGCTGGATCAGCAGCTGTCTGGAAGGGCCCCAGAACACCAGCAGCTGTGGCAATTCCAGAATTATCAACACATAGATGCCTAGGACAAAGTGAGAGGCTAGTGCCCTATGGACTTTGGGACTGGTTGGGAGAGCACCTGGCCTCTTTCCCCTGGGGGCGAGAAGCTGCTCAGGAGCTGGTGCAACTTGTGCCACATTGCCATGCTGCAGCTTCAGCTCCTGGCCTGTGACCTATAGGGGGATCCAGCGATCAGTCTGGGGGGTAATCGCTCTTGCTTTACCCTTCTTGGGTCTGGATTGCAGTCTGGGGTGGAGGTCTTGGGGTGTGTGACCAGCTTGCCAGAGTATGTGGAGGCTTCAGAGAGGCCACCCAACTAATAACTCCGGAAGTTGAGAAAACCCCAACGTTTGGGACGGAAGCTCCCCTGGCTGGTGGCAGAGTCCTACTGTGACAACAAGCCCAAAAATCAAGTAATTGAGTGACAACATGCCTAGGAAAATGAAACAAAATAAACAGAAAAATGCAACATTAGACTCCTATTTTGGGGGCAAAGAGGATCAAAGCATGGAACAGGAGGAAGACTGTGAGGTCAGAAATACTGCACCAAAAGCCCCAAATGAAAATACCAACTGGCTACAGGCCACAGAGGACCTTACGAAGCAGATAAGAGAAGTGGGGGAAAAATTGGGAAGAGAAATGAGAAAGATGCAAGAAAAGTATGAAATGAGAGTCAACAGCCTGACTGAGGAAAATAACACCTTAAAAAATAGACTAACTCAAATGGCAAAAGAGGCTCAAAAAGCCAATGAGGAGAAGAATGCCTTAAAAAGCCAACTTTGCCAGATGGAAAAAGAATCCCAAAAGCTCACTGAGGAGAATCATTCCTTCAGAATTAGACTGGAGCAAATGGAAGCTAGTGACTTTATGAGAAATCAAGATGCTATTAAGCAGATGCAAACAAATGAAAGAATAGAAGGCAATGTGAAATATCTCATGGGAAAAACCACTGACCTGGAAAATAGATCCAGGAGAGAGAATCTGAAAATTATTGGACTACCTGAAAACCATGATCAAAGAAAGAATCTAGAAACCATCCTCCAAGAAATTCTCAAGGAAAATTGCCCAGATATTTTAGAACCAGAGGGCAAAATAGAGGTTGAAAGAATCCACAGATCACCTCCTGAAAAAGATCCCAAAAAGAAAACTCCTTGGAATATTGTAGCCAGGTTCCAGAATTCCCAGATAAAGGAGAGAATATTGCAAGCAGCCAGGAAGAAACAATTTCAATATTGTGGAAACACAATCAGAATAGCACAGGATCTGGCAGCTTCTCCACTGAGGGATAGAAGGGCATGGCATATGATATTCTAGAGGGCAAAGGAGCTGGGATTAAAACCAAGAATCACCTACCCAGCAAAACTGAGTATCATGTTTCAGGGGGAAATATGGTCATTCAGTGGAATAGAGGACTTTCAAGCATTCTTGAGGAAAAAACCAGAGTTGAAAATTTGACATTCAGACACAAGAAGCAAGAGATGCTTGAGAAGGTAAACAGGGAAAAGAAATCACTATGAACTCATCAAAGTTGAATTATTTACATTCCTATAGGGAAAAACAATAATCGTAACTGATGAAACTTTTCTCAGTGTGAAAATAGTTGAAGAAGGATATATGGGCATATGAATACATATGTGAATGTGTGTATATATGTTTTCATGTATAGATAGATAGAGGGCACAGGTCAAATTTAATAGGAAGGGATGATACTTAAAAGGTGAGGTTAAGAGGTGAGAGAGGAATGTGCTGAGGGGGAATGGGGAGAGACAATGGGGTGAAATGTCTCATGTAGAGGAGGCAGGGGAAGGTGGTTGCAGGGGAGGGGAAGAACAAGAAGGAAAAAAGGCAAAACCTTATTCTCATTGAATTTGGACCAGGGAGAGAATGACATGCATACTAAATAGGGTGTCACACCCTACAGGAGTGGGGGGGGAGGGGGATGGGGGAAGATGGTGGAGGGGAGGGCAGGCTGGGGGGGAGGGAAGTTGGAAGCACCCACTTTTGAAAAGGGACAGGATCAAGGTGGGGAGTGGACCAGGTGGGAGGTGGGATGGGAGGGAGGGAAATATAGTCAGTCTTTTACAATATATCTACTATGGTAATGTTTTGCATAGCTACACATGTACAGCATATACTGAGTTGCTTAACTTCCTTTTAAAATCAAATTTTTAAAAAATATATAAATACTATGATTTATACTATTTTGCATATAATTGGGAAATAAGATGTGTAGGCATTGGGGCAAGGGGATTCCCCTTGCCCTACTGGAAAAGTGGAAGGGGGTATGGGAAAAGAAATGGGAGAGAGCAGATTGGATGAGGGGATATCCTGTGGAACTATTATTCTGGGGTGGTGGGTAGGGAGAAAATGGGGAAAAATTGTAAATCAAAATCTGATGGAAATGAATGATGTAAACCAGAAGTTAATAAAGCATTTGAAAAAAAAAAAATATATATATATATCTTTTACAGTATTGGAAATTTAGGAAATGTCCAGGTTGTGAAAAGCTTTAAATGACAAACAGAGGAATTTAATATTTAATCCTAATGGAAATTGGGAGTCCTTGGAGTTTATTCAGTACAGTACCAATCTGATACAGTCATACCCTAAGCTTTAGCAGGATCAGAAAAAAACTTCCTGTAGTAGGAGGTACTGTTCAAGTTAAACCTTAAAGGAAGCTAACGCTCCTAAGAGACAGTGTTATGGGAGTTTTGATCACAAGAGTACTTCCATCTTGAATATAGGGTAAGCATATGCACTCAAGCACTTTAAAGAATGTGAACAAGGGCAACTGGGTGGCACAGTGAGTAAGAGTGCCGGCCCTGGAGTTGGGACAACCCAGGATTGGATCCAGCCTCAGAAAATGAGCAGCCACACATAAATAATGACTGGCCATGTAACCTTGAGCAAGTTACTTAACCCCAATTGCTTAAAAAAAAAAACAAACAAACAAGAATGTGAACAATATATTAATGTCTTTTTATAAGTTTTGATAACCAGATATTGGTCAGGGCAGCCTGACATGCATTTAGCTAACTCTTTTCCAAATATAAAATAACCCAACAGGCTTGCCAGGAGTTGTTTATAAAATATGTAATGGGAATTTTCTTCCAAAATGACTGGTGAAGAGAGGCATTCTTCTGGGTTCCCATGTATCTATTCTAACAAAATCCAAGTTTGTACCATACAAATGATGATCAAGAAACAAAAAAAGAAATTATAGTAAATCAATTCTGTAATACCAGAACTTCACAAAAAGTCAGTCTTAAGCCCACAGGCAATAGGACAAGGACCTTTCCATCAAAGTTAGTGTGATCTTGACCAGAGATAGGTCATGTAGAGCCTGTAAAGTTTTGTGTGTGAAAACAGCAAGAACAGAGTACTCCCCAGAGAAAGCCCCTGAGTAGTGAGGAAAAACCCTGGGTCAAAGCCTTGGAAGCCCCAAGAAATAGTTGAGGACAGGGACCAAAGACTGGTGAGTTCAGTACCTCCAGTGCAACCCTTTTGCTCAGACTTAAACAATTCAGGCCCAAGGGTTCTGATGTCCTATAGCATATCATCCAGAGACACCAACACAGGCCCTTGAAGATCCATGGAATCTTAAACCCAAAAATGAGGGTCAACACAAAATCCAGAAGACTCAGGGGGAGACCAAGCAAGGGAGACCTCCTCATCCACAGCACAGTAGTACGGAGAGATTGGCCCTATTACAAACCCTTAATTCAGAAACTCAAGCTAGAGAAATTAATAAACCAAACACCAATCATTATCAAACACCACTGCAAATATATCCCCTGGGGGGAAAAAAAGAATCGAGTAATTCCATAACAGTTGCAAGCAGACACTAAAAAGGAAAAAAAATAATTTTCCATAAGGATTACATGAGTATATAAAAGAAACTAAAGATTTTTAAAATGAGGAAAAAGCTCTAAAAGAAAGAATTGAACAGAGACTAAGCAGCTTAGAATAGAAAATATTAAGCCTTACCCAAGAAATGGATTCCTTGAGAACTAGAATAGACCAAACAGAAATCAACTTTGTGAGGTAGCAAGAAATGTTAAAATAAACGGAGGAGGAGGAGGAGGAGAAGGAGGAAGAGAAGGAAGACACATGCTCTCAACAACAACAACAACAAAAAAACTAACCTGGGAAATAGGTCAAGAAGAAATAATTTAAGAATCACCCAACTCCCTGAAAACCATGATAAAACAAAATTCCTGAGTATTCTATTTCAAGAAATCACAAATTAAAATGTCCAGATCTATTCCAACCAAAGGGCAAAATAAATGTAAACAATAATCCCCCAATCACTTCTGCAAGGAACTGCAAAAAAAGAGAAGTCCCAGAAATGTCTCATTCAAAATCCAAACCTCCCATGGGGGTCAAAGAAGAATCCTTGCAAGCAGCTTGGCCATATCAGGCCCAGGTCCCCACTCTTTATGACAGATTAAACTAGTGCTTTAATATTGACCAACATCTCTAGACAAGCTGTGGTACCTGGATAGTACAAGCTGATGAGAAGAAAAAACACACCTTGCCTCTTGCTTCTAGAAAGTCTAGAGGATATTAACTGTCTGACCTAATTGTTGGGGCCACAACTCCAGACTTAATTGCCTAGAACTCTCTTTACTCCCAAACCACATACTTTCATTTCAATCATGCTAAAACTGTCCCTTGGGTGGTGTAATAGATACTAGGTCAGGAATTCCCCCCTTACTAACTTTAGTGGTATTAGGTAGTTTCCATTGTGTGGTGAGGAAACCAGAGAAGGGGTTTTTCCCCTCCCAGTAATTAACTCAGTGATTTGTTATAGAATGCTATTGAGCATGCATCAGTTGAACTTGGAGTGAAAAAAGCATATCTTGTAATTCAACTCAATGTGTTCTGTCTATCCATGGGGATGAAATGCTAATAAGTACTCTCTGCTCTTACAATATGCCACCTTGAATATATATGTACACAAGAAGTCAGTAAGAGAACCCGGGACACATAGGGAAAGAGAGAGTGCATTCCAGGTATGGGGAAAGAAAAGGAGTAAGTATTTATCAAGCACTGGCTATATTCCAAGCAACGTGCTGAGCCATTCACAAATATCCCATTTGATCCTCACAGTAATCCTTTAAGATTAGGGGGTGGAGCCAAGATGGTAAAGTAAAAGCAGGAACTTGCTTGAATTCTCCCCCAAACCCTTGCAAATACCTATGAAAAATTACTCTAAATAACTTCTAGAGCTGCAGAACCCACAAAATGACAAAGCAAAACAAATTTCTGGCCCAAGAAAACCTGTAAAGTTGTCAGGAAAAGTCTATTGCACTAGGCTGGGAGAGGAGCATAGCCCAAATGGGTCACACAGGCACAAATGGGGCTGGAGCAGGCCTCAGGGGACTGAATCACTAGCAGCTGTGGCAGTCTCCAGACTTCTCAACCCACAAATGCCAAAGACAACTTAGGAGGTCATGGGAAAGGTCTGTTGGACCTGGGTGAGAGAGGAGTTTGGTCCAGCTCAAGCCCCAGAGTGGCAGAGGTGTTGGTGTCAGCAGCAGCTGCTACCAGAGCTCCTGGCCCACAGACAGTAGAGGGATTGAGCTGCTGATCAGAGGAGGATTGCAGGGATCTCTTTGTTGGCACTGAGGCAGGATTCTCTTGCTTTGCCCATGCTTGGATCTGGGTCACAGTCCTAGGGTGAGGAGGAACGCTAGTTGTGGCAGAGCTTGTGGCTGCAGTGGAGAGGGAATTATCCTCACAGTTCCAAGGCAGAAAACAGTGCTTGTGGCCACTCACAGAGCAGACCACAGTCCAGGAGAGGAGCAAACATCTTTCCTTTGATTATACCATCTTAGAAGAACTGAAAATTTACAAGTACTTAAAAGTATCTCTGAAAACAAATTTGGGATAGTACACTGTACACACTGAAAGCAGAGTCCTATCTTAACAAAGAGTTAAAAAGTCAAGTATTTGACTGGGAAAATGAGCAAACAGGGTAAAAAAAAAAAAAACTCAGATTATAGAATCCTACTTTGGTGACAAAGAACATACAACCAGAAGAAGACAACAAAGTCAAAACTACATCAAAAGCCTCCAAGAAAAATATGAAGTGGTCTCGGGTCATGGAAGAGCTCAAAAAGGATTTTGAAAATCAAGTAAGAGAAGCAGAGGAAAAATTGGGAAGGCAAATGAGAGTGATATAAGAAAATAATGAAAAACAAGTAAATAGCTTGCTAAAGAAGACCCCCCCAAAAAATACTGAAGAAAATAACACCTTAAAAATTAGACTCACCCAAATAGCAAAAGAGGTCCAAAAAGTCAATGAGGAAGAATGCCTTAAAAAGCAGAACTGGCCAAATGGAAAAGGAGGTCCAAAGTCTCACTGAAGAAAATAATTCCTTAAAAATTAGAATGGAACAAATGGAAGCTAATGACTTTATGAGAAATCAAGAAATTATAAAATAGACCCATATGTACAAAAATATTTATAGCAGCTCTTTTTGTGGTGACAAAGAATTCGAAATTAAGGGAATGCCATCAATTGGGGAATGGCTAAACAGGTTGTGGTATATATTGTGCTATAAGAAATGAGGAGCAGAGGAACTTCATAATAACCTGGAGGGACTTACATAAACTGATGCTGAGTGAGAGAAGCAGAACCAAGAGAACACTATACATACAGTCACATAGTATCTATGATGACTTACTTTGATAGACTGGGCTCATCTCAGCAATTCAAGGTTATAAGACAACTCCAAAGGACTCTTGATGGAAAATGCCATCCACATCCAGAGAAAAATTTATGGAGTCTGAATACGGATTGAAGCAAACTACTTGCTCCCTCTCTTTTTTGTTTTGTTTTGTTCCATCTTTCTCATTGTTCATTCCATTGGTTATAATCCTTCTTTAAAACTTGACTAATGTTTAATGTGAAGACATTTGTGGAACCTATATCAGATTACATGCTAACATAGAGGGGAAAGGGGGAGGAGAGGAAGTGGGAGAAAATTTGGAACTCAAAAGCTTGTGGAATTGAATGTTGTAAATTAAAAGTAAATAAATATTCTAAAAAAGAAATTATAAAACAGAACAAGAAAAATAAAAAATAGAAGACAATGTGAAATATCTCATTGGAAAAACAACTGACCTGGAAAATAGATCTGGGAGAGATAATTTAAAAATTGTTGGACTACCTGAAAGTCATGGTCAAAAAAAGGGCCTAGACATCATCTTTGATGAAATTATCAAGAAAAACTGCCCTAATATTCTAGAACCAGAGGTGAAAATAGAAACCGAAAGAAAGATGCCATTATTATCCCTATTTTAAAGTTAAAGAAATTGAGGCAGACAGGTTAAGTGACTTGCTTAGGATTACACAAAGTTACTAAGTGTCTGAGACTGGATTTGAACTCAGATACTCCTGATTCCAGGCCCAGCACTCTATACATTGTACCACCTAGCTGCTTCATATGCTTTTATGAAGGTGGGAGATAGAATTCAAAGTTAAGGGAGTAAAAAGCAGGTTAGTTTGTCTTAAGCATAAAGTCTGTGAAAAGAAGAAATGAGAAGTTTGGGAAAGTGGGCTAGAGCCAGATTGTAAAGCATTTTAAATGTCAAACTTGATTCTTGCAGATAGCATACCACCCCCCAAAACACTCCCCCAATTCACACTCATACCAACAGGTTGAGTCCCTAGAGAGGAAACTGCTTCCTCAAGTTCAGTGGGTAGACCAGCCCTGTGGTTGATGTGTCACAGGGTTCCTCACAGAGTATGTTGTTTCGGTTTATGGGTTAATCTGTTGCTGGACTAGTCCAGAAAGGTCACTCAGTTTCTGGGCTGGCTCCTCACAAGTTGGGGCATCTCTAATCGGTGATCAATCAATCCTCTAGACTCCCTGAACTCAATCTGTAATGAGTAACTGTAGTCTAGTCTTATGCTTAGTTGTATGCTACCGTGCTCCCTCTGCTGGAGTATTATTGTACTTTTTCTGAGAGTAGGAATGTCCTCAACCTATGATTGGCAGAAGGCTTCCTCCTGGTCTTGGGTCTAAACTTTTTCACCTTCCAGGCAGGGGTTGGGAAAGGTTAGGTCTCTCCTATTCAACAATCTTTCTGTTTCAGATCTAGGTTCCCTAAATAAGGGACTTCACCCTAACTTATGGTGACCATCCTGTACATTTCTCAAATTCCTTTTAGGTCTTCACAAATGAGCAAAGGAAGTACAGAAGAGGGATGAAAGCATTGAGTCAGTCTGTGCCCTAGGGAAAGTTTATTGCCCTTTCTTCCCTTTACATATGCAATTGAGCTGCTCAAAGCTTTGGGTTTCCTACTGGGTCTAGAAAGTTTCATTTACAAACAAAGGGGCATATTTCATTGTTCTCTGTCTTTGCAATCTAAAGCACAATTTATATGTATTTTATCCTATAGGAATTAGGGAGTCATTGAAACTTCTTGAACTGGGTAGCAGTGTAGTCATACCTGTGGTTTAGGAGTAACAATTTGGTGGGGCATGGTTCTGCATAAATACCTCTAATTCCAGTACCTGAGGAGCTGTATGGATCACTTGAGCTCCAGAGTTCTGCGTTGTAGGAAGGCTAAAGCTGACTGGGTATCTGTAGTATATTCTGTATCAATATGGTGAGCCCCTTAGAGCAGAGGACCACCAGGCTGCCTAAAGAGAAGCAAACCAGTCCAGATCATAAAAGCAGAGTAGGTCAAAGCTTTTAGGTGAATCAGCAGGAGGATTCACCTGTGAATAGCCACTGTACTTCCAGCCTGGGTAAGATAGGGAAATCTACTGGTCTGGAAAAAGGTTTCCTCAATCCCTCCAGGCCCCCATTGGATAACCTTGTGTCCATCCTCCTAGACCGCCTCTTAGTTTTATGAGTATCTCTAGCTCATGTTACTATCTTGCCTGTTTAATGTTTCCTTGTACTAGATTTCAAAAAATTTTTTGAAAAAAAAAATTTCAAAACTAGCATTTCAAACTTTCCTAACATTGAAGTAAGAGGGCTTTCTGCTGCACTTGCTGGTTCACCCAGAGCCATGAAATGAACTGGTAAGAGGGGGAGGACTTTCTTCCCCTGTTCCCTCTCTTACCCTGGCTCTGAGAAATGGACCTGAGGATATTTGTTTTGTTGTGCCTGGTTCTCCCCAGCCCACCCCTTCCCCACACCTCAAGGAAGTGAGCAGATTGCCGGGTCAGCTCAGCCCTTCCCCCACTGAGTCTCTGGCCATTTCCACTTAGCTCACCTGCATAGAAATGAGCAGGCTTCTGGGTCAAGAGTGGGAGTTTCAAGTTGTGTACTGACCAATCACTGCTTACGTAAGGCCCCCTTTATAAGCTAAGGTTCTGCCCCAGATCGGGGCTGTTGCAGGCTGCTGCTACTACTATTACTGTACTTAAGACATGTGGTGGTAACTGTTCAGCCCACCATGTGGCCTGATCAGCCAACATGGCATTTTAATAAAAAGCCCATTCTAAAATTATTACTTGGGTCTTGCTCGCATTAATCAAGGCACAACAGTTTCCCTTCTATTTCTTTTTGTCCTTCTAAGTTTCAGGTGCCAGCTGTAATCCCCACTGGATTGGGTAGTTCAAGCTATGCAACAGCCTTGGAGCCAGGACTGCAGGCAGGATGGTGCAGCTGTTTTGGTTTGGGGTGCTGGGAACCTGGAAATGCAAAGGTATAGGGCGTTTACCTCAAAAGAATTTGACTGCTCAAGCCTTTCAGTCAGAGTAGTGAAGTTTTCTTATAACACCAGTTAGGTGAGCAAGAGTACTAGTAAGTCTGCTATTGTGTCACAAATAGAAGCCAGTGATATTCTAAGAATCTGCACAATTTAATGGGGGTAAGATTGGTACTTATGGAAAAGACTGAGAAGATCTGGATGGGATTCAGGAGTGGTAAGTGGCATGGGGTGGGCCAGGTGCAGACAATAAAAGGAGTTAGTGGTCCAGACTGGGTCAGAGGGCCACAGTGAAAGGACAGTTAAAGGGATTGTTGAGTATCTAGGCTTATTTGGGATGGGCCAGATGTCTCTGGCAAACACCAGAGTTCTGGGCTGCTGAAATATATAGGAAAGTTCAGGGACTGTGTTGCATTCAAAGACACAGTCTTTTCCTTTTAGGAGTCTAGGTCCCATGGCACCATCACAGTCAGCCACACTGCCATGGATGATCTGAGAAGGCAGGGTGTCTGGGACTCAAGAATAAGGGGTTTGGGGACTTAGAACTTTGACTGTGCTGTACAGGAAGTGAACTAAGCTCTGAACCCTTTCCCCTTCCCAGAGACTGAGGTGTTATTAAAGGAGGCTGGGGATGGCAGAGAATTATGCCCACCAGCATTGTGGGAATGTTTGCATATTTGTGATTATGATTTCTGAGGTAAATATTTCTTTGTAAAAAACCAAACCAAACCACAGAAGTCTACATTAAAAAACATTGCCAATTTTTCTTTATTTTTTTGGATATGTACATTTTTTTTCTTGAGAACATCCTTTAGGATATTTTATGTGCTTTTCCCCCCTTTTTTCCATCTCTGTTACTGTTGAGGGTGCTTGAGATCCTAAAATACCAACACGCTGGGTCCTGTCAAATGAATTTGACTCAAGTCTTCTCTCAGCCAAAGTAAAGCAAAATTTATTAAAGATCCACCATAATGGGTAGGCTCTGTGATGCTTATATTTGGACAAACGGACCAGAATAATTTGACATGGACCAAGTCAGTGCTAGATTGAATTCTCAGCCCTGTTATGGAGGCAAGATGGATCTTAAATACAGAAAGAGCCTGGGAGGATTTAAGGGTGGTCTAGAGGAGGAGTCTAAGGAGAATGTTGATGGGACTGAGGTCAAACTCCGGTAATGAGATTAAGGGTAGGAAAGAGCTGAAGGCTACCTGGAGATGACAGACAAAGGAGGGCTAGATTAGTTTTTAAAACAGATTTGAGTAGAGATATTTTGATAGGATCAAGGGTGGGAAGTAGCTGGACAGTGGAGGGTTAGGCTAGGTTAAGAGTAACAGAGATTTAGGGATGGTTAGGTGGCGCAGTGAGTAGAGTGCTGGCCCTGGAGTAAGAAGGACCTGAGTTCGGATCTGGTGACCTTGGGCAGGTTACTTAACCCCAATTTCCCTCCCAAAACAAACAAACAAAAAACAAACCAGTAACAGAGATTTGGGCCTAGTGATTATGAAAGAACAATGGCCTCAGGCAAATTGCCTCACCAATGGGAAGATTCAATCGGAGTTCAAGGGGTTTCCCAGAACCTGTACCCCATCATTACTACTGGTAGTTTAGTTTAAAACACTTGTCCTACTATATATTTTTAATTATATATAAGTACTCTGCTTTGCCTTCAAATTTGGGACTTTTAAAAATTGTTTTTCCTTTTGTTTCTACCAAGTGACATAATTAAATATTAAAAACCACTAGGTATATGGGGGAGGTCCAGGATCTAGGGAGAGTGGAATATGAAAGGAACATAGCTCTTGGTTCCGTCTCTGCCAACATCATTTTTTACTATTAAGTTGAAATATAACGGTGAGTTCAGTTCAGTTGACTCTTGATTAGTTTTGTTTCTTGTATACCAAAGGGTTCATTTTGCACTACAAAGATATGACCTTAACTCTAACTTCCAAGCCCAGAATCAACTGGCAACTTCTTTTTTTAGCCCACATTCTGCTATGACTTAGAAGATCAACATGGTATAAGAGATTTAAAACTAGACTTGGAAATTAGCCAATTTAGTTTCTAGGTTCCATGTCTATTGGGCACATCAACCTCTCTGCATCCCAGTTTCCTTATTTGTAAAAATGAGGGTAACACCAACCTTATCTATTTCACAGGATTGTCAGGAGAATAAAATTATATAAAGCATGTGTAAGTGTTTAGACCCATAAAAATATATGGTACTATACAGAAGTGTTACTTCTATCTTGTTTTGCCTTTAGGGAACTTCCTGTGATTCAAGATGGTAGGAAAAAGGGGGACCAGTAACCTAAATAATGGGCAAGCACCTACCACTACCATCCACCACTAAATAACTTTCTTCTCTCTCAGAGAGGCATTCAAGGAGAAATAGTACTGAAAGTAGGATTTAGAAACATCACTTTGGGGCTTTCAACAAGCTACTGTTCTTTGAGATTCTCTCTCATCTAACAGAGAGGGATTGGTGATTTTAAAAACCCAACAACTGTGTTTTGTTTATTGTCTACCATTTTTGTATTTTGGTGTTTTTAACTATTCCTATGGGAGGCCTCTTTTCCTGTGGAGACCAAATCTCTATGCATATTGTGGAAACAGCTTGAAAATTCATACCTGTAAAATACAGAAAACAAAGGAAACACATTACTTGAGTAATTCTTGACCAAAGTTAGCAGTAGACAGCTGTGTTACTATAAATAAGTAACGATTTTGTATAAGTACAGAAACCAGAAGTGAGCTATACTAAAAATGAAAAACAAATCAAACCAAGGTGTTTGGGTTTTTTATCTTTTGTTTTAAGAATTAGGGCTCATGATTCTGAATATACATATAGGAAGGAACTTCTATATCTACTTTGCTAAAAAATGTTGATTTCAGGTCAATGTGAGGAAACCAATAACCCTCTCTAGGGAGAAAGAGGTATGAAATATATCTTAGGGGATGAGGTATAGGAAGTAGAGGCATTACTTATTTAAGATTTTGTAGTTTAAAGATGTTCTAAACCAAAAAAAGGTTATTCATTACCATCCGTGGTATGTGGTACTGTATACTTAAAAAAAAAAAAAGTAAAAATCACAAAGACTGGAAGACCACTTGTTAGGGATATTTTAGGATTTTTGTTTATATGTGAGTTAGACCACATGACTTCTGAGGTCTCTTTCAATGGTAAGATTCTGTTTAGCAAACTCAGTAGGGATTTGTACTGATATTCACTATATTTTCTCTTTATACAAACATTTGTTGTGTGTGGGGAAAACTACCTAATAAAAATTCCCCGCCTTCCCAAAGCTGTTTGCAAATGTTTCCTATGGAATTTACCATGTATTCTTCATAAGAATTTTAGTTTCAAATTGATCTCTAGTTGGTAGTAACTCAGAACACTTTAATGGTTTTTTTTTTCAGATTCTCTATCAAGGAGCTAAAAATCTATAGGATTCTATAAATTGGAGAGTTCTAATTTATCTGTTCAATAAGTTTGTCTAAGCAGGGGTATGCCTTTATCTTCTTCAATGGCATTGTCTTCTGATATTCAATGAGTTCATTCTTAAAACTTATAAAAAATTTATATAATAAATTTCATAATTTCTTAGTATCTTGGATATCAAATAAATAAGTAACCCATTTTGAACTCAAGTTCTGCATATTTGGTAAAAATAGAAAATGTCAATAAATATTAAAAAATATAAGTATGGGAAAATACTTTCCTTAAGAATATATGACTATATAATGCAGACTTTGTCTACATCATAACAAAAAATATTCTGAGAAATGGGTTCTAGACAGAGGTATCAAACTCATGGCCCCTTATAGTCAGCAAAACTCCCTAATGCAAATGGAACCAGATTAAAATGTAATTAGGAAATGTTTGACAAAATAAATTAAAATATAGTACAACACAAATATTGTTCATTTGTGGTTTTCTATGTCAATATGTGGCCCACAGAGATATGTTTCTATTTGAATCTGATATCACTGTTCTAAAAAAAGTAGAGGAACATAGCACAGACTTAATAATAAAAATGGAAATCATTGACCTTGTTTTATGGAAACATTTCTTTCAAGCTGTTATGTTCTTTTGTGTTGAGGAGGATTCTTCCTGTCAAAATGTCATCTTTCAGACAGATAAGATTCACTTATAGGACCTTTGCCCACCCATAGTCATATAGCTGTGGAAGCTATTTTATATTGGAGGATTTCAGGTAGTATTGGGGTTTTTGCCCTGAGCCCAAGAACTCCCCTGTATTTAAGTCTAGTGATGTATAAAATTTGCCTTCCTATTGAATTAGCTAAATATCTCCATGCCACCTATATCACTATAGTCATAACCCTCATTAGCCACCCAGACAGGTGAAGTGTCTAGTACGGGCATTATCAGCCATGTTGAAAACCCAAATATTATCTTTATAACTATATTCTATAATCATGAATTATGTGACCCCCCAAATTTCCCACCTCAGTTTACTGTCCACCTTGGGGTAAAACGGAGCAACAGAAAGAACTACATGGGCCAAAATAAAACAATAGTAATGGAAACACTTGTGCCACAATTACTTTGCTGATCTTAATTGAATACCAGTAATTCATAAAATTGACCTTACATGAAATCTGGTGAGATCCCCTTCAATTACAGGGATCACAGTAACTATGTTATGCCAGGAGTTCCCAACCTATGTTGTTCCATAAACAAATGTTAACACAACACATTATGTGGTAAAGTCAGACTGGCAAAAAAAAAAATCAAGAAATCAAGAATGTGTTAAATATAATCAGATTCAATCAAAACCACATAGCAATGTCTTTCTATTTCCTACTTCTATGGGAGGTGGGGGAGAAAGGACTTAAATCAAAGTTGGAATTAGAGCATGAATTTGGGAAAGAAAAATTTGGAGAAAATTGAGGGAAATTTGATAGAGAATAATCTCTAAGTCCAGATAATAGGGGCTGAAAGATGAAAAAAAAAATCAAGGGCAACTGAGGATATAAAAAGGGATTAAGAAGGATCAGAGAATAGGATCAGAAGAGGAAGATTCAGGAGGGAAAAGAAGGTAGCTAACAAAATCAGGCAAAAGAAGTGTAACAACTAAAGGGCAAAGCAAAAATGATAGAGTGGGTCTGTGGACAAATGGGTGAAACAAGAAATTGGCTCAAAGCAGGAGAGGCAGATATGGCTATGACTTTGCTTAGTTTAAGGAAAAGAAGTTAAGTGAGATTGTCAAATTAAGAAAAGATGATTGGTTGACTTATAAAAGGTCTGTCTGTGCTTAAGGTTGAGATATAAATATCCACAAGTAATTAAAATTTAAAAGGGTTGAGAAATCACAATCAATAGGGAATATAGGAGAAACTATGCAATGATTGGCATCAAAATGTGTAATGCTTCTTTTCTTGTGAGAACCAAGTGACTATCTGTCTTAAGAGGGAGATCAGTTAGAGGGATGGGAAGAATGCCTTTATATACTCTAGGTTGTTCCTAAAGGAAATGAAAATGAGGTTTCAATGGGAAAGAGGGGCTCTGAGGTGTAAGAGGGGGTGATTTAACCCTTTTTGGGATCTTGGTGAGTGGAAATATCAAATAGAAGAGAAAGGGAAGGAAAAGGACAGTTATAAAATTAGGTTCAAAAATAGATTTGAAGGTCATTTTGAAAAAAGAGGGAGCTAGATTTTCTGATGAAGCTGCTGAGCCACCAAAGAATGACACAATGGACCTCAGGATAAAAGAAGCCATCAGTTGCAATCATCCAGAGGTAGAAAAATAATATAATGGGGATTCCCTACCAGGGGTGGGGAACCTACGGCAGAGGCCACATGTGACCGTCTAGATTGAGGCCTTTTGACTGAGTCCAAGTTTCACAGAACAAACCCTTTTATTAAGGGGGTTTGTTCTGTGAAGTTTGGATTCAAAGAGTGGAACTTGAAGACCTAGAGGGCCACATGTGGCCTCGAGGCTGAAGGTTCCCCACCCCTGCAATGGATATGAAGGCAGCTATTCTTTGACCTGTTAAGAATAGAGAGGTCTGTTGTAGTCATGTTGTATTATGTATCCAAGACATAACAAAGAGCCTCTTGAGACTTATTAAAACCAGATGACAAATACCCACTTTTTATGATTGACATGGGCACAAGCGATACTGCCAGAAAGAACCCAGAAAGTATTAGCAAATAATTACAGCGTCTTAAGAGACTGAAATCAGTGTTATTCCACCCTCTTTTGCCCACTGAAGGCAAGGGATGAAGGAAAGAAAAATTGATTTGGGGAGTAAACTGGCTAAAAATTTGGTGTCTGAGAATGGCATTTGGATTTCTGGACCACAGCTTAAAATACAGAACTGAGACTCCTGGCCAGATTGTATAAACCTAATGAAGACTGGTTTAAAATGTAATTTCCATATAACTTGCAAATCTCATCAAAAAGACTTTAAACTAAAAAAGGTTGGAAGAAGGAGAAGACTGCCCATGTTTATTTCTCAATTTTGGTATCACAGGGAGTAGTTGCAAAGAAGAGAAAATAGTAGTTGGGCTACCCAGAAGTGCCCGAGAGACAAAATCCAAGAAACGAATTGCATAAATAAAGCCTATATGTCCAAATGTCTACACAGAAATGCTCAAAGTTCAAGCAACAAGCAAAAGAAACTAGGAGCTTTAATTAGGGGACCTAATCTAAATAGGCAAATTTGATCTAATAGGTATCACTGAGTCTTGGTAGTGAGAACAGTTACAAAATTAGGTTCAAAAATAGATTTGAAGGTCATTTTGAAAAAAGAGGGAGCTAGATTCTCTGGAATGACTGGACCATGGCTCTGGATGAGTTTAACTTATTCAAAAGAAATATAATAGGTACAATGTATTAAGAAGGAAAATTCATGTGAGGAAATCCAAGAATAGGAGCAGGGATGGGGGAGGGGGAAGGCAAAGGGGAGAATAATGGAGACAATCTGAGTGGAGGTCAAAATGAAGGAAGAAATAGAAGTGATTCTATCATGGCAGTCTGCAGACAACTTGGACTGAAAGAGGAGTTTGGGATACAAGTCAAAAGCCTGGCAAAGGAGGCCTCAATTATCCAGATGTTGTTTTTTTCTGCCAAAAGCAGAAAAAAATAGCTAATAACTTTCTGATTTGCCCTAGTAACAACTCCATCCTTCAAATAATAGAGGAACAAACAAGGGAGATTCTATTCTGGATCTGATTCTTATCAACAGGGAAAGAACTGGTTGCTGGAATGGAAATGTCCACAGGGCAAAGAGGGTGGTGAAAGGCCTTGAGTCCATGTCACATGAAAATCAGTTGAAGGAAATGGTTAGTTTTAAGCCTGGAGAAGAAAGGACTCCAGAGGCCACAAGAGCTGTCATGTAGAGGGGGGGAATCATATTTATTCTGTTATCCCCAGGAGAGAACAAAAAAATTAGGTACAAGTTGTATGAGGTAAATTTAGGCTAAATGCAAGGGAAAACTTTCCTACATTTAGAGCTATCCAAAAGTGTCATGAGCTACCTTAAGAGTTGTCTAGTTTTCTCTCTTTGGAGGTCTTCAAGAAAAGGCTGGATAACCACTTGTGGAATAAGCTATAAGGAGAATTCTTTTTACATATGGGTTGGACTGTATGGCAACTAAGGTTCCTCTCAATTCTAAAATTCTGTGCTTCTGTAAATTTAACTCTTAAAAAACCCAGTCACATAATTTTTGTGTTTCATTCATGTCTGACTCTTCATAACCCTATTTGTGGTTTTTCTTGGCAAAAACACTGGAGTGGTTTGCCATTTACTTCTCCAGCTCATTTTACAGATGAGAAAACTGAAGCAAACAGCATTACCTGACTTGCCCAAGGTCACAAAACAAGTAAGTGTCTGAGGACAGACTTGAACTCAGGAAGATGAGTATTCCTGAATCCAAGCCTGGCACTCAATCTACTGCTCCACCTAGCTGCCTACATAATGTATAGTATTAAAAGAAACATTGAAACAGAAATAGTTTAGTAATTTGAACCATGCAATTGAGACCTCTTTTTTATTTTTAATAAAAAACATAAATGTACAATGCTCTTTAGAGAAATAAAAATTCCTTCAATGTCCCAGAAATACCATGTGGTTTAAAATTCATATTTCTTTTTAAGCAATATACGTATGTTTAATTGATTTCTTGTGAAATGTATCAATTATGTTATTTACAATATTTTGCCTTTATTTCAATTAAAATTCCAGACATTCTCCCTTATAATAAGCCAAATCAGGTCTATCATAATTGAAAGATGATCAGTTGCTAAAAGATGGCACTGGTAAATACTGTCAGTAAGTTGGTGAACAATGATATAAGTTTGCTACAATGAAATAGGGATGATACGTAAAGTACTATGGAAAGACATATTTTAGTCAGCTAGACTCAATTCTAAGCTTCACTTTTTAGAACTATATCATATTCTACTGATTGGATGTACAGCAGTTTCATAGGAAATTAATCGAGACTCTATTGCCTGGTAAAAATATGTTTTTTGCCAGATCTTTCTTAAATAGGAAAGATAAGTGCCAATGTGGCTTTTCATCCAAAGTGTCATGGCATGCAGTATTTCAGAACTGGCGATTCTCTCATCCCCTCATATTCTCTCTCTGCTTTTTGCTGTCCAACCACAGGAGAAATGCTGTAACTTTCACAAACAAGAAAGCTCTTTAACTGAAATGGGACAGGAAGTGCTCCAGCTCTTTTCATCAATGATATTTATTACCCATGCTTTAAAGTGACCAAAATACACTGACAGCACAATCCCCAAAGTACTCGAGACATTACTTTTTAAAGCCAAGGTACCTTCTCTTGGTTTCATCTATTTATCCACAAAAACCAAAGTGAAAGTTCTGGGAATAAAGTAAGCACAACAAATTGTAATTTACTCTTACATGAATTCTATATCCTCTAAGTGAGGGTAAAATTATCAACTCTTGTAAAGATATTATAACAAAAGCTCAAATGACCCCACATGATACAGAATTACTAGCAGGGAGGAAATATTTCAAGCATAACAGGCACATTCCATCAAACAACCATTTTCATTTTGGAATATTTACATTTACAATAACCACCTGGACGGTATTCAAAATGGCCCAGAAACAATGTAAACCAAGTCTTAGGATTTTGGAAAACACATATGATCAAGTAACCAAAAACAACAAAAACATATCCAGTTTCTAAGACATTAAATATTCTTCATCCCTTTATTGCTCCAAAACACAAAGACTGGGGGGAAAGGGGAGGGGTGAGCTAGTAATCTACTAATGGTGGTCACAAAACACCAAAGGGGCAAACCTGAGTTTGTACTCCAAAGAACACCAGGTTGTTAGGCTCCCAGGCCAGATGTGGGCATAACTTATAGCTAAGAAGGATATATATTCACTTGTGTGCTCCCCATCATGGTCTACATCATCCTCTTGGGGAAGATGTTTCTTCCCTAAAATAATATTTCATAATAGACATTTGGTGAAAAAACCAATAGATAGGGAATAGCTAAACCAATTACATATAAATTTGGTTTAGCAGTAAGAGACCACAACTTCTAATTATCTAAGAGACAATGATAAAAGACCTCATCACAGAAGCAGGAGTAGAAGAACTAAATTGTATCCAGTACTTACTTGTATTTGTTTTAAACAAGTGTATTTCTCAAAGATTTTTATACTTTGTTGCACGCCTGATTCCTCATACTATACCAAACTCACTTTGGGGGAAAATAAATCTTCATGTAAATGTAGACTTGGATATGAATGGAGAAGGTCAGTGGAAGAACTGCTCTCTGTTCCCTCTGGCCTCACACATTTATGGTACTGATGTGTACAGCCATAACACCTATGCTTGAACCTAGTGTGAGGCTCAGGACAGAGAACTGTGGCTTGGACAGGACCAAAGTACTTATTTGCTCTGGGTTTTTCTTGGATACACAAGATATAGGTTCCTCTCTGGTATCTATCTGGCTTGAACAAGTAAGAACAGAAATATAACCCTTCTATTGTGCTTTTTTCAGGATGGAGCACAAATCAGGCCCAATCTCTTTTAGTCTCAAGTCAGGAAAGAAGCTTGGTATTTTGGTTACTGTGGCAGCCATTAGAGCTACAAGCAATCTGTCACTTTATTACAGACCTTGAGGCAGAAACAAGATCTCAAAGGACCAGCAGCTAATTTTAAACTATTTTCTCTAGAACAATCTTTCAAGCTTGTTGAGTGTACAAAAAAAAGTGTTTCAATATCTCTCTTTATATGCCCCTGTCTACATTCTCTTTTGCATCTCTCTCTCTACATTCAGCAATAACAAAATGTTCACTGCATCTGAACACCTGAAAAGTAATTTTAAAATCTGATTAATTGACTTGCTATTATAGATGGGGAAATTTCAATAGTTTATAAATATAGGTGGGGAGGACAGCTACAAGAGTTTTCAAGAGAAGCTTCCCCAAAGAGCTTTTCATATGGATTGTCCCTACAAGTGCAATATAACAGAAAGATCATCATGGATTATAAAAATAGAAATGCATATAATTGTTAATACATATGCACAATTTATGTTGGAATGATCCACAGAACAAATCTGTGGTTCCTGCAGGAAATATATATTACAAATCACTCAAGTAAATTTGATAAAAGAAGTTCAGGTCCATTTTAAAGGCTGAAAACTTATAATTTAGGAAACAGCCTATTTGGTTTCTCTGAATAAGACTATACAAAAAACAAAGTAAATGAAGTGACACCAACACACACAATTAAATGAAAAAAACATAATTAACCAACATGGAGCTAAGGTGCAAAACTACCGTCTTTTAACTTATTGTCATCCATGCCACATGGGTTTTTCAACACATCACATCATATGCAAATCTATTGCAGCTATCAACATCAAATGAAAGAGGACTGAATAATCTGAATTTTCCTGTGGTTGAAGGCTTCAAGGTCCTTCAACATGTACAATCACAGATTTGGTCAACAACTGCAGGTTAACATAAATGACCACTGAACTGTAGGTAGCAAATTAAATTCCAAAGTCCAATCTTGTCCATTCTTCATGTGATTCTGAATGTTCAAATTCAGCAACTGATTCATGAGTTTCAATGGAAACGATCTTCACCCTAAAGAAAAATAAAAACAACTTTAACACTAACGGAATTTCAAAACAAACTTTAAACTTGTGATAATTTGCTTTTTTGCCTCAATTAGGCATCTACATGCAGAATAGTTTATGATGTTTAAAAAATATATTCAAAGAGTAATAGGTTGACTTACTATTCTTCAATTCAATTTATAATTAAGATGTTTCCTGATCAATGACAGTCACTGAAAAACCAATTCCCTTCATATAAGAATAAAACTTCAGATTAAAAAAAGGAATGCGAAAGACTGATTATTTATCATTGTTCTTCCCTTATTAATCCAAGTGTTCTTAGAGCAACTGGTGGAAAGAAGACAATTTCAATATGACAAAGTAACATACTGAAAATATCTAAAATAACACAAATCCCCTATCTACAAAGCAACTGTTTCTACTAAAAATGTTTCCCCATTAGGAGTATCAGGTGCTCTTTATACACTCAGGCAAAACATTTTTTAATATTTAGACATACATGTCATTTTGTTTGCTCATCATAACAAATGACATTAAAATTTCATTTTAATCTAAAATTTTTGTTTGAGGGGAGAGAGATTATTGCAAATGAAAGACCTACCATGAAACACTTCAACAATTACCAATTTAATGAAAACTGTATACTTACAGGAATTGTTATTAGCTTCTGTTTTTATAGCCTTGGTATGTCTGTTTGAGTTCTGCTGAGATTTGCTCTGCTCCTCCCCAGTTAGGAGAGCTTTTATTTCGGAGGGGATTTTTCCTTGATCCATTGCCATGCACCACTGCTTGTACTGAAATAATGTAAAATATATTTAAGCAGAATTTAGTCAAGTCCTATTCAAGAAACATTTATCATGTACTTTCTATGTGCTGAGAAATAAAACCAATGGGAATTATACCAAGAAATTATGACACAATCATAATCTTTGCCATCATGGAGCTTACATGGAGGAGGGCAGGGGTCCCACACATAAAACCAGTAACTATACTACAAATGGGTAAATAAAAGCACAGAAAAGGGGTTCAAAGTGCTATTTAGGGTAAAAGACAAAAGCACCAAGGTTAAGAGGGACTGGAAAAGGCTTAATGCAGAAGGTGGGACTTTAGCTGAGACTTGAAGGAAGTCAAGGAAACTAGGAGATAGAAACAAAGAGAGAGAAAGTACCAAAGCATGGGGGACAGCCAGAGGGAAAACCTCCAGAGTTCAAGGACTAGCAAAGAGGCCAGTGTCACTACATGGCAGAGGGAGTAGAGGTGACTAAGTAAGACTAAGTAAGTAAGAAGACAGAGTAAAAGACTGAGTAAGGTAGGGGGAACCAGGTTATGAAAGGCTTTGTATTTGATCTGGGAGGTGATAGGGAGTTACTGGATTTTAATGAGAGGGGGTAGGAAGGTGATGTGGTCAGACCTGTATTTTAGGAAGAACAATTTGACAGCTGAGTTGAGCATGGATGGGAGGGGGAGAAACCTGAAGAATGAAGACCAACTAGTAGGCTATTGCAATAGTCCAGGAATAGTGACAAGGACCTGCAACAGACTAACCGGCTGTGTCAGAGGAGAGAAAAAAGTATGTGTAGTAATGACTAAGTATAAGGAGTATAAATAGTAATGATAGCAAAGAACTGGAAACTGAAGAACTGGCTATCAGTTGGTGAATGGCTGAACAAGTCACATATATGTATGTGATGGAATGCTACTGTGCTATAAGAAATGATGATGGGGATGATCTTAGAGAAACCTAAGAAGACTTGTATAAACTGATAAAAAGTGAAGTGAGCAGAACCTGAACAATTTATATAATAACAATAATACTGTAAAGACAAACAACCCTGCAAGACAGGAACTCTGCTAAATACAATGAGACCAGTTCCAGAGGACTCATGATAAAACATGCTATCCATTCTCAGAGAAAGAGAGATGTGAGACTCACTGCAGACTGAAGCACATTATCCCCCCAACTTGGCTAATGCAGAAATTTTTTCTGCTTGACAATACATGTTTGTAACAGGTTTCATTTCTCTTGCTTTCTTAGTGGGGGAGAAGTAGGTGAAGAGGAGAGAATTCAGAACTGAAAATGAAATAAAACTTTTTTTTAAGTAGTAATGACAGTACTTGGCATAGACTGGATATGGCAGACAGGGTGAAAGAGAGTGAAGAGTTAAACAGTGGTAAGACAACAGTTGGAGAGAGAAATCAGAGATAGATAAGCAGATCTAAGAGTCATTCACACAGATCATTGAAATCATGGAAGCTGATGAGATCACTGAGTGAAATATCACAGAGACAAAAGAAAGAAAGATCCAGGACAAAGCCTTGGGAGGATCCCATGACTGGTGAGCTTAACAGAGAAGGAGTGAGCAAAAAGGAGAACCAGGAGAGGGCAGTGTCACCAAAACCATGAGAAAGGAAAGTATAAAGGAGAAAACGATGATTGAGAGTGTCAAAGTCTGCAGGGAAGTCAAGAAGGTTGAGAATTGAGAACTAAAATGAATATCATATAGAGGGCAATGGAGTGTGAACAATCTGCAACATATAACCAACAAACAACTCAGAAAAACAGGAATAAAAGATATCATTAAAGAATTAATTAATTCCTTAATCATAAAGAAAGAGAAGATTGGCTGGTTATGTAGCAACAATGGAGAATGACAGGTATATAGTCAAAGAGTTTCTATGAGACCCTCAGAAACACAAAAGAAAACAAGGAAAGCCTCTGAGACATTTGGTGGGCCCCTGTGATGGAAATGCAAATTTAAAGATCTTCCCTGCCCCTAGGTTAAGTGCACCTGGAGCCTGTGGTGGAAGGCTTGTTTTTCAGGAAAGCCCATACCTTGATACTTTGTGATTGGGCAGTGGGTCTAGAAGGTTATGACACTCTCAGAGCCAGAAGAAGGCTATATAAACCCTGATGGGAGGCTGTGCTTTGGGGCTCAATTTGAGAAATGCTGCACGATTTGACCAGATGAAACTCTGGGCAGCTGTTGAGAGCCCCCTGGCTTTGAAAACCCAGATGTTGATGCTTCTCTCTCTGGTAACTGTGATTTTGGTATTGATAATGGTTGGACAGTTTGGAAGCCTGTCTGTTTGATCTATCTGTATACTCTGAAGTTCGCAGTGCTTACCTTTTCCCCCTGAACTAGGTAATATAAGATTGATTGATTAAAGTGATCTTGTTAACCCATTTTGAGTTGCTTTCCTTTGGAAGAGCAGATCTAGGAACCTGTGTTGGCAGCCACTCTGGGGATGTTGGGGTGCTTGCCGTTACAGCCCCCTATGGAGAACTTTTGGGAGGACATGGCTAAGACTTACACAGGGTGGGCAGGTACGATGTGTTGTGCTCTGCATCATTACAGGGAGCTCATGAGTCAAAGAGATGACATTTTTTGAGCATACGCATACCTTAGAGTGTCCTACCCTCTCCTATAGTTAGGGAGGTGAATCTTCTTTCTATAATATTGGGAGGAATGGGGCACAGTATTTTGCATAGGACTAATTCCTTTCTTCTTCAGGTAAAAGAGACTTGGCTACACTTTGCCTAATAAAAGTTCTGAAGAAAGCAAAATGTATTGAGAATCAACAAGGAATCTCTCTACTTCAGTTCCCTCATCTGAAAAATGGTACTAATATAGCACACCTACCACAAAAGGTTATCGTAGGGATCAAATTAAATTTTGTACAGCCCTTTGTAAACATTAAAGCCTTGTTATATAAATGTAAGAAAACCCCCATTCTGCCACTTAGTAACTGATCCTAGGCAAATTTCACCCCCTTATTCCTCCATTTTACACATCTATTCCTCCTCTTTGCCCTCTTCAACACCTCAGAAAAGAACCAAACCACTCTTAGGAACTTTATTTTTCTTATTTAACTCCATTAATAACCTTCAAAAACATTAAAGTTCTGAATGGATACTTGTTCCTTTTCCCTTTATTTCAACATTAGTATTACATTGCCATATACTTCCTTTTAATTATACGAATAAATTTACTTTTCTAGGTTTCTCTGGACTCTTGAGTGTTTATATTTCAAAATTCCTACTCATATCCAGTTTTTTCATCAGAAATTCTTGAAAGTGTTCTATTTCTTTAAAAATCCATTTCCCCCCTTAATCTAATTCAGCTTTGCAGGGTAAGTTATTCTTGGTTGTAAGTCTGTCTCTTCTGGAATCAGGAAAATTGTATACAAAGATTTCCTCTCAATTTAAGTAGTCACTCCAGGTCTCATATGGTCTTGGTCTATACACCCTTTGGATGCTTGTGCTATTTTTTTTCTTTGACCTGAGAAGTCTGGATTTGGCCACTGTGACATTCTTGAACTTTTCTTTCAGAAGGTGATTGACAGATTCTTCCTCTCTTCACTTTGCCCTCTGACTCAAAGCTAGGTAAATTTCATTTATGATTTCTTGAAATAGAGTATGCAGGTCTTTCTTTTTTTCTTGTCATGGTTTTCAAGGAGACAAGGATTCTTAAATATCCTTGGCGTGTCTTCCAGTGATCTCTATCCTCTTTAGAATTATCAAAACATTTTGTTCATACACTCACCATATACTTTTTTGTACTGACTATAAGGGCCTCAAGAGCAAGAACTATTTCTTATTTATTTTTCTTCCTCCTACAGTGTCTCACAAGATATTCTATAATCAATAAATGCACGTAGGATAAAGAGAAATCTATAAATTGCTCCTACAAAAATCTTCCCCACATACAATTTTCAGTAGGGCAATCCAAGTGCAAGTACAAGTGATTAACCCTAGATATTAAGTTCAAGCTCCTCAGCCTGGCATTCAAAATCTTCTAACCTTATATTCTCTCTATTTTAATAAGCCATTTTTGTTCTGCCTACACAAATCCAGTACTTCAGCTACATCATCTTCCACTACCACCTCACAAGACTGTCATAAGGAAAGGTCCCTATAAACTACAAAGGGCTACATAAATGTGAAGTATTATTACTCTGCCTCCCCACAAATTATCATACCTCAGAGGATGGCTGGTGAAGCTACACCAGAATGTCAACCACATAGCTTGCAAAACTCTCTAGTGTGGGCCAAACCAGATTAACATGTAATTGGGAAATGTTAAACAAAAAAGTGAAAATACAATAAGATATAGGTAATGTGAGTTTGTGGTTTTCTAAGTTGATAGGCAGCCACAGGAATCCATTTCTATTTGAGAGGTATGACACCACTGATCTACACTATATAGCACCTAACAAATTTTCTACTCTGTCATAAATTAAATTTGTTGTTCTTTTGGCTAAGTGAATGGAGATAGGCACTGGATTAGAAATAAAGCTAAAATGAACAAAACAGAAATGTCTTACCATTTCCAGTTCTTCTCTGAGACCACAGATGGCTCTCTCCCGACTAGACACCAATTCTTCCAGATATTGATATCTCAGCTTCTTTCTGGCCCTACATTCTCTTGCACTCTGTCGGCTTCTCTCAAGCTTTGCCTTCAAGTCAATTTTGGCTGGCTTCCGACCACGTTTACCTGGTTTCTTTACTTTGCCTCCAACTACCTGCAGGGAAAAAGAAAAAATATCAATCATTCCCTTACCAATACAATTAAGATGTAGTCTATTTTCCAGTCTTTTTTTGGCAGGGGAGGGAGAGGCAATTGAGGCTAAGTGACTGGCCCAGGGTCACACAGTTAGTAAGTGCATGGGGCCAGATTTCAACTCTAGTCCTCATGACTACCAGGTCCAGTGCTTTATCCACTGCACCACCTAGCTGCCCCTCTGTTACCAATCTTGTGACTAACATTGCACATTGGCAAAAAGGACACACTGAAAATAATAGTAAGAGATAGGTTAACAAAATCAAGGAAGCAAGATCCTATCAAATGAACTATGGATGTGAGCCTCACACAGATTTTTTTTCCCCTAAGACATAGAAGGGGACAAAAAAAATGGACTTTGATATTATTAGAATGTAACATTTTTCATGGAAGTTGACAAATTTTTTTTAAAAGAAAGACTAGCTCACCTACGTGTATTTGGCTGTTGTTGCTATCCTTCAAATCTATTCAAGTTCAAAGGTATCAACAGAAAATCACAGGTGTTTCAGAAAATGTTCTTTTCTTTTTTAGGGCAGAGACAGAGGCCTAGAAAATTTTTACAGATTCAGAGTTTCCCCCACAACTCCCAGGTTCCAGAGAAACTTTGCCTGTCCTGCCATTCATAAGCATGGAATCACAAACATCACAAAAGTTGTAACAGACCATAAATCATCTAGTCTACCCACATACCAGCTGCCATGAGTACCCTCTATAACACCCCTGACAACTGGTCATTCAGCCTCAGTCTGAACTCCATTGATGTGGAACTCATTATTGTATGAGGTAACCCATTTTATTTTTGTATAGCATTAGTAGGAATTTCTTCCTTATAGCAAGTTCAACTTTATTCCCTTGTAACTTGTATCCACTAGCTCTAGTTTTGTCCTCTAAAAAGTCATAGAAAATAAATATAATCCCTATTCCTTATAATATTCCTTCAAATATGTACTCGTGGCTATTGTGTCCCTCATTAAGGTTTTTTCATTTCCAGGTTAAAATCCTCAGTTCCTTTAATGATTCCTTACTTTACCTGGCATAAAATGATCATAATAATTCTGGTCACCCTCCTCTGGTGATGGTTCAACTTGTCAGTGTCCTTTAGAAAATGTGGCACCTGAGACATAACACGACACTGCATAGCACAGAGTTATACACAGAGTTATAGGACTATAACCTGTTATTCTGGATACTTCAGTACATTCTTATTCATACAGTTTTTTGGTGTGTTTTTTTTCAAATCACATTACACTAATAACTCCAACAAAGGTTTTAGTCAAAACTCAAATTTTTTTTTCATACAAAAAAATTCATGCAACTATACTGAAACTAAGTTCAAGACTTCACATTTACCCCTCTAATATTTCATATCTTTTTGTTTTAGTCTATCATCCCAGAATACCAGGATCTTTTTGGAATTTGTTACTCAAAGCATTACTTAGCCTTTCTAGATTTCAATCACCTACAAATCTGTTAATTATTCTATCCATGTATTTATTCAAGTGATAGATAAAATTCTGATGAGGAATGAGTCAAGGGCAGAACCACTACACCTCTAGTAGATTCTGTTCATAAGGATATCATGAGAGACTGTCTAATATTTTCCAAAATTCAGATGTTCTACATATACAGAATCCCCACATCTTCCAATTATCTTCCTGGCCACATTTTAGGTGACGGGAAAATAGGTTTAAAGTCGAAAAATGAGGACTTCTACACCTATATGTACAAAAATATTTAGAGCAGCTCTTTTTGTGGTGGCAAAAAATTGGAAATTAAGGGAGTGCTCATCAATTGGGGAATTGCTGAACAAGTTGTGGTATATGCATGTAATGGAATACTATTGTGCTATAAGAGATGAGGAGAAGATGGACTTCATAATTACCTGGTGAGGCTTATACGAACTGATGCTGAGTGAGAAGAGTAGAACCAGGAGAAATCTGTACACAATCATAGACAGAACATATGTGTGATGACCAACTATGATAGACTGGACTCTCCTCAGCAATGCAGTGATATAAATTAATCCCAAAAGACTCATGATGGAGAGAGATGTCTATATCCAGAGAAAGAACTAGAAACAACTGAATTTGAATCCTGACTGATGCAAACTATTTGATTTTACTTTTTTGCGTTTGGTTTTATTTCCTCTTTACCATTTTTCATTCCATCTGGTACAATCTGCCTTTGTAACCTGACTAATGTCTAATGTGAAAGTATTTGCAGATACTATACTTGATTGTGTGCTGTCATGGTGGGGGGGGAGGGAAAGAAAATTTAAAACTCAAGGAATTGTGGAATTGAATCTTGTAAACTAAAAGTAAACAAACAAATTAATAAAGACCAAAAAAAAAAAAGAAAGAAAGAAAAATGAGGACTTCTAGTCAGATGACATAGGGAATGGCTGTAAATGAGTCAGGGTCCTTAAATTAACTAGCTCAGGTCCTCATCACTTCTCTTACCTAGACTATCACAATAGCTTCCTAGTTGTGAACTGGTCCAAACAATCTAGAAATCAACTGGAATTATGCTAAAAAAAACAAATCAAATATCTATATTCTCTTCAGTGATCCCATTGCTAGGCATATACACCAAGGTCACAGAAAGGTCTCATATACACCAAAATATTTATAGCAAAACTTTTTGTAGTAGCAAGGAACTGGAAACAAGATGCTAGTCAATAGGGAAATGGCTAGAAGAGGAATGGGTAAAGAATGCTTCTTAAAATTAAAGACGGAGGGGATACCCATCAAGTGGGGAATGGCTGAACAAGTAATGCCAATGTGATACCCATAGCAGCTGCTATGAATATGCATACATATTTCTGGGGTAAATTTGCAAAATAAATAAATTCTCCACTTAGTATAAAAGATCAAGTTTAAAAAAAGCAGCAAAGATGATCACAGGTAGTAACCATGATTATATCTGCTGTTTGCCAGAGACAAAAAAATATGCAGGGCCAGATAAAACAAATGAACACATATTAATCCAAGTCACTTGGAAAATTAATTAGCTCACCATCATAAAATATGATTAAATTTAAATGACATTTAAATCAGGTCCCCTAGAAGGTTGTTTTAATACTGTGGTTCCTCATGCTCATTTAATTAAGTCTTGCTAATTATTTATGATCTCTCAAATTCATCCCTTGCTCTTTGTTCCCCCTGTTCCTGCTCCAGTACAGACATGCCTACATTTCTCTTACTCCAGACTTCTCCTCAGTCTAATTCATTCCATACATTGCCACCAGATTAACCTCCTTATAACAACTCTTTGATTATGTCACTCTTAAGAACTTATAATAGTTTCCCCATTGCTTACTGAATCAAGCCCAAATGCATCATTGTAACAGTCCCACTCCTCCACTAGTCTTCTCTCTCTTCTCTAACAAGTATTCTGAGATTCAGTCCAGCTAGTCTCTGAGACATACTCACCATGCTTATTTCTATCTCTGCATCTTTACTCGTGCTTTGTTCTCCTTTTCCTTACTCTCCCCAGCACCCTAAATGTTCTCCCTTTCTTCCCCCAACAATGCAAACCCTACACTTCCTTCAAAACATGGTTAATGATCAACTTCTCTTCCAAGATGCCTTCCCTTCCTAATGGCACTTCCCTTTTCTGCACTCCTGCTAGCCTTAGGGTTGGCATCATATAACACACAAGTTAGATAAGATACTGTCTCTGACTTCTTAGAGTATTTCCTTTGGTCCTGAATTGTGATTTTACCAGTGTAAGGATATCCTAATGTGAAAACTCCCTCCTGTGATTTTTTCAGTAACTAGAATCTTAGACAATTCCAGCTTTCCCACATCTATCCTAGCCTGATCCTAGGCTCAAGTCATTTAACCTCTTTAAGCCCATTTACTCATTTGTGAAAAGAGGGGGTGGACTAGAAGACCTCTAAAGCATTAGTCCCTTTCAGCTCTAGATCTTTGTAATTCTATGATTTGCCTGGTGAAAGCAAGAGGGTGAGTGGTTTGCCATGGACACAGCTGTCAGAGGCAAGTATCTGAAGATCTTACTGACAACAAATGTAGTACTCTACCTGTATCTCCTATGCCATCCATGATACCCCTACTAGCACCCAGAGCCAATTAGATGAATTTAGATTTAAACTCTTTTCATGAGAAACATTTCCCCCACTGGCCCCTATATTTTTTTTTGGGGGGGGAGGCAATTGGGGTTAAGTAACTTGCCCAAGGTCACACGGCTAGGTTTTTGTTTGTGTGTGCGTTAAGTGTCTGAGGCCGGATCCGAACTCAGATCTTTCTGACTCCAGGGCCGACGCTCTACTCACTGCGCCACCTAGCCACCCTCCCACTGGTCCCTATTATGCTTTGCTTTCATGTTGCCTGCCATTCTTTTAGGTTGGCAAACTATCTACAGAAGATGCCTGGGAAAACTGATGCCACAAGATTAAGAACGGTGATGTTTTGTTATGAGTATACATCCTAGAAGAAAGATTATAAACAATATTTCTAAAGCAACTTTTTTCTGGAGTTTCCAGCCAATTAGGCAAGTAAATTAATTAAATTTTATTTCCTGATAAGTATTTCCTCCACTAGCTAGCCATACCCTAGGGCAGGGATTCTTAACTTTCTTTTGCATTACAGATTTCTTTGGCAGTCCAGTGAAACCCATGGATCACTCTTCACAATGTTTTTAAGTACATAAAATAAAATTAAAAGAAAGTCAATTATATTGAAATACAGTTATTAAAAAAATTTTTTTTGGAGGGGGGAAGGCAAGGCATTTGGGGTTAAGTGACTTGGTCACAAGGCTAGTAAGTGTGTCAAGTGTCTGAGGCTGGATTTGAACTCAGGTGCTCCTGACTCCAGGGCCAGCTCTATTTACTGCACCACCTACTGGCCCCCAAAATATTTTTTTAAAAATATAAATTCACAGAATCCATCTAAGACTCCTTGGTGTAGAGTCAATCTTTTAAGCTAGGAACTATCTCCAGGATGGTGCCTATTAAAATGCACATGTTACTTGGCAAGACAAAGAAAGAATATCAACACATTCATACCCACTGGTAAGGATGAATTTAGATTAGTTGGATTTTACCTAGAAAGCAGGAACAGAACTCTGTGGAGATGATATGCATGGCAGATAATATAGTTGGGGCAGAACAGGCAAAATAGGTCTAGAGTATGAGGTACTGCCCAAGGAGGAACCTTGGTGGTTTCTGTTTGTTTTTTGTGGAAGTGCATAGGGAATAAGAAGTATGAGAACATCAAAAGACCTAAAATTTGGCACAATTTTGCTTCATAATGATTATAGGATAGATGTGTGATGATAATGACTGATTCATATAGTGCTTTAAGGTTTTCCAAAAAACAACCCAATGAAGCAGGCACTTTTACTTATTATAATTCTCATTTTATAGTAGAGAAAGTCAATATTTAAAGAAATTAAGTAACTTGACCAAAAAGAGTTGGCTTTTAAGTGGCTTTAATGGCCAAATTTAAACCTAGATCTGACTCCAAGTCTAGTTGCTGTTGCTTTTTTACAATGATCACAAACACGCCAAAAATCAGTCTTTTTACTCAACCACCTTTATGTCTTTGCATTAAGAAGGGAAAACCAGGAAATAAAAGGTCACCATTATGATACTGCAACCAAAGATGGTCATGTGTTCATTTTCTCCTCTGAAAGGTAGGACTGGGCTCTAACCTATAATGTTATACCCCAAAACTATCAAGCTAGGAAAATGATAGACTATCAATAGACCTTAGGCTGTGGCTTGATGACATCTAGAACAGAGGAGAAGAGCAGTATGAGAGTGAAAGTAGAGATTTAAATAATAAATTATGATAAAAGTTTTTGCATGTGATTCCTCATCTCCAAAGACTGGATATTTAAATTTTGTATTGCAGACTTAGTAGGGAGGGGAAGGCAGATTTTCTTAAAACATGCATTAGTATACCTGCCTGTTTTATGAGAACAGCAGTTTGTGGCTATGCATAATCTCCAGCATCACACTTCTAGTTTCATGAACTAAGAAAGCTGTAGAACTGCACAGCTCTTGGAATTACATGGTGGCCCCTTTAATGAAAAAATATTTTCTGAACACCTAGTATAACACTATGCTAGGATAGCTAGGTGGTTCAGTGGATAGGGTGCTGGGCCTGGATTCAGGAAGACTCATCTTCTTAGTTCAAATTTGGCCTCAGACACTTACTAGCTATGTGACCCTAAGCAAGTCAGTCACTCACTCAACCCTGTTTGCTTCAGTTTCTTCATCTGTCAAAAGACCTGGCGAAAGGAAATGAAAAACTACTACAGTATTTCTGTTAAGAAAATCCCAAATGGGGCCAGGAAGAATTGGACACAACTAAAAAGACTGAACAATAACAGAAATACCCGAGAAAAATTTAGTTTCCCTAACGCTGGGAAAATAAGACCTAACTAAGGAAAAGTTAACAATACTACAAAGTAAATGTATCAAGTGAATGATCCTAATCCTGTCACCCAACTTTCTGTCAAGTTTATGGAGGCATGTGCCTATCAGCTTTGTTCCCTTGGTGTTGCTACTGGGAATCTTTCAGTATATTATTTGTAGCTGGATAAGTCAGCCAATCACGGCAATGTGCTAATAAAGCCAAGGTCACAGTGAATCCCTGTGTGAAGCATTTAGCTCTATTCTGACAGACGGCAATCCTACCCAGCTCTCTCAAAAATGTACACTATAATGAGAAGTGTGGGAGAGGGAGGGAGAACAGCAGCATGAAAGTGAATATATATCAGTACTCTACTAGAAAAATAACTCAAAATATCCACTTTACTAATGATAGCTCATAGTTGCATTCTTTATAGGCAAATATATTTGCCTGAGCCCCCTCCCCCAAATAATACCAATGATACAACCCATACATAGATTTCCCTCCCTTCTTAGTTGTATCATTCTTTCTTTTATCTTTTCAAAGATGTAACACAGGAGATATGGTGCTGGACTTGAAGGTCATGAAGCCATAGGATCGGATCCTGCCTCTGGCACTTGCTAGCCATGACCCTGGAGAAAGTGAATAATCTATATGGACCTCAATTTCCTTATCTACAAAATGGGGAAAACACCTCTAGTCCCTACTTCACCAAGTGGCTGTGAGGCCCAATTTAGATAACGTATATAGTATATACAGTATATAGACTTTGGAAGAAAAGGGTTATATAGGTCAATATGATCATTTTATGACTTTGAACAAGTCTCACGTAAAAGGAGGGGAGGGTCAGACAGAGGGCTTTCCACGGTCCCTTCCAGCTCTAATGCTCTAGTACAATTTGCACAAATTGTACAAAGGAAAGGGCAGATGTGAGAGCTGCAGAAGTCTGAGACTCATCTCATCTGCAATCCTAACCAGGAACTATCTTTTCAGTATCCAAATGCCCAGAGGCATAGTTAGTTTAGTTTCAAATGGCATAAACGTTGTTTTTAGCTCAATTCAAATGAATGACTGAAAAAGAAAAAAATATATAACAGAATCAAAAGAATTACAATTGAAAAAAGAATCTCAATACAATTTTACAAAAAATTATCAAGAAAAATTACCCGGAAGTTCTAGAACAAGAGGGGAAAGTAGAAGATTCACTGATCACCACCTGAAAGAGATCCCAGGAAGAAAACTTATAGGAATATCATAGTCAAGTTTCAAAGCTCTCGGATTAAGGAGAAAATATTGGAAGCAACAAGAAAAAAAAATTATATATCGTGGAGCTACAATTAGGATCACCCAAGACCCAGCAGTTACTATTTTGAAGCACCATAGGTCTTGGAATACTGCATATCGTAGAACAAAAGAGTTACAACCAAGGATAACTTACCCAGCAAAGTTAAGTGTGATCCTGAATGAAAAAAAAAAGAAATTTAACCAACTGAAAGACTTCCTGGTATTTATGACAAAAATAGTAGAACTTAAGGGAAAAATCGACATATAATATCCAGGAGAAATATAAAGTAAATATTAAGGATCAATTATAAGGGACTAAATAAAGTCAAATCATTGACTTCTTGTATATGAAACTATTATCAGATCTTTCATGACTGTCATTTTTATTTGGGTAGTTTGAAAGAAAGGCTTAGGTTGAGGTGAATATGATGAGGTGATTCTTACAAAAACTGTAGGGAGAGAAAAAGGAGCAATTCTCTCATACAAAGGAGGTAAAAAAGAAGCTAGTGGGGGGAGGATGGATAGTGCTGAAACCTTTCTCTCATGAGGAATGGGTTAAAAAGGTAACAACATATATATATATATATATGGGTATATAAAGTCTTCTAAATTTCTAAATTCAAAAAGAAATAAGAGGGCAAGGGTATAGGGTGAGACTAAGGGAGGAATTCTTAGAACACTGAGTAGGTTAAAGAATAAGAGGATAAGGCAGCATGTATTAGTAAAGCAGAGGACTGAAGGACAGGAATACAAGATGGTGGCACAGAAGCAGGAAAACCTGCATTCTCCCCATGACCACCTCAAATACCTATAAAAAATGACTCTAAACAAACTTTAGGGCTACAGAACCCACAAAGTGACAGAGAGAAACAAACCTCCTGCTGAAGACAGCCCAGCAGGCCGGCAGGAAGGGTCCACTGCAGTGTGCTAGGAGCAAAGCCCAGCCCCCGCATGAGCCCTCAGTTTTAGCCCCAGGATGGCCCCCCCAGGGTGGCCCTGAATAGCCATGCCTGGAAGGATTTCGGGAGATCAGATCACCAGCAGCTATGGCAGTTTCCAGAATTATCAACCCATAAATGACAAAGACAAAGTGAAAGGTCAGTGGATTTGGGGAACAGGGGGTCTGGGAATGCAGTCTGGCCTCTGCTCCCAGAGGGAGAAGCGGCTGAGGCATGGCAGCCATGCAGCCACCACCATGTGGCTGCTTCAGAGCTCCTAGGCTGCATATTGTAGGGGGATCAAGCAATCATTCTGAGGGGTAATTGCTCTTGCTTTAGCCTGCTTGGCTATGGATTGCTGTCTACGGTGGAGGTCCTAGGGTAGATGACCAGGTGCCAGAGCATGTGGAGGCTTCAGAGAGTGAAGCCAACTAATAGCTCCAGCAGCTGTGAAAACCCCAGCAATTTGGGACAAAGCTCTCCTCTCTGGAAGCAGAGTTCTACTGCGGCAAAAAGCTCAAAAGTCAAGTAATTGAGTGGCAACATGAGCAAGCAAAGGAAGCAAAACAAGCACGGCAATCAGACTTTGGATTCCTTTTTTGGGGACAAAAAGGATCAAAACATGGAATAGGAGAAAGAAAACAAAGTCAGAACTCTTGCACCAAAAGCTTCTAAGAAAAATATGAGCTGGTTATAGGCCACAGAGGAGCTTAAGGATTTTGAAAACCAAATAAGAGAAGTGAAGGAAAAATTGGGAAGAAAAATGAGAAAGATGAAAGAAAATCATGAAAAGAGAGTCAATAACCTAACTGAAGAAAATAACACCTTAAAAAATAGACTTACTCAAATGGCAAAAGAGGCTCAAAAAGCCAATGAGGAGAAGAATGCCTTAGAAAGCCAAATTTGCCTGATGGAAAAAGAATCTCAAAAGCTCACTGAAGAGAATAATTCCTTCAGAATTAGATTGAAGCAAATGGAAGCTAGTGACTTTATGAGAAATCAAGATATTATTAAACAGATCCAAACAAATGAAAAAATAGAAGGCAAGGTGAAATATCTCACTGGATAAACCACTGACCTGGAAAATAGAACCAGGAGAAATAATCTAAAAATTATTGGACAACCTGAAAGCCATGATCAAAAAAAGAACTTAGGAATCATCCTTCAAGAAATTCTCAAGGGGGGGCAGCTAGGTGGCGCAATGAGTACAGCGTCGGCCCTGGAGTCAGAAGGACCTGAGTTCGGATCTGACCTCAGACACTTAACGCACACACAAACAAAAACCTAGCCGTGTGACCTTGGGCAAGTTACTTAACCCCAATTGCCCTCCAAAAAAAAAGCAAAAAAAAAAATTCTCAAGGAAAACTGCCCTGATGTTTTAGAACCAGAGAGCAAAATAGAGGTTGAAAGAATCCACCAATCACCTCTTTAAAAAGATCCCTAAAAGAAAACTCCTAGGAATATTATAGCCAAGTTCCAAAATTCCCAGATAAAGGAGAAAATATTACAAGCAGCCAGGAAGAAACAATTTGAATGTTGTAGAAACACAATCTGGATAACACAGGACCTGGCAGCTTCTACACTGAGAGATCAAAGGACTTGGACAGAAGTCAAAGGAGCTGGTATTAAAACCAAGAATCACCTACCCAGCAAAACTGAGTATCATGTTTCAGGGGAAAATATGGTCATTCAATGAAATAGAGGACTTTCAAGCATTCTTGAGGAAAAAACCAGAGTTGAATAGAAAATCTGACATTCAGATACAAGAAGCAAGAAAAAGCTTGAGAAGGTAAACAGGAAAAAGAAATCATAAGGAATTTATCAAAGTCAAACTATTTACATTCCTACATGGAAAAACGATAATTGTAACTTATGAAACTTTCCTCAGTAAGAGAATAGTTGAAAGGAATATAAATGTGTGTGTGTATACACACACACACACACACACATATGTCTATATAGGAGGGTATATGAGCATATGAATACATATGTGAGTGTGTTTATATATATATATACATATACACACACACACACATATATATATAGATATAGATATAGATATAGATATGTTTACAGGTATACATAGACAGAGGGCACAGGACCAGTTGAATAGGAAGGGATGATACTTAAAAGGTGAAATTAAGAGGTGAGAGAGAGGAATATAATGAGAGGTGATGGAGAGAGACAGAATGGGGTAAATTATCCCATATAGAAGAGGCAAGGGAAAACTTACAATGGAGGGAAAGAACAGGAAGGCAAAAGAGAATGGGTCAACCTTACTCTCATTGAATTTGGCTTAGGGAGGAAATGATATACACACTTAATAGGGCATCTTGCCCTACAGGATAGTAGGGAGGAAGGGGATGAGAGGGAGGATGATGGAGGGGAGGGCAGGTTGGGAGGTAGGGAAGTTGGAAGCACCCACTTTTGAAAAGGGACAGGGTCAAAGTAGAGAACAGAGTAAGTGGGGGGTGGGATAGGATGGAGGGAAATACAGACAGTCTTTCACAATATATCCACTATGGAAATGTTTTGCATAGCTACACATGTACAACCTATATGGAATTGCTTATCTTCCCAGTAAGGGTGGGTGACAAAGGAGGAAGGGAAAGAATCTGGAATTAAAAGTTTTAAAATAAAATGTTTAAAAATATATTATTATTATTATTATTATTATTTTACATCCAACTGGGAAATAAGATATACAGGCACTGGATTATAGTGATCCATCTTGTCCTACTGGAAAGTCAGAGGAGGGATTGGGGAAGATATAGGAGAGAGAAGATTGGGGGAGGGGTATATAGTGGGATCTCTATTTTGGGGTAGTGGGTAGGGGAAGGAGAAAATTTGTAACTCAAAATCTTGTGGAAATGAATGATGTAAACTAAAAATAAACAAAATTTAATTTAAAAAATAAATTAATTAAAATAAAATAAAATAAAAAGAAGGATAGGAATAGGGTGAGAAAGATAGTGAGGAAAAATAGGAAGGAGGAAAATATACAAGTAATTATAGCTTAGAATGTGAGAATTAACTGTACTTCACTGTACCTGGAGGGTGAGGGGAAGAAAGGGAAAAAAATAAAGTAAAACGTACACAGCAAAAAACAAAAGAAAACCTATAAGGAAACAAAGAAAAGCTGGGCAGCTTTGAAAACAATGTGTAGTATTTATTATATAGGTTTTCTTGAAATGGAAGTTTATTGCTTTATATTGAATCCTTTCTTATGTTCTTGTGGGTACATGATAATTTTTTTCTCTTCTTGTGTTTTAAGTTTAAAATAAATTTTAAAACTTAAAATAAAAAAAGAATGAGCCGTGTGACATTGGACAAGTCACTTAACCCCAACTGCCCTCCAAAAAACCCCAAAGAATGAATGTGCATTTTGCTACTAGTTTTGGCAGTATTAGTGGAAAGACTTGAGGCAGGGAGATCAAGCAGAACAACAGTTCTGAGGGGTAAGGGCCTACTTCAAGGTAGCAGTTGTATAAATGGAGAGGAAAGGAAAGATAGGAGAGATGTTGTGAAGGTAGAAATGACAAAACTTGGCAAAAGATTGGTATAAGAATAAGGATGAGGGCAGCTTCAACAATAAAAGGGAAGTTTAGAAGAGGGGTGGATTTTAGGGAAAAGATAAGTTCTCTTTTGGGTATCTTGAATTAAGATACCTATGGGCCATCCAATTTAAAACTTTACTTTTCTCAAGACTCCCGCACGACCCTCTCCTCCCTCCACTTCACCCTTTCAGCAGACAACCTTAACTTCATTCTTGGGGAAGAAAATTAAGGCCATTCTCCCAGAGCTCCGCCTTCTCTCATGATTTGCCACTCAAAACCTCTAGACATGATCTCACATTCTCTTCTCTTTTCCTTCAGTTTCTGGAGAAGAGGGGGCTCTTATCATCAAGGTCGACCCCTCTATTTGTTCCAATTTCAGTCGCTCCATCTGGTTTGAAGCCCTTCATAACCTGACACCTTCCCATCTTTCTGGTCTTCCTATATCTTACTCACTTTCACTTACTTTGCCATGCAGTAACACTGACCTCCTTACTGTCCCTCCCACATTATACTCCATCTCCCAACTCCAAGAGTTTTCAGCAGCTGTCCCCGATATCTGGAATTCTTCCTCTCCTCATTTCCACCCCCTAACTTGCCCTTCAAGTCTCAGCTAAGTCCCTCTTTCTACAAGAAGTCTTTCCCCATCTCTTTAATATTAGCACCATCTCTCTGGGATCACCTCAACTTATCCTTTAAATACCTTGTTTGTACATAGTTGTCTGCATACCGTTGCCTCTACCACAGTTTCTTCAGAGAAGGGACTGTTTTTAGCCTTTCTTTATATTCCAGCACTTATTCAGCACAGTGCCTGGCACATAGGGTTTTTAAAAATTCTAACTGACTGGTCCTTCATCCATTCTCTCCAATAGATTGCCCCTATGATCAACTCCTTTCTAATTTTCGATCTCTCCCTAGCTACTTGCTCCTTCCCTACTGCCCATACAAATCTCTCACTTGGACCTATCATGTACCTCCCTTCCTATGATTCTCCTCCCTTTATCAATCAAATTCCTAGAAATGGCTGCTTCCTCCACTTCCTCTTTTCACCTGGACTCTCTTCTCAAGGCTTTTAATGACACTGCTTTCTCCTGGTTCTAGATCCTTCTGTCTGTCTGGCCCCCTCCTTGTCAATATCCCTGGTTGAACCAATCAAACAAGTATTTATTTCCCTGGTTCTGATTATTTTTCTTTTCATCAGCTTATGTTTTTTTATGCTTCTTATATTCATCATATTCACTGTTTTCTAACAGTGCAGTAATATTCCACTACATTCAGGGACTACGCCTTGCTTATCCATTCCCAATTGCTAGGGAATGGCTTTGTTTTCAATTTTTTGCTTCTACAAATATTTTAATGTATAGAGGACCTTTTTTTCTTTCTTTTTAACCACCGACTTCCTGAGGTTATATGAATAGTAGTAGAACCTCTGGGTCAAAGGATATGTACATTTGAGTCACTTTCTTAGTATGTTTCTAAATTACTTTCCACAACTGCTGAACCAATTCACATTTCTACCAACAGTGCATTAAATGTGCCTATCTTTCCACAACACATTCAATCTCCTACTTTTTTAAAATTTACTTCCCTTCAACAAGCATTTATTATAAAAGTTTAATACACATGAAGCACTTTACCCCATAACTGAAGGTATACCCCAAGGCTCTTTTTTGGGCCTTCTAATTTCTCTATATATTCTCTTTCTTGGTGAACTCATTAGTTCAATTATAATCTTTACATAGATAACTACAAAATATATATCTGATTCTACTCTCTCTCCTGAGCTCCAATTCTGTAACACCAACTGTCTACTGTACATTTCAAACTGTATATCCAGTAGATCTTTCAAACTCAGCATGTTATAAATGGAAGTCATAATCTTTCCACCAAAATCTGCCCTTCTTCCTAACTACATTATTTCTAAGAAGGGTCTTTCCATTCTTATTGACACCCAAGTTTACAACCTCAACATCATCCTCAACTCTTCTCTCCCCCCTCACTCCAAATATACAATTAGTTGTCTAGTCTTATCTGTTCTACCTCTAAAACATCTCTAGCTCAAATACCATAGCCATCCTATTTCCTTCCCTTATCACTTCCCACCTGAACTACTGAAGTCATAGACTTGTCTTTGGTCTCCTGCCTCTAGTCCCTTCCTTCACCAATCCATACCCCACAGAACTACCAAATGATATTCCTAAAGCAAATGAATTGGAAAATCACAAAAACAAAAACAAAAAAACAAGTCCAGTGGTTCCTAAGTGCCTCTAAGATCACATACAAACCCCTCTATTTGGCATTTAAAGCCCTTCATAATATGACCCCAGTCTGCCTTTCCAGGTGTATTAACAATGCAATATTCACTATGCCTATGGCAATTATAAATAGGCTTATGTGGTTATTAATCACAAAATATATCAGTCTCTCTATATGGGGGATAAAGCCAGAGAATTTATTAAAATACCAAATAACCGAGTCCCAAAACCAGAAAGTCAAAGCCATCAGGGTAGTTATGAAATTGGCACAAGTAGTTAACATAGTAAACAACCACATTCTTAAGCCTTCAAAACAGAACAGGCTACTTCAGGCAAAGGTCCTTCTCTCCCCACTCACAGCAACTGCTCAGCGTCCAGGAAGCATGCTCCCAACAGCTCCGGCCCCCCGCAGTTCCAGTTCCCGGCAGCCCCCAACAAGAGTCCTTAGCAGAAATTCTGGCTGGCTTAAAAAGAGATTTGGGCCTCCACCTCTACCTCGGCAGTTACTGCTGTTGCTGTGGCCACCAACAGTCCCCAACGGAACTCTAACTCTTCTTCCGCTTCCTCTTGCCCCTCCCCTTCCTGCTATGTCAGCAAGTCCAATGGGGCATGGAAGATCTTTAAATCCCATAACCCTTACACCAGGCTCATTATACATTTCTCCCCTTCACATATACTATGCTCCAGACAAACTGATCTGCTTGCTTATCTTCATACATGACATTCTATCTCTGGTAACAGTTCATTTCTAGCCTCTATGCCTTTGCATTGGCTGGCCTCCATGCCTGAAACACATTTTTCTCTCTCTCTTAGAATCCTTTGTTGTTGTTCAGTCATTTTTCAGTTTTGTCCAACTCTTCGTGAGCCCCCCCCCCTCTTTTTTTTGAGAGAGGATTTCTTGGCAAAGATAGTACAGTGGTTTGCCATTTTGTTCTGCAGCTTATTTTACAGATGAGGAAACTGAAGCAAATAAGGTTAAGTCACTTGCCCAGGGTTACAGAGCAAGTAACTGTCTGAGGTCAAATTTGAACTCAGGTCTTCCTGAATCCAGGTCCACCACTCTATCCACTGAGCCACCTAGCTGCCCCTTAGAATCCTTAGCTTCCTTCAAAGTTCACCTTAATCATCACCCACTATGTAATACTTCTGCTATCTCTACAACCCTAAAATTAACTTGAATTTACTTTGTGTACCTCTTATTTCCCACACAGCACGTAGGCTCTTTTAGGGCGGACTGTTTCATTTTTTCTTTGTCCAGAATATTTAAGTCCAATGCCTGAACACTGGTAGACACGTAATAAATGCCTGCTGATTAAAAGTTATTTTTTTAATTATCATAAACCTACTTTAAACAAGGCAAGTCTGAGTCTTTTTGAAATAGCAAAACATACTAGAGTTAGGGTGACTGGTTTTCTGCTTTTGTGGAAAACCAGAATGCAGTTAAAATTAGAAGGAAATAGGTAAGGAATTGATTCAAATTTAAAGACTAAAAGCCATTCCCCCAATCATAAATGGTTAAGGCATATAAGCAAGCAGCTTTCACAGGAAGCAATCCAGGCTACAAAAAACCATATTAAAAATGCTTCAAAGTACTAATAATTAGAGAAAAGCAAATTAAAACAATTCTGACACACCCAGCAGACTGACAAGGATGACAAAAGAAGAAAATGTCAAATGCTGAAAAGACTGCAGGAAAATTAGCACAGTGATGTGCTGGACAACAGTGAAATAGTCCAGTCATTCTGGCAAGTAATTTGGAACTATACTCCAAAAATCATTAAACTCTGACCCTTTGACCCAGCTATACCACTACCAAATCTATGCCCCAAGTAGATCAAAGAAAGAAGAAAAGGACTCAAATGTACAATCACATTTATAGGAACTCTATCTGTAGTGACAAAAAGCCTAGAAACTAAGGGGGAAACCCATCTATTAGGGAATGACTAAACAAATTATTATATGTGAAATGTAATGGGATATGGCTGTATCCCCAAGAAAAGATGAAATGGACAGTTTGAGAGTCACTTTCTTAAAGGAAGTTTCAGAGGAAACTGGAAACAAACCTATGAAATGATGCAGAGTGAAATGAACAGAACTGGGAGAATAATTTCTACAATGACAATAGCACTATAAAGAAAAAAAAACTTTGAAAGACTTTACAATCAGTGCAATGATAAACTACCAGTCCAGATGACTGAAGATGAAACACTTCAGCTTATCTGCTGAAAGAGAGGTGATGCCATGAGGAGGCTAAACTAAGACAGAACTAAGGTAATTCTCACCACAGCAGATAGATACACCTCTACATCAGAAAGACTCTAATGGGAGAAAAGATGAGGAAAAAAAATTGAATGCATTAGATATGACAGAGGAACAGATGACATAAACAGGCTAGTTGCCTAGGAAGCATTGGGAAGGCCTGATTTCTACCTCAAAAAAAGTCAGTTTTAGAAACATATAATTCTCTTATTCATGGAGATGTTTCCCAACATTTAAATGGAAAATCATATCTTATCCTTAAGAAATTTGCTATATAAGGTACCCTTAAACTAACAAAGATAGACAAAAATAGTCATAGGACATTTTGGTGTATGAATTAATCATTCAATAGCATCAGTTACCAAAGCAAAGGAGAAAAATACCCTGGATAAAAGAAAAATTAATGAGAAGAAAGTGGGACATGAAAGTTACCCAGCAAGAAAGACGTTTTAATACTTGTCTTCTTAGTCAGACAAAGCCCTCTTCTGTTTTGTTGTTAGGTTATTTCAGTCATATCCAACTGTTTGTAAGCTTATTTGGAATCTTCTTGGCAAAAATACTGGTTTGTCATTTCCTTTTCCAGTCCATTCTACACATAAGGAACTGAGGCAAATAGGGTTAAGTGACCTGCCCAAGGTCACACAGCTAGTAAGTATCTGAGGCCACATCTGAACTCATGAAGATGAGTCTTCCTGATTCCAAGACCAGTGTTCTAACCAATGTGCTAACTAGCTACTCAGGATAAAGCTCTCTAGAGGAGAACAAATTTCAGGATCTGGTGAAAAGAAGAAAGCAGATGGGCAAGGGTGTCCTGGCCATAAGAAGTTTCATGTGTGTATGTGTGTGTATATATATGTATGTATGTGTGTATGTTTGCATATGTATACACAGAGGGCACAGGGTGAGTTGAATATGAAGGGATGATATCTAAAAAATAAAATTATGAGGTGAGAGGAATATATTGGGAGGAGAAAGGAAGAGATAGAATATGTTAAGTTATCTCATAAAGAAGGCAAGAGAAAGCTGCTACAGTGGAGGGGAAGGGGGGAGGTGAATGGGAATGAGTCAGCCTTACTTTCACTGGACTTGGCTTAAGGAGGGAATAACATACACACTCAACTGGGTATCTTACCCTACAGGAAAATAGGGGGAAAGGGGATATGTAAGAAGGGAGAGCAGACTGGGGGAGAGGGTAATCAGAAGCAAGCACTTTTGAAAAGGGACAGGGTCAAAGGAGAAAATAGAATAAACGGGAGGGGGGGGAAGATAGGATGGAGGGAAATATAACTAGTCTTTGACAATATGACTACTCTGGAAATGTTTTGCATAACTACACATATATAAGCTATATTGAATTGCTTACTTTCTCAATGAGGGTGGGTGAGGAGGGAAAAAGGGAGAGAATCTGGAACTCTAAGTTTTAAAAACAAATGTTAAAAAATCGTTTTTACATGCAACTGGGAAATAAGATATACAGGCAATGGGGGATAGAAATCCATCTTACCCTACAAGAAAATAAGGGGGAAGGAGAGGTGGCTAGGTGAGGCAGTGAATAGAGTATGGGCCCTGGAGTCAGGAGGACCTAAGTTCAAATATGACCTCAGACTTAACACAAAACTAGCCATGTGACCTTGGGCAAGTCACTTAACCCCAACTGCCCTGCCCTCCCCCCTCCAAAAAGCAAAACCAAAAAACAAACGAAAATAAGGGGGAAGGGAGAAAGGGGTGGGGGTAGGGGGAGATATAAGAGAAGGCAGACTGGGGGAAGGGGTCTTCAGTATGCTTGTCATATTGGGGTGGGGGGTAGGAGAGGAAATTTGTAATTCAAAATCTTGTGGAAATGAATGTTGAAAACTAAAAATACATACATTCTGGGAAAGAGGGAAAAAAAGAAGTTTCAGGGATTGAAGTGGTTCTCACCTAAAGGCGTTTGGGGCAAAGGAGAAGGGGAGAGTTTGCCCAGGGCACAGATGTCAAAGGAAATTCATCCAATTAAGGACTCCCAAAAGAAGAACGAAGAGGTAATAGGAGACAGCCTGACCTAGGGCGGAGAAGTCCAGGGACATTACTGCAGTCACCCAGGGGGCGAGGATCAGGAGGGGTGGGGGCCAGTAAGAGACAAGAGGGCACATTCTTCACCTGGGTGAACACAGAAAGGGAAAAGGCCGCGGTGGACAGGCGGACCTGGGCTGGCGGGGGTCAGCGCTAACTGCAGAGGAGAGGAGCCTCCAAAGGAGGGGCCCGCAACACTCCTCGCCAACCCCGGCAGATATTCAAAGGCGGGTCCCGGGGCGCCTCCTGCCTCGAGCACAGCCCCCCACGCCCTGGGCTGGCCCCCGAAAATCAGCAGCACGGGGTCGGCAGCCGCGGCGGTCCGGGACACGGCTTACCTTGCTGTCATCCATGTCCGCAGGCTCGCAGGCCGGGCCTCACAGCCTCGCCCTCCCGCCCGGCTCCGCCCCCGGGAAGGACAGGGATTTATTTTTTCAATGCGTCCTCAGCTCTAGCCTCTAGCTCCCCCGGATCTCGAGGTCCCAGGGAGAGGGGGCCAGTTCAGAAATGAGCCGGGGAGCCCCCGGAGCGGCCCCAAACGTCCCCCTCAGCCGCAGAGGCCTCCTCCCCGTCCATGACAGTTTCTCCGGTATGTTTATATTAGCGCCAGGGAGAGGCGGAGGCCCGGAGGGAGTTCGGCAAAGGAGTCCCTCGGGTGCCGTAGACACGGGGGTTTCTGGGAGTTGTAGTTCTCTTCCACAGGGCCCGCCATTGAGGCCCCGGCCTCGGACGGGCGTAGGTGTGGATCAGGGAGAGTAACAGCTTCCAGGTATATTCTAGAAGAAGCGTGCCGGCAGTCTTCACCGCCTCTCTAGGCGCGTGCTCCCCCTTCCGCTCTCCTCCTTTCCCCCAAGGGAAAGGCTGTTCCCCAGCGACGAAAAGGTGGCCTTAGACGACCTGGGGGTGGGAACTACGTGTCCCATCGTTCCCTGTGGGTTCAGAGGGAGGCCAGAGGGCGAGGGGTCGGAGCCGCTGCGGAGGGATGTCTCTCTGGAAGGAAGCTAGGGTCCGGCACCTACAGGTGCCCACCCCGCTGGAGTTGGCTCCCCTTTTCAATCCGGATCTGAAACATGGACCAAAGCTGTGTGGTTCCCGGCAAGAAAGGGTTTTGTGTGCGCCTCCTGATGGAATCACCCATTAGGTGAAACGGATCCTTAAAGAGCAGAAACTATTGATGCATTTAAGGAATGATCCGTTATAACGAAGTAGGAGCCTATACTGGACTGCAAGGATGGTTAATACCAATAATAAATAAATAAATAAATATAATAAGTCATAGCAACAAACCAAGATTCAAGAACACCACCAACCAGCAACATCGCTTCCTCACAGCCCTGTAAAACAAGGCTTGGTGTTGTTGCAGGAAGAAGGGGCTGACACCAGCCCTGGGCTTTCACTGGCATAGGAACTTCAGTTAAGACCCTTTACCAATGCAGATGGGTACGGGCTCTGCACCAGAGCTTGAGAGGCTTAGGTTTATGCAAACCAATCCGGGTCAGAGATCCGAAGCGAATCCAAGTCCGCAGTGAGGTGGTACCGAAGAGGTGTAGCAGACGGGCACTGGGAGAGCTGGATTCTAATTCTACCTCAGAAACCCACTTTGTTTCTGTTTACCTCCTACTCCTCAACACTGGAACAGAGATTCTAGTACCGCCTACCTCCCAGGAGTGTAAGGATTATATGAAATAATACATTTATAAAGCGCCTTGCATACTATAGGTACTTCACAAATGCTCTATTTCTGATACAGCCGTGAAGTCCTTGCCGAGTCACTTAACCATTCAGTGCATCAGGAAGCTCTAAACTAGAAATCACAGAAAAGTTACCATCTGCATCAGTGGAAGGAAATTCTATGCTAGGACTCCCTCACACTGAAGAAATCGCAGAGTTCAGACAAAGATCTGACAGATTTTTGTCTGAACTCTGTGGTTTCACATATATACATTACATATAATATATAAACATGTATTTTATATGCATGTACACACATATATAATGTACACATGTGTATATGTGTATAGAATTTTAAATTGAGCCATTCTCTGAAACATAAGTTTCAAAAGAGAAAATGCAAATATCAACAACTATATGAAAAATATTCCATGAGTAATAAAAAAAAAAAACAAGAATCTTAAGTTTTACCTTATACCCATTAAATTGGCAAAGGCAATAAAATATAAAGTCAATGCTGGAGGAGTTATACAAATCAAACACACTAACACTGTTGTGTTAGTTTGATTGAAATTGAAATAAGAATTGTTTCAGTTCTTCTGGGAAACAACTTGGACTTGAGAGACATTACTAAACTGTCTTTACCCAGCAATCCCACTAATGGGTACATATACCCAAAGAAATCAAAGACAGATGGAAAGATCCCACGTGTACCAAAATACACATATTTTTTTGTGATAGCAAAACACGAAACAAAATGACCCTATCAAGTGAGAGTGACTGTTTAATCATGGCATGTGAATGTAATGGAATACTATTGTATTGTAAGGAAGGAATATGAGGAATTCAAAGACACATGGGACATTCTTATGAACTGAGGCAAAATGAAGAAAGCAGAACCAAGGAAACAATATACAGAATACGTAACTTCAATAATGTAAACAAGAATGAAAACATTAATGGGCATCCAAATTCAATTAAACGTAATGAACAAACTTGGTGCCAGAAGACCATACCTCCATCCTCTCAGTAAAGAGGTGGTATACTATAGGTCTGCAATATTACACAGCTGGGTGGTGCAGTGGATAGAACGTGGATGTTCTCTCACTTGAGACCTGTTCAAGACCTTAGCTTTAAAAGGGCAAGGTCTCCTACTGCATCTAGGGCTATCTCCAGTCATCTTGATCCACCTCTCACCACTGGAACCAGAAGGCTCCAGGGAAGAAAGTGAGGCTGGTGACTTTGTGCAGCCCACTCTCACTTAAATCCATTTCACTTACATGTCATGGCATCACCTCCTTGATGTCGTGGTCCTCTGAAAACAAAGGACAAACAACAACAACAATAGCTGGCTAAATGGAGAGAGTGCTTGCCCTAGAATCAGGAGGACTTCAGTTAAAATCTGGCCTCAGACACTAGTTGAATGATCCTGGACAAGTCACTTAACCCTGTTTACTTCAGTTTTCTCACCTGTCGAATTAACTGAAGAAGGAAATGGCAAACCACTTTAGTATCTTTGCCAAGAAAACCCCAATTCATGAAGAATTGGACACAACTGAACAACACATGCTATTAGGTATGATGTCTGTCACAGTTTTCTTTGCTTACCTATTTTTCTTTGTTATGAGAGAGCATTCAGTATAGTGAGATATGGTATTGAGAAGTGATAATGTTATTTTTAAAAAAGGTATCAATTAAAATAATTGTATTACATAACAAAATATAAAAAGTTTTTGCAAAGTAAAACATTTGTATTTGTAAAATCCAAAAAGAAATAATGGAAAAAAAGTTTACCTTAATAAGATAAAATTTATGTGTTTAAAACCATGAGTTGATGTTATATCTAATGCTGCTCAGGACATTATACTGATGGAGAAGTAACATATTCAATTGCTTATCATAGCCCAGACAATAGACATTCATCTACTTTTTTTTTTCTATGTGGGTAGCTGGATCAAACTCTTCTAGGATGATGGATCTTTAATGTTCTAGGATTTGCTGAAATGAGCATAATGTTATCCACAAGAAGGAACATCTAGAAGACCATATCATCTAAAGCAGGGGATCTTTCAATTATTGAGTCACAGACCCCTTTGGCATTCCAGAGAATCCTATGTCCCCCTTCTCAGATTAGGTCTCTTATTATCTATATCTTTTAGTCAATTTGTGTTGATAAAGATGGAGTCAACTGGGTTGTATTGCTTGCAAAAGCCTGCCTTTTTATTTCTTTTTGCTTTTTTTTTTTGGAGGGCAATTGGGGTTAAGTAACTTGCCCAAGGTCACATGGCTAGGTTTTTATTTGTGTGTGCGTTAAGTGTCTGAGGTCGGATCCGAACTCAGGTCCTTCTGACTCCAGGGCCAACGCTCTACTCACTGCGCCACCTAGCCGCCCCCCTGCCTTTTTATTTCTAATACTCTTTATCAAGTATATCCTTGATACACAGATTATTCTCATAAGACTATTAAATTCATTAGGTTAGTAGTTTTTTCATTTTTGGTGGGAGAGATTGATATTAAGATTTGAGATTAATCCCGCACTTTTGATATCTCCCTATCCTTAAGATACCTTGAAAATCAATCCCCTTAGTGTCCTAAAAATAATATTGCTTCTATAAGCAATCTCCTCTTTATATTTTTAAATCTAGTTCAGTGGCTTTTCCCGTCTTTGTTTTCTTCAGTCATTTCCACTTCAATAGCAAAATTATTTGTAGTAAGCATATTATGTAACACAGTGCAAGAACTTATTAAAAAAAATACATCTATAAAAATAGCATACCCTCCTATAGTGGACTGAGCCTGACTCAGGCTAGATCTCTAGTAATTCAGATTTAATATTGGAATGAAATCAAATGCTCATGGTTTCATTCAACCGTCAACCAATGGAAGTTTATGCAGGGGTAATAATATAGCATTCAGTTCAGGTATATATAATGTTCTTGCTTCCATACAAAAACATATGTAGACAGAGCCAAGATGGCAGAGTAAGAGCAGGGATTTGCTTGAGATCTCTTCCAAATCCCTTTAAATAACCTGCAAAAAATGACTCTAAAATTCTAGAACTACAGAACCCACAAAATAACAGAATGAAGCAAACCAGCCCAAGCCAACCTAAAAGGATAATAGGAAGGGCACCAGGCTGGGAGCTGAGTGCAGTCTAGCATGGGCTGTGCCAGCACAGACAGGGCCAGAGCAGGTCTCAGGAGTCTGACTCACTGGCAGCTGTGGTTTCCAGGCTATTCAAGCCACAAACATCAAAGATTGCATAGAAGGTCAATGGGAAAACTCTGTGGGACAAGTTAGTCCAATGGGTCCGACTACAGTCTGGCCCCAGCCCTGGGGTGATAGAGGTGGTGGTGGCGGCAGCAGTAGCAATAGCTGCTGCTGCTTCCAGAGCTCTGGGTCCACAGACCATGGGGAGAAATGATACAAAAGCCCTGAAACCTGGGACAATACACCCTGGCCCCTCCAACCCCACCCCGTCACACCCACTGACAGCAGACTCCTACCCTGACAAAGAGCTAGAAAGTCAAGTATTTGACTAGGGAGATTAGTAAACAACATTAAAAAAAAGTCAGACTATAGAATCTTACTTTGGTGACAAAGACAAAAACATAACAATCAGAAGAAGACAACAAAGTCAGAGCTCCTGCATCAAAAACCTCCAAGAAAAATATGAATTGGTCACAGGCCATGGAAGAGCTCAAAAAGGATTTTAAAAATCAAGTAAGAGAAGTAGAAGAAAAATTGGAAAGAGAAATGAGAGTGATGCAAGAAAATAATGAAAAACGAGTCAACAGCTTGCTAAAGGAGACCCCAAAAAAAAATACTGAAGAAAATAACACCTTAAAAAATAGACTAACCCAAATGGCAAAAGAAGTCCAAAAACCAATAAGGAGAATAATGCCTTAAAAAGCAGAATTTGCCAAATGGAAAAGGAGATTCAAAAGCTCACTAAAGAAAATAATTCCTTAAAAATTAGAATGGAGCTAATGGAAATTAATGACTTTATGAGAAATCAAGAAATTATAAAACAGAACCAAAAGAATGAAAAAAAATAGAAGATAATGTGAAAAATATATATAGTCAGCAAGATAGAACATGGTCACTTGGCCACATTTTCACATAAGTGAAATTTATGCCCTTGTACTAATGTAAGGCATATCAATATAGCCTAGTGACATCTGAAAATTGCATCAAAAGGCAGGCAGCTTGGACTTCTTATCCTTCTGGATCAATAATATACTGAGGGCAACTTCTTTGACTTTTAGGGGAAAAACTAGACTAAACTATATGGAAGGTGTAAGGGAAGAGAACACTGGCCTATCACATTGTACTCCTTGGTGGCAAGATTCTAAAGGTCTTCTAGAGCACAGCTTCTTAAACATTTTCCACTTGGGACCACTTTTAGTGTTAAGGCAGTTTTCATTGACCTAAAGGCATGTGCAGTGCAAAGTGCACATGCTTTGTGTTCAGAACCATGGCCGCAGTGAAGTTGAAAACCAGCAAGCCCTTCCAGAAATATCTCAGATTCATTATCTGTTGTAGCAGCAAAGATCCCAACATCCCCAGGGTGGCTGCCAACACAGGTTCTTAGATCTGCTTTTCTAAAGGAAAGCAACTCAAAATGGGTTAACAAGCTTACTTTAATCAATCAAACATATATCATTTACCTAGTTCAGGGGAAAAAGGTCAGCACCCCAAACTTCAAAGTATACAGACAGAACTTACAAGACAGAGAAACAAACAGATCAAGCAGACAGGCTTCCAAACTGCCCAACCATTATTAATACCAAATTACAGTTACCAGAGAGGGAAGCATCAACATCTGGGTTTTCAAAGTCAGGGTTGGGGGGAGGTGGCTTTCAACGGCTGCCCAGAGTCTCATCTGGTCAAATCACACACTTCTCAAAGTGAGCCCCAAAGCAAAGCCTCACATCAGGGACTATATAGCCTTCTCCTAGGTCAGAGAATGTAACCATCCTCTTGACCCACTGCCCAATCACACAGCATCAAGGTGTAGGCATTCCTGAAAACCAAGCCTCCTGCCACAGGCTCCATGTGACCACATTCAGCCTATTAGGGGGCAGAGTATATTTTTCAAATCAAGGAAGGTTCTCAGAGTAATCAAAGGGCCTAGGGACAGGGAAGATCTTTAAATTTGCATTTCCATTACACCTGTTTGGTTATTAATTAATTTTTGCTCATTTCACATTCAGAAATCTTTTACTGTTGCCAAATTTTTTGTGACTCTATACGGGATCAAGACCCACAGTTTAAGAAGCCTGTCTAGAGCAGTGTTGTCAAACTCAAATAGAAATATATCCCTGCAGGCAGCATAATGATTTAGAAAACCACAAATTAGGATTATCTATGTTATTTTTATTTCTTTTTGTTAAACATTTCTCCATTACATTTGAATCTGATTCAGGTTGCACTCAGGAGTTTTGCAGTTCACTTGTGGCCCACAGGCTGCAAGTTTCACACTGCTGTTCTAGAGAAACTTCCACCATTTAAATGACTTTAGGAACATTGTGGACAACCTTAATCCTGAGGATATGAGTACAGATAGTACTGGAGGAAAAAGAAGAGAAAGAAAAACAATTGAAAAAAGAGCAAAACCAAACCAAACAAACAAAAACTGTAATGGCCCCCAAAGGAGTGCCTGTGGGAGAGAATAAACAGCAGAAATCCTAGAAATCACTTTTCACCTTAGGAAGGACAGTGTCCTGGAGCTAAGAGGTCATTACCCTCTTGCATGTAGTTTATTTTGGTGACAATGTAGTTACCAAGATTCACCTTGTACTACTAACACCCCCTCAGCATTCCCCAATCCACAAGCCTAGATATCCTCCTCCCTGGGAGCCCTATTGTGGCAATAATACCAAATGTCCCTCTCAGTAGAGGCTTCTACTAGGGGTTTCCCCACTCATTTTGCAGTGTTTGGATAAGGACTGTCGCCTTCCTCCAGGAACTCAGTAGTCAGTTAGGGTATCCTCTTTCAGGAAAATATATTCATAATTATGTAGCAAAAGTTTCATCTCCCCATTACATCACCCTTTCGTTCCCCAGTCCCCTTCTGGGAAGAAGTTGACTGAGCCAATCCAGAGAAAAGGAGGCCTGTCAATTAAAGGGGCACCTGAGCTGTTTCTTCAGGGCATATTGAGACTTCTGAGGTGATAAGAACCTGGAAGCCTAAGCAACTCTCTGCTGGGAAAGAAACAATGAAGGACTAGGGAAGAGCAGCTGGAACTCTGTCCAAATGCAATCAACCATTACTGAGTAGGTCTTTCTGGAGACTGCTTCTAAAAAATCACTGAGCCACAGAGTACAGGCCCTTTCTAGTGTGGCATTGATTGATCACAGACTTGGCTTCTGAGAGGTAGAACACCTAATCTTGGCAGTTGGGTCATGTTAATGAAGCTGTTGATTAGAAGGGAGAAAACTTCTGGCCCTAATATGGGATAAAAGGGTCAATTTGTCAGTTGGGAACAGGTTGAGGGCTACATATTCAAATGGGTACTCCCATTGGCATAAGGATACCATGGGAAAGATTAACTACTTTGTTATCATATGGTTCTATGTCTAGTACAACATAACATCATAGCCCCATGTCTGAGGATCCACTATCCAACCTCTTTTGTTCTCCTGAAGGCTTTAACCTGGTTATTTATTGAAAGGGGAAAGAATGTTGTCTTTCGTGCATGGAAACATTTCCCACAAGAAAATGTCTGTGATAAGAGGCAATGAAAATTCCTTCATTGGTCCTGATCTGAGCCTTTATTGGTGCAGTCTTTTCAAGTCCCAGATCATTCAGCCAGATCCATGGCCACTACCCAGGAATCAGTGTAGGTATATTCCTCTCATGTTAGAGCCATTGTAAAACCAGCAAAACAGAAGCCAAGTCAGAGGTGTGCTGGAGTCAGTTCAAACAAGTTCAAGAAAGCCAATTTTGAAATTTTCAGTGTATTTACGTTTCAGAAATGAGCAATTCCTAAAATTCAGGGATTGATTTATCTGTTGATTGCTCAGACATAAGAAAGTAATGGAGAAAATGTTAATGTGGCAAATTAAACTTGAAAGTATGTCATGTATACATTTTTTTCAAAGACCTGGTTGTTAAACATTTACCAGCAGACCCCTGAACCAGGTCCTTATAAGAGAAGAAAGGCTCATAGAAGAGGCAGGGTGTTAGAGCCTACCTGGCAGCTTATTCCATACTATGTCTAGAATCATCTGGGTCTCTGGCAGAGTCAAAATCTGTTTCTGTTTATGAAGGGCACCAATAGTCATGGATGAGCATGATTTTTAAAATTGTAATTTCCTGTACACTGTATTTCTCATTAGAGAGGCATCTTGGGTCATCCAATTCAAAATAGGAAACTGATTGTATAAATGATTATTAAACCCTGAGCCCAGTAATAGGCAAGCAATTGCTTTTCAAAAGTGATAGATTAGGGGCGGCTAGGTGGCGCAGTGAATAGAGCACCGGCCCTGGAATCAGAAGGACCTGAGTTCGGAGCCGGCCTCAGACACTTAATCCACACAAACAAAAAAAACCTAGCCGTGTAACCTTGGGCAAGTTGCTTAACCCCAATTGCCCTAAAGGGGTGGCTAGGTGGCGCAGTGAGTAAGAGTGCCGGCCTCGGAGTTGGGATGACCCGAGATCAGATCCGGCCTCAGAAAATGAGCACCCATGCATAAATAATGACTAGCCGTGTAACCTTGAGCAAGTTACTTAACCCCAATTGCTTTAAAAAAAAAAAAAAGTGATAGATTAGGTGGCAACATAGGGGAATGCTCAGCTCCAGAAATCTAACAATCATTTGTTCTTGTCCTCTTAAGGTACATACTAAAACCTTCACTCCTGGTCTTTATAAACAGAGATTTCTAAAAATATAGGCCTTGAGGCAGCTAGGTGGCACAGTGAATAGAGCACCAGCCCTGGAGTCAGGAGGACCTGAGTTCAAATGTGGCCTCAGACACTTTACACAAAAACTAGCCATGTGACCTTGGGCAAGTCACTTAACCCTAATTGCCCTCAAAAAAGCAAAAAAATAAAAATATAGGCCCTACAGAGCATAAGGGTCCAAAGGGAGAGACTGCTGGTCAGTCTACTTTAATTCTCCCATGGTTATAACCTGTTATGGATCCCACTCAAAAGAAGCAGTCTTATGGGTGAGTCAATAAATGAGGACCATCAGGATCTCTGGTGGGAAATATGGGTTCTCCAAGACCTAAAGAATCCAATAAGCCTCTGGTCTCCTACTTTGGATTGTGGGAAAGCATGTCAGTAGCCTATTCTGGACTGGATCCAAAATCATCTGGGTTTTACCTATCCACAGAATTCACCAAAACCTGAAGAAGCCTACCTGGACCCTACATTGTTTTAGATAGAACTAAATTTTTTCCTTTTCCTTTTTTCTTAACTTTTCTCCCCCTCTCACTTCTTCCCTCCCATTGAAAAAAAAAGAAAACCAAAATCCTTATAACAAATATGCATCATCAAACAAAACAAATACCCACATTAGCCATGTCCAAAAATAAATGTCTCCTATTACATCTTAAGTCTATCACCTCTCTGTCAGAAGGTGAATAGTATACATTATGATTGTTTCCCTGGAATCATGGTTGGTCATTGCATTGATCCAGAGTTTTAAAGTCTTTCATAGTTGTTTGACTTTAAAATGTTATTTTATGAATTGTTTTCCTGGTTCTGTTTACTTCACTCTGCATCAGTTCATACAAGTATCTCCAAGATTCTCTAAAATAATTCCTTGTGGTATAATAGTACTCCATTACACATAATTTGTTCAACTATTCAATTGGTTTCCAGTTCTATGCCACTACAAAGAGAGCTCTATAAATATTTTTGTGTATATAGCACCTTTTTCTCATTCTTTGATCTCAAGTGTTGCTCTGTCAAAGAGTATACACAGTTTAGTTACTCTTGGGACATAATTCCGATTTTTTTTTCCCGGAATGTCTAGACGAATTCACAGCCTCAACAAAAATGCAATAATGTGCCAGTTTTCCCTGAAATATGGGGAGACATTGGCCTTATTTAAAAATGTATGTCACATTCTGTGACTCTGGTCCATCACTTTTTTGTGAAGACACTTCATAAATTCATGATTGGTTACTGTGTTAATCAGTTCTGGATTCTTTCAAAGTTATTTTCCTTTATATTATTATGGTAAATTGTTCTGGATCTGCTCATTTCACTCTGCATTAGTTCAGACAACTGTAGCAAGGGTTGAAGAGGCCTATCAGAGTTGTCCTATGGACTATTGCCATCAGCACCCTTGGAAACGGCTGGGGATTCAATGCTTGAGCCCTTTGGGGATGACAAACTTCCTGACTACTTCTAGCCATGTGGTAGTTCACTAATGAAAAGGCTTGACACTTCGAATTAGGCAGACCCTTATTAGTGGTTGAGGAGGAAGAGCTTCGGACTAAGTGGATACATAAGAGGGAGTGACCCCTCCACTGCTCTCTTTCTTTCTTTTTTTTTTTTTGCTTTTTGGAGGGCAATTGGGGTTAAGTAACTTGCCCAAGGTCACATGGCTAGGTTTTTGTTTGTGTGTGTTAAGTGTCTGAGGCTGGATCCGAACTCAGGTCCTTCTGACTCCAGGGCCGGCGCTCTATTCACTGCGCCACCTAGCCACCCCATCCACTGCTCTCTTTCACCTTAGGTTCAAACCAGGACCATTTTGAGCTGCTTCCTTTGAGGGGCTGGGGAAAGACAATTTGCCCCCTCCCCAACTCCAGCAGCAACAGGGCCATGAGCATATGACAGATAATGTGCTTGTCTTTCATCAGCAAACCTGAACCTAGGTTTGGGGCTGCTTCTTTTTGTTTGTTCTTTCCTATCTCAGATGAACAAATCTGTCTCCCAGATGAAGGTATCAAGGTTTAGAGATACCTTGGGAATTCCAGAGGTCCTGAGTTCTTTGGTTGGAGCTGACAGGCCATAAATGAGAGAATTCCTCAGCAACAACTCCAGTGTTGTTCTAGATGACTAACACCAAGAGAATGGGCCAGAGCAGGCTTATTTCGGAAGGAAACAAAGATAGCTATTTGGATGGTATAGAATCAGGTTGAAATGTAAAGTACCTAATCTTCAGTGCACAGAGCACTGGTCCTGGAGTCAGGAAGACCTAGTTTGCCTCAGTTTCTTCATCTGTAAAATGGGGATAATAATAGTACTTACCATTCAGGGCTTTTGTGAGGATCAAATGAGATAATAATTATAAAGAATTTAGCACAGTACCTGGCACATAGTAGATACTATATAAATGTTAGCTGTTATTATTATATACTAGGAAAGAACATAATTGTAGTTATGTTGCCAAATCCTCTGTTGGGCATTCTATCAGTATATGCTATCAAAGAAAAACTATTAATACTAACAATGCACTTTCTGATTTGGGCTTCCAGAAACTTTTATTTCCTTTAACTTTAAACCATATCCAAGCCATTTCTAGCTTGGAAAGAGATATCTAAACTATCATAGTCCCCTATGCCCTCCAATATGACTTTCTACCCCATGACAATTTTAGGGAACATTTATAGGAATCTTGAACAAGGAAAAGATATGTTAAAATACAGTTTGGAGCTGACATTTCATTACTATTCAAGTCCTTCCTGGACTCCTCCCTTCAAGGACTGAAAAGAATTCCTTCCAGTGAGCTGTATCTTAACCCTGCATATAAGAAGTGACACTGCCTTCTAAGGGTCTTGGGACCAATGGCTCCAAGAAGACGGGGGGGGTGGGGTGGTGGGGGAGGGCAAATCATATCTAGACAAGAGTTATGTTTTATTATCTCCATTAATCCATTTCCCTAAGAAAGACCTCAACTTTTGTTTTACCCACTTTCCTAAAGGAAAAGTATGGAAAGGATTTGGAGCTGCAGAAATATTTCTAGAGAAACTAAGAAGGAGGTTTTAAAAAATATTATTCCAAAATACCATGAGTACCTGATTCTTAGTGTACATGGAAGATCTCCATTATCTGTGGAGAACCCCCTTATCTGGGAGATCCAGACATAAGCTTTAACTCTAAGTCTTACATTAATTTTTTTACATAGGGTACTGGGGTAGGGGATGTAGCAAATCAAAGGGCATGGAAAAAAGGACACCTAGACCCTCTATCATCAGAGGCCAGGTTCCCCAACACTGAAACTAGTCTTAGCCATGTGCCTGGGTCTAAAACTGAAGGTCCTTCAGTGATGGAAAGAGAGTGGACGCAGTGCCCTAGCTCTTTGAACCTAACAACAGCTCCTTAATGTTATGCAAATCTTCCCAAGTTTCTCAGAATTCTTCATCTTTGTCATTTTTATGGTACAATAATATTCTATTACATTTATATGTCATAGCTTATTCAGCCATTCTGTGAGTGATAAGCATCTTTATTTCTTCCATGGGTACATTCTTCAAGAAATCTTATTAATCTTACATATGCATGGAAGACATCTTGTTGGAGGAAAGCCTTTGAAGGCAACATTTTGCCCTTCTGAACTGAATACTTTTACAAAGTAAGATCAGGAAGATCTTTATTCTCTATACCTTTCAAATGATTATGACTATAAAGATGTGATCTGCTATAGTATGTTATTTGTTAAGGCTGCTGGTTCCCTTCTCTAAAAGGAGGAATTAGAAGAAAACTATATAGCAATATGGTGAACAAAAGGTCTCTCTCCTCTCTCTCTTCCCTCTCTCTTCCCTCTCTCTGTCCCTTCTTCCAAGCCTGATATCCCAGAAATACACACACACACACACACACACACACACACACACACACACACACACACACACACACACACTGCAATAATGACCTTCCTGAAACCTGCCAGTAGAATGCTTTGCAATATCTGCTCTGCCCGATCTAAGACCAGAAGAACTCCTTTATTTGTGACAACTTCCTAGTAGATGTGTGCTTGACTCTCTAGGGTGCATAACTCAGGAGAGATCTAAATAACAGAGACTGCTTTAATAGGCTCCTTGAAGTCTCCCTCTTGTACAAATCAGTGATGCCACAAGGTTCCCATCTATGCTACTGTTTTCAGGGTATTTTCTGGAGCTTCCTGCTGTTGCACGCTATCCTTTCCATTTAATCTTTACCACCTTTAATAAAATTTCTTTTTGCTCCCACATTATCTTGGAGGACCCACAATTCAAACCCAGGCCCTCTGGGGGATGCCTTCTCATCCCTTCAACAAAAATACCTTTGTGTGTGGATTATTCAAATAAATATTTTATAGAGATGGAAAAGTAGACATGTTATTGATGTTTTTCAATCACAATTTTTAGTGATGTCAATGAGTTTTTCCAAGCATTTAATATCCTCTCCTCTTTCAGATATCTTGAAAATCAATCTCTCAACACCCTCCCCACCCCTAAACTGTCACACATTCAGCATGAAGCACCTATGGGCACTTTTTTTTGTTCGTCTGTTTTTGCCATCTCTGTTTTCTTTAGTGATAGTATCCTTCCTAACATAGTCCATTGGGGAAATGTGATAAGAGACTCCAAACACAATAACTCCACTATTATTGATGGAGAAAAAGAGTTTATTATAGAAATCTCAATGACTTTTTTTTATTCTCACAAAGATTTCTGTAATTTTGTTTTTCCCTCTACCACTTCTTGTTATTTTGTGCTTAAAATCAATTTTTCATCATTCTTTTCAATCAGATTTTTACAAAGGAGATTTTCTTCTTCCTTTTTTTCCTGTTTAAACAAATGCTTTATTAACTTCTGTTTTACATCATTCATTTCCGCCAGATTTTGAGTTACAATCATTTTCCCCCCCTGTTTTTCCCCTACCCACCCTCCCATAACAGCAGTCCCACAAGACATCACTTCCTCCAATCTGCTCTCTCCCATACCCTCTCCCACACCCGCTTCAACCTCTTCATTAGAGGAAGGTGAATTTTTGTGTCCCAATGCCTGCACATCTTATCTCCCAATTACAAGCAAAAGAGTATTAATAATAGTAGTTATATATATTTGAAACATTTAATCTTAAGACCTTGAATTTCAGATCCATTTCCTTCCTCCCTTGTCACCCATTCCCTCTGGGGAGAGAAGTAATTCAGTATATGTTGTATATGTCTAGCTATGCAGAACATTACAATAGTAGATATATTGTACAAGGCTGCTTATAATTCCCTCCCCCTCATCCCACCCCCCACCTGGTCCATTCCCCACTTGATCCTGTCCCTCTTCCATAGTGGGTACCTCCAACCTCCCCTCCCCCCAAGGATGCCCACCTATCCATCATCCCTCCTCTCATCCCCCTTCCCCCCATTCTGCTGTAGGTTGAGATGTCCCACTTAGTATGTATGTCATTCTCTCCCTGAACCAAATTCAATGAGAATGTGGTTTCGCCTTTTTGCCTTCCTATTTTTCCCCTCCCCTGCAACCACTTCCTCCTGCTTCCTCTACATGAGATAGTTTACCCCACCCTGTCTCTCCCCATCTCCTCCTGCCACTTTCCTCTCTCACCTCACAACTTCACCCCTTGAGTATCCTCCCTTCCCAACAAATTCAACCTATGCCCTCTATCCATATATAACTGTAACCATATACACACATATTCACATATGTATTCACATGACCATACCCCCTTCTTCCATTATTTTCATAGTGAGAAAGATTTCATCAGTCACAGTTATTGTTTTTCATATAGGAATGTAAATAGTTCAACTTTGATAAGTTCCTTTTGATTTCTTTTCCCTGATTACCTTCTCAGGCATCTCTTGCTTCTTGTGTCTGGATGTCAAATTTTCTATTCAATTCTGGTTTTTTCCTCAAGAGTGTTTGAAAGTCCTCTATTCCACTGAATGACCATATTTTCCCCTGAAACAAAATACTCAGTTTTGCTGGGTAGGTGACCCTTGGGTTCATTCCCAGCTCTTTTGCCCTCTGGAATATCATATTCCATGCCCTTCGATCCCTCAGTGTAGAAGCTGCCAGGTCCTGGGCTATTCTGATTGTGTTTCCACAATATTGAAATTGTTTCTTCCTGGCTGCTTGTAGTATTTTCTCCTTGATCTGGGGATTCTGGAACCTGGCTATAATATTCCTGGGAGTTTTCTTTTTGGGATCTTTTTCAGGAGGTGATCGGTGGATTCTTTCAACCTCTATTTTGCCCTCTGGATCTAAAACATCAGGGCAATTTTCCTTGAGAATTTCTTGAAGGGTGATTTCTAGGTTCTTTCTTTGATCATGGCTTTCAGGTAGTCCAATAATTTTTAAATTGTCTCTCCTGGATCTATTTTCCAGGTCAGTGGTTTTTCCCATGAGATATTTCACATTGCCTTCTAATTTTTCATTTGTTTGGATCTGCTTAACAGCATCTTGATTTCTCATAAAGTCATTAGATTCCATTTGCTCCAGTCTAACTCTGAAGGAATGAATCTCCTCAGTGAGCTTTTGAGATTCTTTTTCCATCTGGCAAATTCGACTTTTTAAGGCATTCTTCTCCTCATTGCCCTTTTGGGCCTCCTTTGCCATTTGAGCTAGTCTATTTTTTAAGGTGTTGTTTTCCTCAGTCAGGCTGTTGACCCTCATTTCATACTTTTCCTGCATCCTTCTCATTTCTCTTTCTAATTTTTCCTCCACTTCTCTTATTTGATTTTTAAAGTCCTTCTTAAGGTCCTCTATGGCCTGCAATCCTCTCATGTTTTCCCCTGGGGCTTTTGGAGCAGGACTTCTGACCTCACAGTCCTCTTTCCGCTCCATGCTTCCACCCTCCTTGCCCCCAAAGTAGGAGTCTAGGGTTGCATTTTTCTGTTTAATTTGTTTCCTTTGCCTTGGCACATTGCCACTTAATTACTTGACTTTTGGGCTTGTTGCCACACTATGGCTTTTTGCCGCCATATAGGGGAATTTTCGTTCTGAACGTGTTGGGGGGCAACTTCCATTTCCAGCAAGCTGGAAACCCACCCATGACCTCCCCCCCTGATCACAGTCCAGATCCAGGGAGGTTAAAGCAAGAGCGATTACCCCCCAAGACTGATCGCTTGATCACCCTACAGTTCACAGGCCAGGAGCTGGAGCTGCCTCTGAAAACTACAAAATGGAGTGTCTCCTCAGCGGCTTCTAGCCCCCAAGGGAGGAAGCCGACTTGTTCCCCAAATACTGGTCCCAAAGTCCATAGGGCACTAACCTCTCACTTTGTCCTAGGCATGTCTATGTTGATAATTCTGGAATCGCCACAGCTGCTGTTGTTCTGGGGTCCCTCCAGCCGGCTGCTGGCCCTGCCACCCTGGGGCTAAAACCGCAACTCAGGGAGACTGTGCTCTGTTCCCTGAGCTCTGCACACTGCGCTGCTGGCTCCCAGACCGCTGCGCTGGTCCTTCCTGAAGGGCTGCTGGTCTGTCCTCAGTGGGAGGTTAGCTTCTCTGTGTCGTTCTGTGGGTGCTGGGGCTCCAGAAGTTGTTCAGAGTCCCCTTTTACATAGTTTGGAGGAAATCTTGGGGCAGAGTGGCTTGGATGCGCTGTTTCTACTCCGCCATCTTGGCTCCGCCCCCCTGAGATTTTTTTTTTTCTTCTAAACTGGTATTGCTTTGGTGGTCATATCTCTTTATTTAACAAGGAGACCCAACAGTTTACTGCTGGAGGTGTTTTCCTTTCTGTTTTTGTCTCTTCACTGTGGCAACTGATTTAAATCAGCTAAATCTCCTCAGAGAACTGTAATATTCTGTCAGTGTCTGTTCTGTTGTCCATTTTCCATTTTCCAGCATCAGCAATTTGTTTAATAGGTTATTGTTTCCCAAGTTGTATTATCATCTCCTTTCCATGTTTGTTATTTCTCCTGATTTGGTGTTGCTTTTGTTCTTTGTCCTAAAATGTTGGTGATCTGACCATAGATAGCTAATTTAGAAATGCCTCCCACATCAGTAACTAATCATTTCCTGGCTGTTAGAATGTAAACAATCTCAATTGTTGTAGTATTACTTGGTGTTCACCATATTTAGAGCTTCCCATCATACCCATATATTACAAATATATATGTTTATATGCATGTATATATACATATGTACACATATTTCACAGATATAGAAGCACACCTAGGTACTACACTGTTTGCCACCCATGCACCAAGTCTCCACTACTATTTGGGAAACTCCAATGAGGAACACCATGGCAGCATGGCCCACTCACATCCTTCATCAGTAACACCATTGCTCCACTTATACTGTTTTATCCTGCTCTCCATATCTCTAAGCTAAGAGAACCAAAGGTGTTGAACTACTGCCAAGATGTTTCACGTTCTCCATTTTGCTATACAGGTTCCTACTGGGAAACATCAAAGGAAAGGGTGCTTGTTAAAATGGTTTGTTAGGTTCACAGATTGCTTCTCATTAAGCCTTATGCATATGAGTCATTTTAAAAATGTATTTTAAAAATGTATCAAATTCTTCCTAAGTTCCCATTAAAACTGATTTAGATATTTGTTTACAGGGGCAATTCTGTTTCAAAACATTTCAAGTATAGTTCAAGAGAAGTGACCATTTAAAACATTGCCTATCAAAAAGGATGAAAGGTGTGGGAATTGAGTAAACCACACTGATTCCATTTTGTGGCTCAATCCCTTTCTGAATGCAAAATATTATACTGCTCATTCTTGTTTTTTGTTCCTATAATAAGATTAAATTTTGTTCCCTTACGCATTCCCTTTCTATTCAATTATGAGTCTAGTCCAGTTACTGTATTGTGAGAAAACTTTATTCAATTATGGGAATTGTAAGAAAACTTTATTGCATTGTTTGAAAATATCCCTGCATGTCTGGGAAGCTGGACTACCTCTACCTGCTGCTTAGGGACCCTCAACCAAGGATTTAGGTTATGCCAACCAGAAACAAAGGCAGATCTGAAGATTGATGCAAGGAGATTTCTCACAGTTATATAGCTCAAGCAACCCTTAGGTCATATCTGAAAACTGGCCCCATACCATTCAATCAGTTATTGTTTCCATGTTCCTTTGATTGAATACAGACACTTGGGGGGAGTGAGACACCTCTTTTTTCTGATTTCCAACTTAGAAAGTCCCTTATCTTTCCTCCAATTAGAAATCAGATTACCTAATTTTGTATCCTGGCTAATTGTTTTCTTTTAATTAATTGGTCTCATTTGATTGTTTTTAGTACATGAAAATCTGTCTCTGTATTCAGGGTTTTTGGACCCACTGGTGAGTCCATCAACCCATTTATCATGGCTGTTTTGCTAATAAATTATGTAGCTTGGATTGTTTCCTCAGTTATTATTAGCTATCCATCACAAAAGGAAGTTTTCAGTTTGCTGCACTGATTTCTTTTTTACTCTATCCCCTTTTTCAAAGGGATGAGATTCATCTTTGAACCTTTTTTCAGTGTCCCCTCCCAGGAACTATAACCTAAGGACCTTATAGCACTAATTTATTGAAGAAGATTCCATATCTGTAGTTTGGAAACATGTCTTTGGAATTACTAAAGATTACTGTGGATTTGTAAATAATTCAAGTCATAATGAAGACTATGGAAACGAGGAAAACAACAGTATTCAAAGGAAAAACAAACCACTGATTGAAAGGATATAGGGGGGTGGCATGAGATTATATGAGGTGGGTAAGGGAACAAAAATTAATCTTATTATAGGAACAACAAACAAGGATGAGCAGTATAATATTTTGCATTCAGGAATGTCATGGCTATGTTGATATGTATATTTGGCAGTGGAACAACAAAGCATTATTCCTGCTGATATGGTAATTGTGAAGATATAGAGGAAAAGTGGGTGAGTCATGTGAAATTCATGAAATGCTTGAGATGAACTCATTGTTGAAGTGTTATTCATGTTTTGTTTTTTACATAGTTCTTTTTTATTTCATTTATAAATTTTTTTTTTTGCTGAACCTCCTGCTTCCTAAAATTTTAGTTCATTTTTATGTGGCTTAAAAGTATTCCATCTCAATGTTTGTTTTTATTCCAGAAGCATTTTGTAATGTGCTTCCCTATCCTTGGCCTACGCTGACAAATATGCCTGCATCTGCATATGCCAAGTACCGACCACTCTCACTATTTTCTAGAAAGCCTGACAGCAGGTTAAATCTTCACCACATAGGCTTTGATGCACATTGTGTGAATGAATGAGTACACAATGGAGACCCCCAGGGTTCCAGCTAACTAATCAGGAGGAGCTGCCAACTGAAAGTCAATGGAGCCAAGAGTAATTGAAACAATTTGTTCACAGGCAAGGAAAAAGTGACTCAACCAACATGTGAAAAAGAAAGACTGTCTTGTGAAATTCGGTAGTGTTTCTAATGGTGAGCTACAATAACTTGAGTGATGTACACCAGTTTCTATGATGCCCCTTGGGTAGAGTTGGACAATTAGTCAATAAGTACTTATTAAATGCTTACTATGTGCCGGGCAATGTGCTAAGCACTGGGAAATACAAAGAAAGGGAGAGACAGACAGGAAAGGCACTATAATTAAGAGGAAGAAACATTTATGTAGTGATTGGTAAGGGTTGGTTGCATGTTTATATGCAAGGATCATCAGAAGCAGGCCAACATGGAATAACACAAGTTATATACACCTACCAACGTTCTAAACTCTGGGAACAGGAATCTTGGGGAGTAAAGTCCAACATGTAGGATCATAGGAGGGGGGAAATGCCATTATGGAATTGGATGGTAGTGAAAAACACACAAGGGAGCAGACATACAAGAGTCAGGCTCTGGGGGGCAGCACGGTAAAGTGGATAGGAGGCTTATCCTCAACATGAAAAAGACCTAGGTTCAACCTGCCTTTGATATGCGCTGTCTGTGCAACCCTCAGCAAATCAAAGGCAGCCTTCCTTAACCCCTCTTAATTCTAGTGCTTGTTAGCCCTCTGCTAATCATTTCCCATTTATTATATATATATACTAGTATATATTTGCTTTCATGTTTTCTTCCCCATTAGATTATAAGCTTTTTGAGGACTGTCTTTTACCTCTTTTTTTATGCCTAGCACTTAACATTGCCTGGCACTTAATAAAAGTTTTATTGATTAACTAAATTAAATTCTCAGTGTGCCAGGAAACCTCCTCCTGAGGTCTATATAGTGTCTCAGTCACTTACAGTCATGAGAAGACAAGGCTCCCAGAAGGTTCCTTCAGCTCTGTGAAATTCCCTTCGATGGTGTCCGGCTAGCCTGGCCTGGCCTCACTCCTCATTGTGGCTGCTCTCAGAAGGAGACAGCCATGAAATCCCTCCCTCTCAATGGCTCTTCCTATAGTGCAGCTCATCTCCTAGCAGATGGCAGCAAGTATCATGTCCCAGCATACCATTCCCCAGCTTCTGCTACAGTGGTTCACTAAAGCGAGGGTTCTGCAACTCCTAGCAGTTGGTGTGTCACACAATCTATCTTTGGACTTTGTGTACTTTAGCGCTCTACAGTGGAGAAGTCAACACGGAATCTCCTCTCCCACAGGTGATTCCCCTGGCTACTATCTCTGCTGCATTTAGCATCACAAAAACTTGTCTGGAGAACATGAACCCTGCTGCTATCTATCTCCAAGAGAGTCCCAGGCACAAAGTCAGGTTCAGATATGGTAACTAAATAAATTTCAGTGTCCTTTCTTCATCAGACATCTGGGAAGGGTGTCTCCCCCACACTCCTACCTCCCCCTATTCCCTACACACACACACACACACACACACACACACACACACACACACACACACACACACACACACACTCCTTAGTAAATACTAAATACTATTCTCTTGTTCAAGACCTGGCAAATTCTCTAATCTTCCCCCAAATTATCAATACTAAATCCAAAAGGATTTTTCCACAGCGAATTGATGAGATTCTACAAACCCATGTTTGGTTTTTATTAGCTATACATAAGGGAGGCTGTGGAAAAGGAAGTAGCAGTCCCTACACATGCTACATTCATATATCTATATATTATGTATGCATCTACCTATGAACATATTAGATATACACACATATACACATATATGTATAAAATTTACTCTCCCCTTATAAATCAAAACTCTTACTTAAAACTTAATATGGGAAGGAAAGAAATAAAGAAAATGAAAAAAACAGAAATAAAGCAAAACTTAAAGGCATACAGGAGAGGATGCTAACGCTAAAAATATCCACAAGGTGGCAGTGAGTTCAGGGAAGAAGATCATGGCCTGTACATAAGTCTATTGTTACACCATCCAGAACATCCCTACTAATCTTATCTGATCCTGAAAGATAAGCAGGGTCAGGCCTTGTTAGTACTTGGACAGGAGACCCGTTTGGGATTCTTCCATGATCAAGATTTCTGAAATTTCTTTACCTGATCACAATGTCTTATCATTCCATCTCTCCCTATGTCTTAATCCTCCTAAACCTATTCATCATCCTTTGGTGACCTACAATTCCTCTACCTCTCAGTACTTTTCCAGGCTCTCACTCTGGATCTGGCTAGACTCTCCTCCATTCCAAATCTCTATCTTTCAGTATATAAGCCCCTCCCTTTATAAGGTAGCCTGGTATAGTGGAAAGAGAATTGGCTCTAGAGACAGAGAGCCTGAGTTCAAATTCTAACTCTAGGGTCCATTACCTGTGTGATCTTATGTAAATCACATAATCACCGCAGTTTTCCCACCTGTTTAATAAGGAGGAGGAGTGGAAAATATTCTCTTCTAGATTAACACAATGTCAATGTACATATTAATGAGTCTGTAACAAGGGTACAGCAGGGTATGGTGCCAGGAGCTGATGGATTTAACCCTTCGGAAATTAGAGGGTTGACTGGTGATTATCAAAGAAGAATGTATCATTTTGGAGTTTAAGACATTGCCCAGGAGGGCAGGCCTGGGTAGGATGATTTAGCTGGGAGATTCTGGGCATTTAGAGAGAAAAACCAAATTACCATACGAGTTGTTATCTACTCAATGTGCTGGAAATTCTCCCTACTTTTCCCATGAGTTAAGTGCCTGGTTTACAATCTCCCTCTTCTCTCAACTCTGACTCTTAATTCTAAGAGAATTCAACGTACTTGTTGACGTTCTCTCAATTACCCCAAACATCCAATTCCTTTGAAATCTCATGACCAGCTATTCCTCTTTACCTGAGCTATACACAGGAATGGTTATATCCCTGATCATGCCATCCCCCAAGAGATTTCTACTTCCACAATCAAGAACTCTGAAATTCCTTTAGCTAATCAAAATTTCCTATCATTTCACCTCTCCCTATACTTTAATGCTCTTGAAAGTATTTATCATCTTGTACTCCCCTACCTCTGGGTAAGCACTTGACTCTGCATTGTTTCCCCTTTCCATCTCCCTCTTTGCCCCTTCCTCTCTTTCTCTTTAGAAAAATCCATTTATCCAAGTTGATAGTAAAACAAATCCCTTGCTCCCTGATCCAATTATATCTCATGCCTTATCAAAACCCAAACTTTAGATACTCCCATACTCTGCCTCTTCCACTCATATTCACATGTTGCTCAACAGAGATGGAAGAAGTCATATAACTGAGCTGACTGGGTCCATTGTAAAGATTTTTCATCTAATATCAATTGGCCCTTACTGCCATAAGGTGATGCTTCTATTCTCCCAACCGATTCTCTTTCACATTCATTCTTGGTTGTTCCAGACTTTCCTCTTTTCTCTTAAAGCCTTCCACACTGGGGTATTGTGAGTCTCAAATGAAATAACAGACATAAAACATTCTGCAAACCTTAAAGCACTATTTAAGTACCAGTTACTCTTTGTTATCTTACAGTCACCAAATGATGACTTAATTCCCTGAGCCTTCTGCTACACTCCTGCTCAAGCAAAAGTTCTGGAGTAATACAAGGGTGTGCAGGTTTAAGAACTTTCCAGAAAGAATGTATGTACACACATTTTTAAGTACAATATGCATTATTTTTTTAATAATAGTATTTATATATATTTGAAACATTTAATGTTACGACCTCGAATTTCAGATCCATTTCCTTCCTCCCTTGTCACCCATTCCTTCTTGGGAGATAAGTAATTCAGTATATGTTGTACATGTCTAGCTATGCAAAACATTATCAAAGTAGATATATTGTACAAGGCTGCTTATAATTCCCTCCCACTCATCCCACCCCCCCCACCTGGTCCATTCCCTACATGATCCTGTCCCTCTTTTATAGTGGGTACTTCCAACCTCCCCTCACCCCAAGGATGCCCTCCCATCCATCATCCCTCCTCCCATCCCCCTTCCCACTATCCTGCTGCAGGTTGAGATATCCTATTTACTATGTATGTCATTTTCTCCCTGAACCAAATTCAGTTTGAATGTGGTTTTGCCTTTTTAGCCTTCCTTATTCTCCCCCTCTTTTGCAACCACTTCCCCTTGCTTCTTCTGCATGGGATAGCTTACACTACCCTGTCTCTCCCCATCTCCTCTTGCCACTTTCCTCTCTCGCCTCATAATTTCATCCCTTGAGTATTCTCCCTTCCCAACAAATTCAACTTATGCCCTCTATCCATATATAACTGTAACCATATACACACACATTCACATATGTATTCATATGACCACACCCCCTTCTTCCATTATTTTCATAGTGAGAAAGATATCATCAGTCCCAGTTATTGCTTTTCCATATAGGAATGTAAATAATTCAACTTTGATGAGTTCCTTTTGATTTCTTTTCCCTGATTACCTCCTCAGGCATCTCTTCCCTCTTGTGTCTGGATGTCAAATTTTCTATTCAATTCTGGTTTTTTCCTCAAGAATGCTTGAAAGTCCTCTATTCCACTGAATGACCATATTTTCCCTGAAACAAAATACTCAGTTTTGCTGGGTAGGTGACCCTTGGGTTCATTCCCAGTTCTTTTGCCCTCTGGAATATCATATTCCATGCCCTTCAATCCTCAGTGTAGAAGCTGCCAGGTCCTGGGCTATTCTGATTGTGTTTCCACAATATTGAAATTGTTTCTTCCTGGCTGCTTGTAGTATTTTCTCCTTGATCTGGGGATTCTGGAACCTGGCTATAATATTCCTGGGAGTTTTCTTTTTGGGATCTTTTTCAGGAGGTGATCTGTGGATTCTTTCAACCTCTATTTTGCCCTCTGGATCTAAAACATCAGGGCAGTTTTCCTTGAGAATTTCTTGAAGGGTGATTTCTAGGTTCTTTCTTTGATCATGGCTTTCAGGTAGTCCAATAATTTTTAAATTGTCTCTCCTGGATCTATTTTCCAGGTCAGTGGTTTTTCCCATGAGATATTTCACATTGCCTTCTATTCTTTCATTTGTTTGGATCTGCTTAACAGCATCTTGATTTCTCATAAAGTCATTAGCTTCCATTTGCTCCAGTCTAACTCTGAAGGAATGAATCTTCTCAGTGAACTTTTGAGATTCTTTTTCCATCTGGCAAATTCGACTTTTTAAGGCATTCTTCTCCTCATTGCCCTTTTGGGCCTCCTTTGCCATTTGAGCTAGTCTATTTTTTAAGTTGTTGTTTTCCTCAGTCAGGCTGTTGACCCTCATTTCATACTTTTCCTGCATCCTTCTCATTTCTCTTTCTAATTTTTCCTCCACTTCTCTTATTTGATTTTTAAAGTCCTTCTTAAGGTCCTCTATGGCCTGCAACCCGCTCATGTTTTCCCCTGGGGCTTTTGGAGCAGGACTTCTGACCTCACAGTCCTTTTCCCGCTCTATGCCCCCAAAATAGGAGTCTAGGGTTGCATTTTTCTGTTTCCTTTGCCTTGGCATGTTGCCACTTAATTACTTGACTTTTGGGCTTGTTGCCACACTATGGCTTTAAGGCCAGATAGAGGAATTTTAGTCCCGAACGTGTGGGGGGCAACTTCCGTTTCTGGTAAGCTGTAAACCCACCCACAACTTCCACCCTAGATCACAATCCAGATCCAGGGAGGTTAAAGCAAGAGCGATTACCCCCCAAGACTGATCGCTGGATCTCCCCACGATTTGTAGGCTGGGAGCCGGAAATGCCTCTGAAAACTACAAAATGGCATGTCTCCTCAGCGGCTTCTAGCTCCCAGGGGAGGGAGCTGACGCATTCCCCAAATACAGGTCCCAAAGTCCATAGGACACTAACCTCTTACTTTGTCCTAGGCATGTCTATGTTGATAATTCTGGATTTGCCACAGCTCCTGGTGTTCTGGGGTTCCTCCAGCTGGCTGCTGGCCCTGCCGCCCTGGGGTTAAAACCTCGGCTCACGCGGACCTGGGCTAGGCTGCGCTCTGCGCTCTGCGCTGCCGGCTCCCAGACCGCTGCGCTGGTCCTTCCTGCAGGGCTGCTGGGCTGTCCTCAGCGGGAGGTTAGCTTCTCTGTGTCGTTCTGTGGGTGCTGGGGCTCCAGAAGTTGTTCAGAGTCCTTTTTTACATAGTTTGTGGGGAATCTGGGGGCAGAGAGGCTTGGACGAGCTGTTTCTACTCCGCCATCTTGGTTCCGCCCCCTACAATATGCATTATTAACAGTTTCATAAGTCTAGACAGTCAACAAAACAGTAAATCAAAAATGGAGGCCATTCACTATAAGCTCCTCACCTCCCTCTTCTCCTTATCTCACAACTCCTAGTCATAATCTCCTACAATACTTCTATAGTCTCTGATGAATAGGTAGTCCTTCTACTCTCCAAGGTCAGCCTCTCTATATATGACTTTTATTCCATCCCCTCTTTTATTCTCTAACAGATGGCCCTTACTCCCCCCCCCCAACCTTTAATCTTCAATTTCTCACTTTCTACTTAAAATTAAAGTTAAGTTTCCTTCCCTACTGCCTATAAGCAACTCTGAATATTCAAATATACAGTGAAGGCCAGAAAAAGCATCCATATAAAACCGTGAACATTATGTATGGCATGTGTGTGTGTGTGTGTGTGTGTGTGTGTGTGTGTGTGTGTGTGTATGTATGTATTCAGGGGCAACTAGGTGATGCAGTAAATAGAGCACTGGAGTCAGAAGGACCTGAGTTCAAATCCAAATTCGGTATCAGATAGTTGACACTAGCTGTGTGACCTTGGGCAAGTCACTTAACCCCAAATGCCTTCTCTTCCCCCAAAAAATATATATATATACACACATACATATACACACACACATATATTCAATTTAATGTAGTGGGGTCAACATTGCCTTTTTGTATGTTTCCCCTTCTGAAATCTTTCTGCTCTCTTTTGTGCATTTCAAAACTGTTTCAGTGATGGTTTTTTTGTTTGTTTTTGTTTTTTTGCTTTTTGGAGGGCAATTGGGGTTAAGTAACTTGCCCAAGGTCACACAGCTAGGTTTTTTTTCTTTTCTTTTTTTTTTTTTTGGTGTGTTAAGCGTCTAAGGTCACATCCGAACTCAGGTCCTTCTGACTCCAGGGCCGGCGCTCTACTCACTGCGCCACCTGGCCGCCCCAAAGAAACAGCAACATCAATGATGTTTTTTTTTGTAATTGAGGTTGAATGGGTTTAAAGGAGTCTTCCTAGGGAGCATGCACTCTCTCATATCATATTATGGAAGCTCATTTATATTTATTTTTTAAAAAGCAACTTTTAAACAGAATTAAACTACTTCCTTATAGACATGAACCCAGACAATTTGGCTGAGATCCTTATGGATTCTACAGATTATAGGATAAGGTTTGTCTGCCTTAGAAACCTTGACAAATCAACCCCAAGTGCTTAATCCTTTTTTTGGGAACCACATACCTCTCAGAGGAAAGACCAAAAGCAATGCTTACTCAGGGTGTACCAATACACTTGGCCCCAAGGATCTACATGTGGTTATTTCAAATAACCTGGGTCCTACTGTTCCTCCATGCCATGCAATGATATATATACCTGCAAGAGAGAGAAGGGACAAGGCTGTTAATCAGGTTTGCTCTGTATCAGTTATCTGTATCATGTTTTTCTAAGCTCTTTCTACTAAGGTCTAGAAAAGAATATCTGAGGTCATATTACACATGTTTGATGAATTGAAATGTTTACTTTCCTGTCAAGATATTCAAGTTTCTTAAGTGAGTAACATTTGTAGTGCAGCAAGTCTGGAAACTAATTTGATTTAAAATTATACAAATCTAACTACCATGTAGAGAGAGTTAGGGGGTTTAGACACAGCTGTTAGGTTGCTATGAGAACATTGATAAGATAACCATTCATACCCATTTGATGTCTTCCAGCTAGACTAGTATAGGTCTTCATATACCTCCTCTTTTCCTCTAGAGGTAATACTTCTGAAGCAGGGGAAAGCCAGCAGATCCCAGAATCTCAAACTACAGTCTTTCACTTCCCCATAATGAGACTCTTCCTTCCTTCCTTCCTTCCTTCCTTCCTTCCTTCCTTCCTTCCTTCCTTCCTTCCTTCCTTCCTTCTTTCCTTCCTTCCTTCCTTCCTCCCTCCCTCCCTCCCTCCCTTCCTTCCTTCCTTCCTTCCTCCCTCCCTCCCTCCCTTCCTTCCTTCCTTCCTTCCTTCCTTCCTTCCTTCCTTCCTTCCTTCCTTCCCTCCCTCCTTCCTTCCTTCCTTTTTCTTTTTTCTTTTTCTCTCTCTTTTATCCTTTCTTCCTTCTTTCCTTTTCTCTTTTCTTTCTTACAAATGGGAAGAAAAAAATCAAACTAGGAAGTATACTATAGTTGGTATTAAGTACTGTTTTGTAAGATTTGTGGGAAATAACAGAGGTTTCCTTTCTGCTTCTGCAACTCTTGTTCTCACCCAGCCAAAATGTCTTTTATCTCTGAAAGAAGGAGATTCCTCATCTTTCTCTTATCATCATCAGTGAATTTCTTAGTAGATCATAGAATCATAGAATCTGAAAGTTATAAGGGACCTCAGTGGCCATCCAGTCCAAACCATATAGGAAAGGACTCTCCATTAGAATATCCTTAACGAAGTGGTCATCTGCCTTCTGCTTTCAGATTTCTGAGGAGTGAGAACCCACCAATCCCTTGAGACTGCCAATTCTAATTTTGCACAGCTCCAATTATTAAGAAGTGTTTCCTGACATCAATACTAAATTTTCCTCTTTGCAATTTCCACCCATTGCACTTTATTCTGTCCTTTGGGGCTGACCAGAACAAATCTAATCCCACCTCTAAATGATGGCCCTTCAAACACCTCAAGACAGTTATAATGTCTCCCAAAATTTTCTCTTCTCTAGCTAAACATATCCTGCTCTTTCATTCATTCTTTGCATGATGTAAACAAAATTACTTTCTCAGGGTCACATACCTAGTAAATATCTAAGATCAGATTTGAACTCAAGTCTTCCTGACTTTGGTCTCAGAATTATAACTACTGTACCACCAGCTGCCATTATATTTAGCACCATTATAGTAGAGGATGGATTGATTTAAGGAGAGAGTTGAGGCTGGGAGACCAATTTTTGCAGTACCGCAATTTGTTGTTGTTGTTTGGTCATTTTCAGTCATGTCTGACTCTTTGTGACCCCATTTGGGATTTTCTTGGCAAAGATACTGGAGGGGTTTGCCATTTTCTTCTCTCATTCATTTGACAGATGAAGAAACCGAGGCAAACAGGGCTGAGTGACTTGCTCAGGGTCACAGAGTTAGCAAATGTTGGAGGTTAGAATTGAACTCAGGAATATGAGTCTTCCTGACTCTAGGCACAGACTGCAATTCATTGTACCCTGTAATATTGCAATAGGGTATTGCAGTAGTCAGAGTATAATGGATGATAAGATCCTAAACTAAATTGTTGATTGTATGAGTGAAGAGGAGACATAAAAGAAGGTTAAAGAGACAAGATTTGGCAACAGATTGGATATGAAAGTTGATGTTAAGAAATCGAGAGTGATGTCAACTGAGGGCAGTGCCCTCAAAAGTAATTGGAAAGTTAGGAAGAAAGTAGGGTTTGGGGAAAAGATAAAGAGTTATCTTTTGGACATGTTGAATTTGATATGCCTAGGGATGTTCACTTGGAGTTTTTTTAAGTTGAATAGTGATATGGGAATATGACTAGGTATGCAGATCTGAGATAATTGAACCCTTGGGAGCTAATGATATCACCAAGTAGAGTATAAAATGAACTATAAGATAGTATGAAGTTGACAGAGGAGGTTGTAGGACACTATTGGGAGACACCCATGGTTAGTAGGCATGGTATGAATGAAGACCCAGCCTAATAGACAGAGGAGGAGCAATTATAGAGATAGAAGGAGGCACCAGCATCAAAAAGTAAAAACAAAAAAAGGAAAATACCCTGAAGAAGGTGACCGATAGTGCCAAGTTCAGATTCAAAGAGAGGTCAAGATGAGGATTGAGAAAAAAGCAATAAGATTTGTCTATTAAGGAATCCTTGGACCACTATGAGGTCTGCATGCCAGAGATCACAGAAAAAGGCAAAGTACCCACATGTACAAAAATATTTATAGCAGTTCTTTTTGTGGTGGCAAAGAATTAGAAACTGAGAGGATGATCATCAATTGGGGGATGACTGAACAAGTTGTGGTATATGAATGTAATGGAATACTATTGTTCTATAAGAAATGGTGAGCAGGTGGACTTCAGAAAAACCTGGGAAGATTTATATGAACTGATGCTTAGTGAAGTGAGAAGAACCAGGAGACCATTGTATGTCGTAACAGCAACATTGTGCAATGATTAACTATGATAGACTTAGCTTTTCAATGAACTCAGACAATTTCAAGACTTATAATGGAAAATTCTATTCAAATCTAGAGAAAGAACTATGGAATCCAACTGCAGATCTAAGCATACTATTTTCTCTCTTTCTTTTCCTTGTGATTTTTCCCCTTTTGTTCTGATTCTTTATTCACAACATGATTTGTGTGGAAATGCGTTTAATATGATTGTACATGTATCACCTATATCAGATTGCATTCTGTCTTGGGGAGGGGGGAGGGAAGGGAAGGAGAAAAAATTGGGGACTTAAAACCTTATAAAAGTGAATGTTGGGGCGGCTACATGGCGCAGTGAGTAGAGGGCCAGCCCTGGAGTCAGAAGGACCTGAGTTCGGATTCGGCCTCAGACACTTAATGCACACACAAACAAAAACCTAGCCGTGTGACCTTGGGCAAGTTACTTAACCCCAATTGCCCTCCAAAAAAAGCAAAAAAAAAAAAAGTGAATGTTGAAAACTATCTTTACTTGTAAATGGAAAAAATAAAATTCTGTTAAGGGGGGGGGGTAATGAGATTGTTGGGATATTTGGAGACTGAATGTTCAGTTGAATAACGAGATCAAGAAGCCAGGTGGTGTTAAGAACATGAGGGGAGAAGTAGTAGCGGCACTAAGCAACTTGCTTGAATTTATCCATAAAAGGAAGGAGGGCTTTAGGACCATAGTTAGGATCAAATGAGCTTCTGTGGTGGTTGTTGTTTTGTTTTTTGAAGGATGGGGAAACATTTACACAAGTGTAGGTTTCAGGGAAGGAAGAAGAGATAAAATAGGAGAGGGAATGGGGATGATGCTGGGGACAATTTGTTGAAGAACATGGAAGAGCACAGAATCTAGAGTAAATGTGTGGCAAGAAGAGCCACCTCTTCATCTGAGACCAGAGCAAAGGAGGAGAGAGATGGGGAAGCTATCACCATGATCCCTTGCCCCAGGCCACAACTCTGCCCATGGCAGGTCTAAAGAGTGATACTTAAAATGGTTCCTGTTCAATGAATGTATAAATGAATGAATGAGTGGAAAAAAATAATAAGCACTTACTCTGTCGAAAACATTGTTAAGTGCTTACTAATATAAAAGTAAGAGTCCCTACTCTCAAAGAGCTTCTATTCTAATGGGGGAGACAATACGAAAGGAAGGTTTCAGGTGCAAGTCAGATTGAAAAGTTCAATGAAGGGATAGCTAGGTGGCACAGTAAATAGAGCACTAGCCCTGGAGTCAGGAGGACCTGAGTTCAAATTTGGCCTCAGACACTTAACACTTACTAGCTGTGTGACCTTGGGCAAATCACTTAACCCCAATTGCCCTGCCCTCCCCCTCCAAAAAAAAGCAAAAGAATAAAAGAAAAGAAAAAGAAAGAAACTCAGGCTATTTAAAAGCCAATTGTCAAAAGAAGAAATGTGCCACTTTACTGTGCACATGAAACATATTCCATTGAGGAAGCATGCTGAATTAGGAGAAAAATATTCAAGCAACATTGAACTTTTGATACAGGAGTTTGACAGGGACTGACACTATCCAAAGAAGATGACATTAAATTTACATTAATTGAAGATCCTCTCTCTGTGGATCCACAGGAACTCCCTGGACATTACAATTAAAGATTATTGAACTTCAGTGGTCAACAGTTTATCAAAATAAACTCAGAGAGAGCAGCCTTCAAAGCTTCTACAGGAGTTTGGACAAAGGAAAGTTTAAAAATCTTCGAGATGGTGCTTTCCATATTTTCAGCATATCTGGGAGTACCTACATATGTTCACAAACCTCCATTATGAACTTGAATAAAAACAAGCAACTCTAACAGATGAACACTTGGAAGATATTTTGAAAACATCAATTTCAAACATGATTCTGGAGTATGATAAATTGATTGCTGACAAGAAGTATAATATGTCCTATTAACTAAATGTAAATAGTAAAAAAAAAAAAACCTGAAAAATGTATTAAAACTTGTACCACTTAGCAAAGTAATTTTTTTTTTTTTGCTTTTTGGAGGGCAATTGGGGTTAAGTAACTTGCCCAAGGTCACACGGCTAGGTTTTTTTGTTTGTGTGTGCATTAAGTGTCTGAGGCCGAATCCGAACTCAGGTCCTTCTGACTCCAGGGCTGACGCTCTACTCACTGCGCCACCTAGCCACCCCAGCAAAGTAATTTTTTAATGCTAATGTGATTTCAAGATACGTAAAAATCTTAAGTAATAAGTATAATTAATTGACATTAATCAAAATTTCCCTTTTTCAATATGGTTTATTTGCAAAATAGTTTGATCATCAATTATAATTACTTAGAAATTGAGCTGCTAGAAACCTATCTGAGACCTGAAGAAGTTTAGCTATTTTAATTTTGGCCCCTACCTACTGCCAAGTTGTGCAGATCTACTAGAAAGGTTAGGCTGGAAGCAGGACCTTCAGACTTGGTTACTGGGTGGAGGGAAGGAGCTGTGCTGTCACTCCCAGGACTCTTGGGCTTATCTCTTGGTAGTAAGTCAATAGTTATTGCTAATGGTGGTAAGGTCCTACTTCTCCTCCTCCCACAACCCCTTTCTAGTTCAAAGTCAGGGGCCAACCCAGAACCTGGGAAAACTGCCCAGCAGGTCAGTTCCCTCCCTCAAGTCTTTTGTTATTGCCTTCTGTGTGAGGGACCATAGACAGATGACACAAATACACAGACACACAGACACACAGACACACAGACACAGACACACAGACACAGACACAGACACAGACATAGACACAGACACAGACACACACACACACACACACACACACACACACACACACCATGCAAAGATGTTTTTAAAAAGAGGCTTCATTTAATTAAGCTCACCTCTGATTTCCTGGTAAGATGTTACTCCTCCACAAAATCTTGTCATGATGCCTCATCAAAGCATGAAAGTGACCCATAATTCTTGAGGGCTAGAACAATGGAAGCACAAGCTCTACTTCCTGTAATGACTTCAAGTGCAGTTCCAGCCATATACCATGGGTTTATACATTCCAAGGGTCAGTCTAATTAAGTATGTAGAGGTTTATCATTACTAGGCTAACAACTTGGTGATGTTTTGTTTCATGGTTGCTTTGGCCATGACAACGCATGAAACAAAGAAAAATACAAAATGGCCTTCAGTCCTTTACACTTCCTTTTCCTTTTGCAGAAACTGTGACAGAGTGGCAGAAACAGGGTTAGAGAGTACTGTAGAAACATGTTTAAGAAATAATTATTTGTATTAAAAATAATCTTTCTCCTGCCTAAAACCTTTTCCAGACTTGTCCCTTTAGGAAAGAAGGTAGAATGGTCTTATCTAGGCAAAATTCTTGCTTTTCCACCTACTTGAATGACTGACACCAAGACCCTTAGAGAATAGAATCCTCTTTTGTAATTCAAGGTTAAGATATTAACCACAGCCTTTTCCATCCTTCGGAGCAGTGGGTGGTCTAGGAAGGGACTGAGGGATGACTATTAAGGAATGTTAACCCCTAAAATGTATGTTAAATCTCTTGTGATCTTCATTGGTTGAGATTCCTATAAATGCTAATTCAGAATTGTCCTGTAGCAACAACACGTTGGAGGGTATGGAGGAACTCTGCCATTCATAATATCTTTCTAAGTCAGAAATGACTTGGAATTAGATTAATCTTATGTTAAATAAAATTAAGTTAGATTATTTTTGAAAAGACTGACAGTGGAGTAGAGTGTTTTTTTTTTCTCCTTTGATTTTACTCACAATCACAGCTTTTATGCTGTCTATATAAACATTAACACCCTAAATGGGAGCCACTTGTCCTGTGGTCAATAAATGGACAAATTTTGAAGAAATCAAATCACACTAATCTTGACTTTCTTACTATAAATGAAAACTCGAGAAAAAAGTGAATTGCATAAAATGAAAAGGTGTTTCACAGATTTACTTGTGAAAAGCAAATTTTAAAAAATTGGCGGGATTGGTTTTATAAGGAGGCCAAGGACAACAACAAATATCATTTCATAGGGCATTTGGCCATCTCATATTACAATGCTTATGATAAGTGTAAGAGGTGCCAGAAGAGGTTGCTTTCTGTCTACAGAAGCACCTGTGCCTTACATAGGTGGGTAGATATTAGTTTCTGTTTGCCTCCCAAGGGTGTGCTCTAGATTAGCTATTCAGAGTACAATCTCTACATAAACCACCAGTAAGTGAACCTAGGCCTCTTTGGCATGTGTGCAAACACAGACTGCCTGTCTGCATTTCTGAGAATAAGCTGGAAAACAGTCCTGGATTCCCTGTGTTGACCCAAGTTCTTCTTGGTTCGATCTCTGATTTAAAAACCAAGGTCTTAAAATAATATTAATCAGAAGAGATTCTTGATCAATTTTATGAGTACCTTATTTAGTATTTGATAATGTGAATAAGATGCCTCATGCCCTAATTTCCCAATAAGATTCTTATCTCCTTTCCCTACATTGTGTGACCCAAAGGAACTTACACTCATATTATATAGATTAGAGTACGTTTACTCAATAGAATCAGAATTTAAAATATTCTAGATTAAAACTCCTACTTCTTTTCCTCACTCTGGTAAAGAACTGAAAACCTCCACTCCTCTCTCCCTCTCTCTCACCCCCAGTCTTTGTGTATTCCTAGTACTTTACCTTTTAGAAGAGCACATTCCTATGCTTTACTTTCACAGTTGTTGGGGAAAAGGGGATAAATTGTCTCACTAACATCACTTCCAGCTCCCTGTGTCTTGGTCAGTAGGCTGCCAGAGGATCCAAGGTCTGGTGCCATGTTGTACATCTCCTAAGGGCAGTTGCTCACCTACTTCATCTATACCAACCTATTTGCCTGGCACACTTTCACATGGCCAACACTTTCTTCTCTGAGTGGGCTCCATCAGATTTTCTTTGGTGTTTCTAGTATCCAAGCAGCCATGTCCTTCCTACAAGTGGAGAAATTGTCATTCCCAAAGAGAAAGTGTAGAGGTCCTTGACTCCATTGTCAGACAAAGTGATCCTCACCCAGAATCTCTATGCTATTAGTCCATTGTTCATCTTTCTCTGGATGCCTGGCATTGTTCCATTGTTCCAATTGTTCCATTAAAACAGTCTACAGTCTTCACTGTAAATGTCCCACTCAATACCAACAATTAATGACTTTCTGGCAACTCCTTTTATGTTAACAGCTTGAAGAAGTCAGTCCTGCCTCTTATGCATTGGCCTTGTCTGGTACCTTAAAAAGTCCGGGAAATTTTAGAGGGGGATGTTCAAGCTGTTTTAAACATAGGATGCATAACCATTAGCAAAAAGACTGCTGTGAAGATAAGTGTATCCTATGCACCAACATGACAGGGAGGTAAAAAGATTATAAGGAGGATTTTACAAAAGTCTCCAAATTAAATAAACATGTGCTTATTTTGTGACCTAAATACAAAGATGATATAGGGAGGACAGTGAAAAATATGTTGGAAAACATGATTCAAGGGTAAGAAATGAGATAGACCAAAAGCTTGTAGACTACATAGAAATCTTTTGCCTATAGAGGGGGAATATTTTCTTTAGAAGAAAGATGGGATAACAAAATTCATCTGGAAGAACAAAAAGTCCAGAATATCAAGGGAATTAATGAAAAAAGTGCTAGGGAAGGTGGCCTAGCCAAACCAGATCTTAAATTGTATTATAAAGCAGCAATCATCAAAACTGCTTGGGTAGTGGCTAAGAAATAGAGGGGTAGATCAGTAGAATAGGTTAGGTATACAAGACACAGTAGTCAATGACTATAGTAATCTACTGTTTGATAAACCCAAAGACCCCAGCTTCTGGGATAAGAACTCAGTATTTGATAAAAACTGATGGGAAAACTGGAAAATAGTATGGCAGAAATTGGGCATAGACCAAGGTCTGACACTGTATACCAATATAAAGTCCAAATGGGTACATGATTTTGATATAAAAGCTGATGCTATAAGCAAATTAGGGGTGCAAGGAATAGTTTATCTGTCAGATTTATGGAGAATGGAGGAATTTAGGACCAAACAAGAGACAGAGAATATTATGAAATGCAAAATAGAAAATTTTGATTATATTAAATTAAAATGTTTTTGCACAAACAAAGCCAATACAACCAAGGTTAGGAGGGAAGCAGAAAACTGGGAAACCATTTTTATAACCAGTGTCTCTGATAAAGGCCTCATTTCTAAAATATATAGAAAACTGAGTCAATTTATAAGAATACAAGTCATTCCACAATTAATAAATGGTCAAAGGATATGAACAAGCAGTTTTCAGAGGAAGAAATTAAAGCTATCTACACTCATATGAAAAAATACTCTAAATCACTATTGATTAGAGAAATGCAAATCAAAACAACTTTGAGGTACCACATCACACCATCAGATCAGCTAACATGACAAAACAGGAAAATGATGAATGTTGGAGATATGTGGGAAAATTGGAACACTAATTCATTGTTGGTGGACTGTCCAACTGTGAACTGATCGACCACTCTGGAGAGCAATTTGGAACTATGCCCAAAGGGCTAAAAATGTGCATACCCTTTGACCCAGCAATTCCACTTCTAGGGCTGTATCCCAAAAAGATCATAAAAAAGGAAAAAGGACCCACATGTACAAAAGTGTTTATAGCAGCCCTTTTTGTGGTGGCCAAGAATTGAAAATTGAGGGGATGCCCATCAATTGGGAATGGTTGAACAAGTTATGGTATATGAATGTAATGGAATACTACTGTGCTATAAGAAAAGAGGAACAGGCAGACTTCAGAAAAACCCAGAAAGCTTATATGAACTGATGCTGAGTGAAGTGAGCAGAACCAAGAGAACATTGTATACAGTAACAGCCACAGTGTTCAATGACTGACTTTGATAGACTTAGCCCTTCTCAGTAATGCAAGGACCTAAAACGATTCCAAAGGACTCATGTTGGAAAATGGCATCAACATCCAGAGAAAGAATGACTCATGTTGGAAAATGGCATCAACATCCAGAGAAAGAATGGTGGAGTCTGAATGCAGAGCGAAGCAGACTATTTTCTTTTTTCACTTTGTTTTGTTTTGTTTTTTTTCTTTCTCGTGTTTCCTCCCATTCGTTCTAATTCTTCTATACAACATGACTAATGTAAAAATATGTTTAATAGGAATGTATGCGTAGCACTTATATCTGATTACATGCCATCTTGGAGAGAGGAGAGGGAAGGAAGGGGGAGAAAATTAAAAAATTATGGAAGCAGATATTGAAAACTGAAAATAAATAATTTACTTTAAAACAAAAAAAGGAGAGAGATGGGATATGGGGATCACCAACATATGTGTGGATTATATTCCAACCGGTAGGAAATAACTGGCTACATATATAGTAGTAATTTCCAAATTAATTATCTGTGTACAATTAAATTATCAGCTAGCAAGTAGTATTGCCTCATAAAATAAGAAGAAGCAGTGTGTTTGGCAGGGGAGAAGATCTGCCAAATTTCTATAACAAATTATTTTCTTCCATCAATGACAATGGATCCACCATACTTGGACTTATACTGTTCTTCAGTGTGCCATCTGAGGAAGTAAAAGCAGCATTAAAAAATATAACAAAGCTAGAAAAAGTAGCTGCGCTAAGTATATGTTGTTGTTTGTCCTTTGTTCTTGAGAAGGACCAATGACATCATGAGGGTGATGTCTTGACTTGGATATGAATGGGGCAGAGGTATGGAAAGTTGCCAGCCTCATTGTCTCCTCCAGAGTCATCAAAGTCCAGTGGCAAGACAAAGGTCAAGATGATAGGCCATGGCCCAGGATGCAATGGTTGACCTTGGCCTTTCCAAATTAAGATCTTTCCCAGGTCTCAGTTTGTCTGAAACCAAATCTATTCAGTGACTGAGTGATGGGTAAGAGTTGAGACAAAAGATGGCTCAATTTACTTTCACAAAGATGTCAATCCAGGTGGGGAAGATCCAAAAAACAGTTGCTATTTATGCTCATTCTAAACCATCAAAATCTAAATAATGAGCCATTGGGGTTTGGGTTGCGGCTATTATTAACCATCCAATGAAAGCCAGAGTGATTTGGACTTAGAGCTATAGTCAAGTAGTCTAGTCAAAATGCAATAGGCTTTTTAAAAGCCCATTTTTTCAGAGCTATTTTTCTTTCTTTCCTTCTCTTTCTTTCTTCCTTTCTTTTTCTTTCTTTCTTTCCTTCCTTCCTTCCTTCCTTGCTTCTTTCTCTTTCTTTTGTTTGTTTTTTGGAGGGGGGAAGGCAAGGCAATTGGGGTTAAGTGACTTGCCCAAGGTCACACAGCTAGTAAGTATTAAGTGTCTGAGTCCACATTTAAACTCAGGTCTTCTTGACTCCAGAGTCAGTGCTCTATTCACTGTGCCATCTAGCTGCCCCTAGAGCTATATTTCAAGAAACCAAAAATGAAAACCATGAGGGACAAAAAGTAAATTGTCCTAGCTAGAAGAAGAAGAAGAAGAAGAGGAGGAGGAGGAGAAGGAGAAGAAGAAGAAGAAGAAGATGGTGATGATGATGAAGGAGAAGAAGATGATGATGGAAGAGGAGGAGGAGGAAGAGGAGAAAAAGGAGGAGAAGAAATAATGGCAATCCCCAACTTCTGCTCTAATTGGCAAGTTGAGAGCCCAAAGAAGGACCCTCAGATAACATGGTAAAGACAATTAATACAAAACTGTCTCCTAAGAACCTAGTTTACTCCTTCCCACAAATACAGTTTTCATGGGAGGAGTAAGCTTCAACTTAGACCACCATAATTATAGTGAGGTACACATTTAAGAACTATTGTAACAATGTTTAACTCACAACACCTGCTCCGGAATTTCTTCTTTCTGTGTAGACAGCATACAGAACCCTTGTTGTTTTTGTTGTTCGTCTTTCAGTCCTCAAAGAGATCAATGACATCACAAGGTGATATCTTGACTGGCACATGAATCGGATCTAAGTGAGGCAGAATTGCACAAAGCTGTCAGTCTATCTATTTCTTCCAGAGTCATCAAAATCCAGTGGCAAGACAAAATCAAGATAACTGGCAATGGCCCAGGATGCAGTGGACGACCTTGAATCTTAGATGTCTGACCAAGCACTCCACAGCTACTGCTTTAGCTACTTTCATGGCCATTGGAACAAATTGTTTTCATCTGCCCCTTCTGCTGGGGGAGGTCCCCACATGCTCGGGGTAGATACCCGCCCCCCCAACTCATGGATGGGTTTGAAGCCTGTTGTTTACCCTTAACCTAGTTTAGTCTGGTGTATGGGGTATTCAGAGAGGACTAGGACCTCTGGTGTGAAGGTTTCCTGAGCTCTTTTCAGGGCTGCTCAATCCACCTTTGGTGTCCACCTGCCACCCAATTTTTACCTGTGACTCTGAGAAGTCGTAGCATGCACAGTGGCCACACCCTGGTAAAATTCCTTTTCAAGCACCTACTGTACAGCCATATTGGCCTAATTTCTGTTCTGAATACCTGAAATATACTGTCTCCTCACCGCCAACTCTTGGAATCCCTGGTTTCCTTCACAACTTCTTTTATATAAAGACTTTCCTAAAAACCTAGTTCCTTTCTTCCCACAAATACAGCTTTTCTAACTGCTAGTGTATTACCCCTCAAAACTACTTTATATGTCTTGTCCCAAAAGTTAACAAAGTTTTAAAGTATAAGTGTATACATATCTTATATTTAAGTATAAATGCTACAAATTTACAAAAAGCAATATCTGAAAAGTAAATTATTTAAAATTTTAAATTACTGATATGTCTTATTAAAATTCAGTATAACTACAGTCTTGTGATATATTAATATATGTGTATATGCATAAATGTGTAAATATACATTTATGTGTATATATGTATATGTATGTGTATACACATATATCTCACTCCAGTTGATTTTCAAACTTTATAAAAATATCAGCTGTTGTTCAATAACAGAAAGGATTGCATTTGTGATCTTAAGTCTCAAGATCATTCAAAGAACAAAGTTTTGATGTGTGCATGACAGTTTTGACATGACTCCACAAAAAAAAAAAAAGCCTAATGGAGATAGATTAGATTAACTGGGGAGGCAAGAGAAAGTCCTCTACCAGTTCACTAGTCTGAGAAAGTATCATCCAGAATTGCTGCGTTCCTTGTATAGGATACTGTCTTGTTAAAATTAAAGCCTTAAATTTGTCATTAAAAATCCACAAAATCCATAAAACTGTATAAATGTAAAAGAGGTTTGAATGATTAACCTTTCAAATTATGGTTCTTGTACATTCTTGTAGCATTCATATTTCTGATGTTGTTAAAGCTTATATTTCACTAACTCTTTTGGGAATCCTTGTATACATATTGCATATGTTATTCTTTTGTTGTTGTTTTTTTAATTGCTTTTTGGAGGGCAATTGGAGTTAAGTGACTTGCCCAAGGTCACATGGCTAGTTTTTGTGTTAAGTGTCTGAGGCCGGATTTGAACTCAGGTCCTCCTGACTCCAGGGCCGGTACTCTACTCACTGCACCACCTAGCCACCCCATGTATATGTTATTCTTTTAGAAGAATTTGCTGTCCCCCATTAGAATATAAGCTCTATGAGGGCAGGCACTATTTCACTTTTGATTTTGTATCTCTAGCATTTAACACTTTGCTCTTAGAAAATTTGGCTTCATCCCTTACAAAGTGCTTGATCTTGGACAAGATCCTTGACTTCTCTTTAAAATGGAGAAATTATTATTATTATTATTATTATTTTGCTTTTTGATGGGCAATTGGGGTTAAGTAACTTGCCCAAGGTCACACAGCTAGGTTTTTGTTTGTGTGTGTGTTAAGTGTCTGAGGTCAGATCCGAACTCAGGTCCTTCTGAATCCAGGGCCGACGCTCTACTCACTGTGCCACCTAGGCGCCCCAAAATGAAGAAATTATAGGCCACCCCTAGATTCCTCCCACAACCTTCTGTATATAAGATCCCATCCTGTCTTCATGTTTGTGAGAGCACCGTAGAATGACCTAGCACAGACTTACTCTGTGTCTAATACAGGCAAACTTTTAATAAACTACTTTTCTTTGGCAAAAATAAAATAAAATAAAATAAAATGAAGAAATTAGAATAGACAATCTCTAAGTTTCCTTCCAGCTTTGACTAAATTATAGAAATAATTTAGTAAATACTCATTGACTGATTACCAATATGCCTCAGAAATTGTTTTTTCTTTCAATGTCAGCCCTAAAATATTTAGCATTGTCTTAGAAGAAAGGAACACATACTTTCAGGCAACTGAAAAGCCAAAAGCAGCCATGGTAATTTTTTTTTTCATTAAAATTATAAAGCATATATTGTACTCTATTTACAGGAACAAATTTCTTTAGGTTGTCAGTAAAGGGGGTAGGTGGGGTGGGAAGGCTGAATAGCCACTCTGGATGCCATGCTTAGACAAGCCACCAGATGGCAAGCCAAGCCCTAAATCATCAGCTCAAATAACTATGCAGGTGTGAATGGTACCTTGTTGCTCTGAATTCCCCAGACCCTTTTTGATTCTTCTGCACAAAGTGTAGATGAGATTTACATTGTCTAGGCTTTTATCTAATCTGAAGGTATGAGTTAATCTAAAATTTCTAATTCACTCGGCTCACTCTCATTTCCATAGGATCTTACTTTCTTTTTCAATTTTGTGTGGTTACAAAGGATTAATTTTTCACATACAGATCAAAATATGTTTACTAAGAGAAATTGAAATATAAGCAGTCTAGAGGTGAAAGTAACTAGGCTTAAATGAGCCACAACCAACACAATTAGGGTCTGAGCTTTCTCATTCCTCCTACAAAGTCTTTTTTGTGCTCAATTTTTCACAGGCTTAGCCAGAGACCATACTGATAGTGGGTTGACACTACCCTCCCCAAGAATTTTGGTCTCAAAGGGAAAAAGCAGAGGGCAACATTCTCAGCTCACCACATTAGTCTCCTACCATCTGGTTTTTCTTATAATAAATTGTCACCATTCAAACTTCTAGCTACTTGCCAGACAAGTACCATTTTATACCTCAGCCAGGGGATGCTGTCAGAATCTTTCTCTAACTCTCCTCATGATATATCATAGTTGCTAGGCCCCCCTCCCCCCACCCCATTCTCCCTCCAGCATTCTCAGGGAAGGATATGTACTACTAATGCCTTCATTCTCCATTTAACTTCTTTCTGGATGGTCATCAGGCCACTGACTTGAATCCCTCTGAAAGCACAGTACCATGTCAGATTGAAAGGCAGAGTTCTGTGATAGAGAAGGTGAGTATCCCCAAAGTTGGGATTGAGGAAGAGGTAGAGACAGAGAAACTGAGGAAGGGTGACAGAGAGAGACAGAGAGAGGAAGGAAGGGATATTAGAATTACGAAACACTGACTCCCTCTTTTAAATTCTCACTAGGGATTATGACTTCTCATGTCTCTGTAGTTTGGTCCTTTAGATAGCCAAGAAGTTTCTTCACTAACCTTTCTCTCTTTTATTTTCTTCTACTTCAAAGAGAATAAAGGTAGCTGTGATTGTGAGAGGCTACACAGGTAAATGATCCTATGGGCCTAGAGTCTTTGGGTTGTCATACCTCTTCTATTTCTCTCAATGTCCCAGAATCTTGACTACAGTATTTGAGGGCAGATAAATCCTAAGGGTCACAGCAGCTATAGCTGGGAGAATAGAAGGTGAGTTCTATATTGAGAAGAGCAGAAGTGCTTGGGAAGGTGTATGGAAATGGGTGTGTTAATTAGTTCAAGGGACAGCAAGCAGAGAGTTTCTGACACCATCACTTACATAAATAAGAAAGTGACCACAATGTTCAAAGCCGCCCTTTCAAACCTAGTTCTTGCCATGACAAGCTTTGCCTAAAACCAGTTTCTCAAGCTTGTTGCAGCTTTACATAAGGTTTGTCCATATCAAAGAAACTGGTTTTGCATGAAACCTCCCATGGCTTGAAACAGGTTTGTGTGACTATGTTTGCATGCCACTGGTACCTCACCCCTTCCATGTGTGCCAATGAAGATGAAATGTATTCAGTGGATGATAAAGGACATCACATCAGTGTCCAAAGTTGAGAGAGTATTTGAACTATGTGAAAGTTCCAGGATTTCACAATAATTAGTAAGTACCTTTAAAAGACAGAACAGTACGTTCAATGAAGAAGAGTGTCTAGTTCATGAAATCTTCCCTGGCTTCAGATCATTTTAATCTCTCTTTTCTCCGTAATCTTATAGCACCAAAAATACAGACCACCCAATTTGGCATTTCAACACATATTATCTTATGTATCATAGAACTGTTTTGTGTCTATTAGTCTTTTCTTCCCAACCAGATTGCAAATCTTTGAAGTCAGGGATTATTTCCTATACTTCTATAGCCCCCCCAAAGTGTGGCACAATGGTGGGTATAAGTAAGCTCTCAATAAATGTTTATTAGTTAGACTGATGTTGAGAAAGCCAGCACAAGGAAAACACAAGTATAGGTCCCGCTCCAATTTTCAGAGGTAAATCATGGTCATCCCATTATCACCAACAAGCATTCTCTCTCTCAAATTTCCTAAGAGCCTTCTCATTGCTCCAGCACACCTTACCTTCTATTAGACTGACTTTTGCCTATTTCATGTCTCCTGTGGTAGTAGGCAAGTGCCTCCAGGGCAGAGGTTGTTTCATTATTGTCTTTGTATAGAATGTAACATGGTTCCTTGTAGGTTCATAAGACCATAGATTTAGATCTGGAGGGTCATTGAGTCCTGTCATTTTACTGATGGGGAAACTGAGGTGCAGAGAAGTTGGTTAGCCTAGTGTCACATAGCTAGTAATTGTCTATGGCAGTATTCAAATTCAGGTTTTCCTAAGTCCTACACTCTAGCAACTATATCATTTAGCTATTTGCATTTAATATATGGATGTTAAGTTGAATTAAATTGATAATATCAGCATCCTTTGGGTGGAACAGGTACATAGGTACACAGCAATGACTCAGGAGGAAAAGGTATTTTTCTATTGATGTCCCTAATCCTCTCTCTGTTTTGATTTTCCCCCAGCCTGTCTCAGAGAGTCTAGAACAGAATGAAAGAAGTTTAGAGGTAGAAGGGAGCCTAAAGATCAATTAGACTAGAGCCCAATCCCTACATTCTACAAATGAAGAAACTGAGGCCCACATATGTAAAATATTTTGCTTAAGGTCACAGAGCTAGTTGGTACTGGAGCTGGAATAAGAACCCAGGGCCTGTGTTCAGTGTTCTTTGACCTAAATAACAAGACCTATCTGTAGTGCTCTGATGATTCAGAGGATTCAAGTTGTTCCTTTTTTAAAAAGAAAACTGTATGGGGTGGCTAGGTGGCGCAGTAAGTAGAGTGCTGGCCCTGAAGTCAGTAGGACCTGAGTTCGGATCCGGCCTCAGCCACTTAACACACCCAAAACAAAAACCTAGCCATGTGACCTTGGGCAAGTTACTTAACCCCAATAGCCCTCCAAAAGAAATAAAAAAAAAATAAAAATAAAAAACTGTAGAAATTCTCACACTTGAGACTCCAACAATTTTTGCTTTGTTTTGTTTTTTTTGCTTTTTGGAGGGCAATTGGGGTTAAGTAACTTGCCCAAGATCACACGGCTAGGTTTTTTTGTTTGTTTGTTTGTGTGTGCGTTAAGTGTCTGAGGCCGGATTCGAACTCAGGTCCTTCTGACTCCAGGGCCAACACTCTACTCACTGCGCCACCTAGCCGCCCCAACTCCAACAATTTTTAGGCATAATCATTGGGACAATTCTATCTGCCTCCAAGATAGAAAAAACACAACAGAATATGAATCCTACATTTTGGAGTGAAATTCAAGGACGAGAATTGTTCTATATCTCTCTAACTTAGATACTGGAATTTTAGAGTCCTGGAGTAGTCCCTAATGTCTTGTACCCTTTTACAAAATTGAAAAGATTCCAGGGTCTGAGATGTGTGTATGCTTTATCATGCAACCCAATATGCAGTCATACTTCAGTGCTGAATCACCATGTGGCTGGAAGCAGTCAGGGAACTCATCATCGTCAATGTGTCCAAATGCCGAATCACCATGTCCCTGGAGTCCCCAGAAGTTTCCAGGGGAACTCTAGGCACGCAAGCCCTAGGATGACCCCTATAGGGTAATTCACCCATTGCTACATGGGTATGGGAGACATCCTGTACAAAGGCATGGAGATAGAAGATGGACTGTCACATAGAAAGAATAGACAATTTAGCTAGAACATGGAGTGTATAAAAGGAGGTAATGTGGAAAAGTCTGGAAAGGTAAGGCTGGAGACAGCTTCTAAGCATTGAATGCCAGAAAAACATTGGGGGCAAAAAGGAGCTATTGGAGCTTTTCAAAGAGGGGCCTGAGATAGTCCAACTTGTGTTTTAGGAAAATCACCTTGGCAGTTGTGTGAAGGATGAACTGGAGTGTCAAGGAACTTGAGACAGGAAGATCAATCATGATGCTCTTACGGTAATCCAGGTGAGAGGTAATGAGAATCCGAATTAAGTGCTATTGGCCATATGAGTAGAGAGGTGGAGATGAGTGTGAGAAATGTTGCGGAGGTGGAATCAGCCCAGTTTGGTGTGTTTGGACTGTGACTGAATGTGCGTGTGTGCCTGTGTGTGTGTGTGTGTGTGTGTGTGTGTGTGTGTGTGTGAGTGAAAAATGTTTCTGACTCTCATATTTTTCCTGAGCTGAAATCCTCTATATCCAACTGCCTCCTGTATTTCCATTTTGATATCCCAAAGTCATTGCTAATTTAACATATTCCAAACAGAATTCCTTATCTTTCTCCCTAAATACACTCCTTCTCCTAGGTTTTCCCAACCCCTCTTAATCTAGTGCTTTCCCTCTGTTTACTATTTTCTATTTACCCCATACATAGCTTGTTTGGGTCAACTAGGTGGTACAATGGATTGAGCCTCCATCCTGGAGTCAGGAAGACCAGAATCAAATCTAAGCTCAGACACTTAGTAGCTGCATGACCCTGGGCTTAGCCCTTTTGCCTCAGTTTCCTCATCTGTAAAATGAGCTGTAGAAGGAAATGGCAAACCACTTCTGTATCTTTGCAAAGAAAACCCCAAAAAGGGGTCATGAAAAGTCCAGCATGACTGAAAATGACTGAACAACAACTTGCTTTGTATAGATTTGGACTCTAAGCTCCTTGTGGCAGACTGTCTTTTGTCTTCTTTTGAATCCACGGCACTTGGCATAGCTCTGGGCATATAGTAGGAGTTTAATAAATGTTTATTGACTGATGAGTTGACTGCATCCTAGAAGTGATTTTGATTCAAGATTCTGAGTCTCCTCATTTCCAAACATTTCCAAGCTTTACTGATTCCACCTCCCCAAGCTTTGTCATATCCATCCCCTTCTCTTTATTTATACTACCACCATCCCAATTCTGGTCCTCATTACCTCTCACCTGGACTATAGGAGTAGATGTCCAACCAATTCTCTTGTATCTAGTCTCTTCCCTGGGGCAGCTAGGTGGTACATAGATTCATCTTCCTGAGTTCAAATCTAGCCTCAGACACTTCCCAGCTGTGTGCGCCTGGGCAAGTCACTTAGCCCTGTTTGCCTCAGTCTTGTTATATGTAAAATGAGCTGGAGAAGGAAATGGCAAGCCGCTCTAATATCTTTGCCAAGAAAACCCCAAATGGGGTTCAGACACAACTGAAAAACAACTGAACAAACAAGCCCCTTCCCTCTCCAAGCCACATTCTACTTTGCTGCCAAATTGTTATTCCTAAACCGCAGGTCTGACTTTGTCACTTTCCTTTTTAAGAAGCATCAGTGCTTCAAGTATAAAATACACATTTATTTATTTAGAATCTAAGGCCCTTCACAATCTGGCTGCCACCTCTCTTTCCAGATTTATACATACATTTATACATGCTGTGTGTTCTACATACTGGCCAAAATACATATTTCAAGTTTCCTGTACCTTTGTTCGGGTATGCCTGGAATGCTCTCCTTCTTCATTCCTATCTCGTGGAATCCCTAGTTTCCCTCAAAGTTCAGCTCCATTGTCCTCTGCTGCAAGAGGTCTTTCCTGATTCCCTTAAATTGTTTCATCTCTGGGTTAATCTTCCTCAGTTTTTTCAGCTGATTCACCTTATATCCTGGTCACTTTCTGGCCTTCTGCTGTACATGCATGTAGGTACAAGGTTTACCCTGCTACTGTGCCTTCCATATCACCTGACCTCCAAAGACCTTGCCCTGGAGGACTAAACCCTCTTAGCTTTGGAACTTCTACCCTGGAGCACATGTTGCTCAAATTGGTGACTTCATCACTATAGTCCAGCTAGCCCCAGTCATGCTTCCCACTCCAATCCAGTCACCTGCTTGCCATCTGCTCTGTCATCATATCATATCTTCTTCACTCCTTTCCCTACCTTCACCAATCCCATTTTCCAGAAAAATAATCAGTTCATCGTCCTCTACTCCTGGAGAGGGCATGGCAACTTCCTTTTGGCTCTACTTATCACCCTTGTGACTTTGCAAACTGCTCTCTGGCCACTAGACTCCTCTTTATTAGAATGTAAAGCTACTTGGGCGCAGGGGCTTATCACTTTTGTGTTTGTATTCCCAATGTTAGGTATGTAAGTGAGGTTTAAGAAATGCTTTTCATTCATATGGTGTGATCTTAAATCCTTCCTCCATTTTAGTTTTCTTCCTCCATGAATTCTTCAGCTTCCCAGGGTCCTTTCCAAAATGTGTTATCCAAAACTGAATATAATATTCCAGACATGGTCTGAAGGGGTCTAAGCTCTCCTTCTCCCTGGGTACTATGTCTCTTTTAATATAGTCTAATATTATACTGTTTATTTTTATTGGGCTTAGGGTTCACTAAAACCCCCTTTTTTCAAATGGATTGCTGTCAAAACACACCTCTCCCATCATCTACTTTGGAAGTTGATTTTTTAATCCCAGTGTAAGACTTTACACCAGGAATTATTGACCTTTTTGGTTATCCAATGAAACCTCTGGTACCCTTCTTAGAATAATACTTTTTAATCAATAAAATTATAAAAAAAAACCAATTATATTGAAATGTTGTTATCAAGCTAATTTTTTTTAAAAAGCACAAAGATACCCAGTTAAAAATCCCTGCTCTATATTCAATCCAATTATATTTGGAGACAAGTAGAGGTCTCAGTGGATAGTGTGCTGAACTTGTAGTTAGAAAGACTTGCATTCAAATCTTGCCTCAAACACTTGCAAGCTATGTGATACTGAGCATGTCACTTAAAAATGAGGATAATAATAGCCCCCCTTCTCCTCATGTTGTTGTGAGGATCCAATGAAATAGTTTTTGGCAAGTCCTTTACAAATCCTTAAAGTATTTTACAAATCTTAACTCATTTTAAGTTATTAGATTTAGCATAATGTACTATATCAGAATATGGATTGTATCATCCAGAACCTTAGTTATTCTTTCCAGTTTTATATGATTTGCTATAATGCTAATCATGGCAGCACACCTGAGGACTGCTACTGTGAATAATTTCAAGGGTCTAATTGCATAGTATAATAAATTCTCTATTTATTCGGCAATAAACTAAAGCATAACATTCATAACAACATCCTGAAGCAAAACATAGTGTGTGTATGTGTGTGTGTGTGTGCGTGTGTGTAATAACACTCAGTATATCATATGCTGCATAGATATATCCTTGCATTTTAGTAACATTCTCAAAATATTTGTTTACACAATTAGGGGGTCTCAGTCTATGATTGTCCCTAGCACAACACATCCTTAAGTACAGGTAGCAGACCAGGGACTGCTCCACTCCAAGCTCTTCCTGCTTCTGTCTGACAGAAGACTCCAGGGGCTCCTACCCACAACTTCTGTTTCTAGGAAAACAAGCTTAATATGGTTACAACAATATTTATACACATTACCAGCACCATCATCTCAATTCACTTAAACAGAGGCTTAAAGCTTACACTCTTAAAAGGGGCTTAAGCTAAGCCCCCTTCTCATGGCAGATCTCTGCTCTTCAGCTCAATTCACTCTTTTTTTTTTTTAGTTTTTTTTTTTTTAATTCTTCCATTTTCACCCTACTTCAATTTTTATTCTTTTTTTTTTCTTTTTGGAGGGCAATTGGGGTTAAGTAACTTGCCCAAGGTCACACGGCTAGGTTTTTGTTTGTGTGTGTTAAGTGTCTGAGGCCGGATCTGAACTCAGGTCCTTCTGACTCCAGGGCCGGCGCTCTACTCACTGCGCCACCTAGCCGCCCCTCAATTCACTCTTAAAGACCAACAGACAGGGCTTCTGTCTGAGAAATTAACACAGATCAACAGACAGGACTTTTGTTTGAAAAATGCTGCTCACCTCATTGCTTCTTCTCCCATTTGAAGAGTGAAATTATCATTAAAGCAAGCCAAGATATTAATAAATGTTCTGTATTAGACAGAGAAAGAGTTCCCAAAGATGTCTGGAAAACTGAAGTGCCCCATCATTACTACATCATGTCTCTGTAAGTAATCTATTTTTGGACCTAATCCATTTTTTCTTTCTGCCTAAGTGGACTGTAGTATACACTGGTGGCAATATTAACCTCTTTCTGTCTTAACTGACAGTTAAAATTTTTTTGTTTCATTTTGAACGTAAATGTCAAAAAAGAATATTTCCACATACACAGCAGAACACACACATACAAAAAAGAGAATTCATATATGGGATTATAAAACTCCATTTCATATTTTTTGCTTTTTATTTTATTTTATTTTTAAATACTTTATTAACTTCTGGTTTACATCATTCATTTCCACCAGATTTTGAGTTATAGATTTTCTCCCCTTTTTTCCCCTACCCAACGCCCCAAAATAGCAGTCCCACAGGATATCCCCTCCTCCAATCTGCTCTCTCCCCTATCTTCCTCCATATCCCCTTCAATTTTTCCAGTAGGGCATGGTGGATCTCCATGCCCTTGTGCCTATATATCTTATTTCCCAATTACATGTAAAATAGTATTTTTTTTTTTGCTTTTTGGAGGGCAATTGGGATTAAATAACTTGCCCAAGGTCACACGGCTAGGTGTGTGTGTGTGTGTGTGTGTGTGTGTGTGTGTGTGTGTGTGTGTGTTTTAAGTGTCTGAGGCCAGATCCGAACTCAGGTCCTTGTGACTCCAAGGCCGGTGCTCTACTCACTGCGCCACCTAGCCGCCCCTCTACATGTAAAATAGTATTAATAATAGTATATATATTTTAAACATTTGGTTTTAAAACTTTGAATTCCAGATTCATTCCCTTCCTCCCTTGTCACCCACCCTTACTGGGAAGATAAGCAATTCAATATAGGTTGTACATGTGTAGCTAATGCAAAATATTACCATAGTAGATATATTGTAAAAGACTGATTATGTTTCCCTCCCTCCTATCCCACCTCCCACTTGTTCTATTCTCTACTTTGATCCTGTCCCTTTTCAAAAGTGTGTGCTTTCAACTTCCCTCCCCCCTAGCCTGCCCTCCCTTCCATCATCCCCCCTCTCATCCCTTTCTGCCCTACTCTCCTGTAGGGTGAGATACCATATTTAGTGTGTATGTCATTCTCACCCTGATCCAAATACAATGAGAATAAGGTTGACCCATTCCCTTTTGCCTTCCTGTTCTTCCCCTCCATTGTACCCATTTTCCCTTGCCTCTTCTATATGAGATAGTTTACCCCATTCTGTCTCTCCCCATCTCCTCTCATTACATTCCTCTCTCACTTCTTAATTTCACCTATTAAATATCATCCCTTCCTATTAGATTGGTCCTATGCCCTCTATCTATGTATACCTGTCAATATATATACTCACATTCACATATGTATTCATATGTCCATATACCCCCCAATATAGACTATATATATTTCTATTCCCTTCAACTATTTTCATACTGAGAAAAGTTTCATCATTTATAATTATAATTTTCCATGTAGGAATGTAAATAGTTCAACTTTGATAAGTTCCTTATGAATTCTTTTCCCTGTTTACCTTCTCATACTTCTCTTGCTTCTTGTACCCGAACGTCCAATTTTCTATTCAACTCTGGTTTTTTCATCAAGAATACTTGAAAGTCCTCTATTCCACTGAATGACCATATTTCCCCCTGAAACAAGATACTCAGTTTTGCTGGGCAAGTGATTCTTGGTTTCAATCCCAGCTCCTTTGTCCTCTGGAATATCATATTCCATGCCCCTCAGTGTAGAAGCTGCCAGATCCTGCACTATTCTGATCATGTTTCCACAATATTGAAATTGTTTTTTCCTGGCTGCTTGCAACATTCTCTCCTTGATCTGGGAATTCTGGAACCTGGCTACAATATTCCTAGGAGTTTTCTTTTTGGGATCTTTTTCAGGAGGTGATTAGTGGATTCTTTCAACCTCTATTTTGCCCTCTGGTTCTAAAACATCAAGGCAATTTCCTTGAGAATTTCTTGAAGAATGGTTTCTAGATTCTTTCTTTGATCATGGCTTTCAGGTAGTCCAATAATCTTTAGATTGTCTCTCCTGGATCTATTTTCTAGGTCAGTGGTTTTTCCCATGAGATATTTCACATTATCTTCTATTCTTTCATTTGTTTGGATCTGTTTAACAGTATCTTGATTTCTCATAAAGTCACTAGCTTCCATTTGCTCCAATCTCATTCTGAAGGAATGATTTTCCTCAGTGAGCTTTTGAGATTTTTTTTTCCATCTGGCAAATTCAACTTTTTAAGGCATTCTTCTCATTGCCTTTTTGGGCCTCTTTTGCCATTTGAGTTAGTCTATTTTTTAAGGTGTTATTTTCCTCAGTCAGGCTGTTGACTCTCATTTCATAATTTTCTTGCATCTTTCTCATTTCTCTTCCCAATTTTTCCTCCACTTCTCTTATCTGCTTCTTAAGGTCCTCTATAGCTTGTAACCAACTTGTATTTTTCTTGGAAGCTTTTGGTGCAGGAGTTCTGACTCCACTGTCTTCCTCCTGTTCCATGCTTTGATCCTTTTTGTCCCCAAAATAGAAATCTAATGTTGGATTCTTCTGTTTGTTTTGCTTCCTTTGCCTGGTCATGTTGCCAATCAATTACTTGACTTTTGGGCTTTTTGCCACAGTAGGACTCTGCCACCAGACAGGGGAGCTTCCATCCCAAATGCTGGCGTTTTCTCAGCTTCCAGAGGTATTAGTTGGGTGTCCTCTCTGTAGCCTCCACACTCTCTGGCAAGCTGGTCACACACCCCAGGACCTCCACCCTAGACAGCATTCTAGATCCAAGCAGGTTAAAGCAAGAACAATTACCCCTCAAACTGGTTGCCTGGTCCCCCTATACTCTGCAGGCCAGGAGCTGAAGCAGCCATGTGTGGCTGCAGCTGCAGGGCCAAAGCATCTCAGCTGCTTCTCACCCCGGGGGCAAAAGCCAACGCACTACCAACTACTGCATCCCAAAGCCCACACTGCACTGACCTCTCACTTTGTCCTTGGCATCTATGTGTTGATAATTCTGGAAACTGCCACAGCTGATCTGACATCCCTCTAGCTGGTGGTTGGTCAGGCCCACCCTGGGACTAAAACCTCCCCTTCACACAGGCCTGGGCTCTGCTCCCAGAGTGCTGTGCTGGCTGCTCCCTGCTGGCCTGCTGAGCTGTCCTCAGCGGGAGGTCAGCTTCTCTGTGTCATTTTGTGGGTTCTGGAGCTCCAAAGTTTGTTCAGAGTCTCCTTTTACATGAATTGGGGGAGGTGGAAGCGGGAGCCCCTCGGCAGTCCTGTTTCTACTCTGCCATCTTGACTCTGCCTCCCATCTTTAATAAATTTTACTTTGGCTGAAAGAAGATCTGGGTCAAATTCATTTGAGCAGGACTCCGCATGTCTGTATTTTGGAGTCCCTAAACCTCAACATTTTGGTTCTCTCTTCTTGCTTTTTTAAAAAAAATTACATAATAAATTTTATGTGTTATTCTCACAACTGTACTGCATATCTATGCTTCCTTCTGAACTTTTCTTATCTGTAAATTTTAAAAAGGTTTCTTTTGTCTTGGCATCACTATTGTTAACCTCCCCTCCTCTTCCTCCAATTAAAAATGAGAGAAAAAACCCCTTTATATACCTAAGCATGGTCAAAAAATGAATCCACATAATGGTCATGTCTAGAAATGTATGTTTCTTTCTATATTTTGTGTCTATTACCTCTCTGTCAAGAGGTGGCTAATATTTTTCATCATAGGTCTTCTGGAAACATATGATTGGTCTCTGCTTTGATCAGAATTCTTGAGTCTTTCAAAGTTTGTTTTTTAAACAGTGTTGCTGTCCTTGCATTATTTGTTTTCCTGGTTCTACTCATTTCACTCTGCATCAGTTCATATTATCCAAGATGAAATTATCCAAACCTGGAATTGTTTCTTTTGTCATTTCTTTTTGTTTTTGCTTTTTGGAGGGCAATTGGGGTTAAGTAACTTGCCCAAGGTCACACGGCTAGGTTTTTGTTTTGTGTGTGTTAAGTGTCTGAGGCCGGATCCAAACTCAGGTCCTTCTGACTCCAGGGCTCTACTCACTGTGCCACCTAGCCGCCCCTCTTTTGTCATTTCTTATGGATCAATAATATTCCAGTCCCCAATTGATTAAGAGATTATCTAAAGGACTCCTTAGATTTTAGATCTTTTCCTTCCTCTTCCTCCTTTTAACTTTTTCTTCAGGGTAAGCAAATTTGTTTTGCTTCTGTCTATTCCTTCTTTGGTGTTATCCTTCCTCTTAACACCTCTTTTCCTCAACCCCACAGGTTTCAATATTAAGTTTGATATATTTCTATGCCAAATTATTTGTGAATGTGAGTGTGTTCAAACCTTTTTTTCTCCATTTCAGATAACAGTGATTCTTTTTTTTTTTTTTGACACTAGGTCTCCCTATCTCAGGCTGGAAGTATAGCAGTCACTCATAGGCCTGACCCCAATACTAACAGACTGGTTTGCCCCTCTTTAGGTAGCCTAGTGGCCCTCCATTTGTGGGGAGAGAAAGGGACAGTCATCCAAACAGCTTTAGCCCTACTGTAGCTCAGAACTCTTGAGCTCAATTGATCCATCAGCCTCAGCTTCATTCTTTCTATTGAAAGAATTCCAGAAATATAGTATCATGCCTGCTCATAAGAATTTCATTTGCTGTCCACTATTACTATCCTTTCCTCCATATTTACATATTTTTCTCACAAACCAAATTATAATAAATAGCTCCCCTTTCTTTCTATACTAGTATATTCTATTTACCCTCTCTTTCCTTTCCCTTTTTAAAACCCTTAGTACAGAAGCAATATACCTTTTTGAAAACATTAAGTTTTTCCAGAAACCTGTTTCTTCTCCCACTAGTAGAATGTTAGCACTATGCCATCATATACTTCCTTTCAATACTGCAAATAAATTTGACATTATAGGTTTCTCTGGCCTCTTATGTTTTCATTTTAAAGTTCCTACTCTGCTTTTATCTTTTTGTCAGGAATTTTTTAAAGTTCTCTAGTCTATTAAAGGTCAATTTTCCCATTATTAATACACTCAACTTTGTAAGATTAGTTGTTCTTAGTAGTAAACTTATCTCTTTTGCTTTTTGGAATATTATATACAAAGACCTCTTCTCATTTTGAGTACTAGCTTCCAGATCTTATGTGATCTTAACTGTGATTCCTTGACTTGTATGCTCTTTTTTGGATCTCATCAGAGCTCTAATTTTTGGCTAGAACATTCGTGAGAGTTTTCCTTTTGGGGTTCCCTTCAGAGAGTGATTGGTAGATTCTTTTTATCTTCATATTGTTCTTTGGTTATAATAGATCTGGGCATATTTGTTCCAGGCTTTTATCTGGATCATAGTTTTCAGGAATTTGAATGATTCTTATATAATTTTGACTTGTGTTTATGAGATAGATTTATAAAATAGGACCTGATTTCATGGTTATTCTGTACTCAGATGGGTAGTTATGAAATAACTAATGCTTTTGTCCTTAGCGAACACAACTCCCTAACAATGGGCTGGGGTGGAGCACCATACCCTTGCATTAAGAAAGATCTGGGGGTGGCTAGATGGTGCAGTGAATAGAGCACTGGCCCTGGAGTCAAGAGGACCTGAGTTCAAATCTGGCTCCAGACATTTAACACAAAACTAGCCATGTGACCTTGGGCAAGTCACTTAACCCCAATTGTCCTACCTTCCCCCTCCAAAAAGAAAAAGAGAAAAAAAGAAAGAAAGAAAGGTCTGTCTTTTCCTGTGTGGCTACCATTGCTTCCTCATAACAAAAACAAAGGGATACCCAGTAACATAAGGACGGTGTCACCACAAGTGTTTGTGAGAAATAATATTAAATCTTGAAATATATTCTGTGACATAAATTTAAGACAACACAAATGGAAGTAAAGTTGGGGCAGGGTACAGCCTACCAATTCCTCCTCTCTCTGAGTTCCTATTCCTGGGAAAGTACCCCCTGATAAAACCCACAAAGTTACACATGCATCTCCCAACCTGTCCATTTAAATAGAGATCATCTCTAATGCTATATTTAAATGAAAAGTAAGTTGTAGATAATAGAGATCTGCAGTTTCATGTATACTTTCTTCAACCTCTCTGCTGACCTCCAGTCTCACATCTCTAACTGCCTTTCATAAATCATGAACTAGATATCTAGTAGACATTTTAAAATCAATATGGCCAAAACACAATTCATTCTCTTCCCATCTAAATTCTGTCCTCCCCACCCCACTCCAACTTTCTTTATTACTGTAGAGGGCAACACTATCTACCCAGTCTCTTAGGCTCACAACCTAGGTATCATCTTCTGCTCTTCCCTGTCTCACACCCTGTTGCCCAGGCTGGTCTATTACACTTTTGCAACATCACTCAAACATGTCCCCTTCTCTCCTCTGACACTGCTACCCTTCTAATGCAGGCCCTCATCACCTCATACCTGGACTATTGCAATAGCCTGCAGGTGGGTCTGCCTGCCTCAAATCTCTCCCTACTCCAATCCATCCTCTAGTTAACCACTAAAGTGGTTTTCCTAAAGCACAAGTCTGACCCTGTCACCTCTCCTCTACACACACATACACACACACACACACACACACTCACACACACTCAATAAACTCCAGTGGTTCCCTATTACCTCTAGATCAAATATAAAATCTTCTCTTTGGCATTCAAAGCCCTTCATAATCTAGTCCCCTCCTACTTTTTCAGCCTTCTTACACCTTTTTCCCTGTAGTGCCACTGGCCTCCTGGCTGTTCCATGAACAAGACATTCTATCTCCTGGCTCCAGGTTCTGGCTGTCCCTCTTGCCTAGACTAGACTACTTCTCCTCCTCGCCTCCATCTATTGGCATCTATCCTTCAAATCCCAACTAAAAATCTCACCCTCTATGAGAACTCTTTCCTGATACCTCTTAATTCTAGTATTTTCCTTTCTTATTTATTTCCGATTTATCCTATATGTAGCTTGTTTGTGCATATTTTTTTACTTGTTATCTCTCTCATTTAATTGTTAGTTCCATGGGGGTAGGGACCAGTTTTTTCTTCTTTTAGTATTATCAGTGCTTAGTATACCAGTAACTGGCACATAGTAGGTCCCCAATAAATGGGCTTTTATCAACTATTTTTGTAGTTGAATATATATTCTTCTGTGTATACGGAAACACATGTCTTATTTAGTATTTGTTAAGTTCAGAATAAAAAAAATGTAAAGTCTGCAAAGAGGGAAAGAGAGAGGAGAGAGAGAAAAGAGAGAGAAAGAGGAGAGGGGAGAAAGAGATTGAGACAGAGACAGAGAGAAAAAATGCTTTCCAAGATCCTTCTTGGCAATATTTGTACCAATACACTCAGCAGATGAGTGTACCATTTTCCTGGGAGGTTTTCTGTCACATGTTGGCTTTATGTTCTAGAAGTTAAACAGCCTTCTGTATTGTTGCTATCAGGTCCCCAAACAACTGCCTTGGTGCCTCTCAACAGGGAATCGCCTCAACAAGAAGCCAGCAATTACGGAGAACTCCCTTCTTCCTAAGACTAGATGATTTCTCACCTGATAACATCATCATTCTTTGGTGTTTGAGTAACTGCCTCCTCCTCAGAGGGTCCTGCTCCCTTCTTTTTAAGAAGAGTCTCATCTCTGTTACTTAGCTCCAAATGTTTAGGCGGTCCTTCTTCTGTTTTATGTTTTTCTACCCTCCAACTTCCCAACACAGGTTAGCATTTGTCTCTTAGATCATTTTCTATTTTGTTTTTGCCTTGAAAGCTGCCTCTTTGGGTGTGTTTTTTTCTAAAGTAACATTTCATTCTTTCCAATAACCTGGAGAACAGAGAACTGTTCTCTAAGCTCTTTTTCCATTCTCTTCTCAAAGAGAGACCAGATGTTATTCTGAGTATAGACATAAATACTATCAATAGTTGATTCTTGGAAGAATATGTTGAGCAGAAAAGACACTCCCTCATACCACGACCTTGAGAACCTCTTTTTAGACATTTCTATACAGACAGGTATCCTATGATCACCTCAACTTGCTATATTTGAAACTAAATCCCTCTCCAAATCGCCTTTCCTCCTTAATCTACCTGCCTTCCTTTCCCCCTCAAAAGTGGTATTATTTTCCCAGCCATGAAGGCTCCTTTAAAACATTTCTACCTTTCCACACTCCTTGAATTCAGGCAACATGGGTTGCCAATTTCATTTTGAAGGGTCTTATACACTTGGCCTTTTCTTGCCATTTTTGCTACCAACCCACAGTTTAGGCACTTATCACTTCATGTTATGTTATAGCAATTGTCTCTTGTTCCCTCCCCACAACTGATTCAACAAAATATCACTAAATTAATATTCTTTCTACTTTGTGAGGTGGAAGGGCATAGGAGATGTGATTATATAAAGTAAAGGGCAGATAAAAGAGAAAAAGATCTGTTAATGCATCAACAGCTTCTTCCCTCTCTAGGATTTCGTAATTTCTTATCTTTCAAATTCTTTTGAATTCACTGTCTGCCATCTCTGTGCTGTTCCTCCCTCACTTAGGCCATAATCTCTGTCTCATCTTCAGTGGAAATTTAAATTGTCAAATTTTTACCTTATCTTAGCAGGATCCAACCCTCCATTTCATTTCCCAGACATCTATACCTCCTCCCATCCCATCTAGCTCTCTTTTATATATTGCCTTTCCCCATACGAATGCAAGTTCCTTGAGGCCAGGGATTGACTTGTTTGTATATGTATCCTTATCACTTAGAACAGGTCCTATCACACAGTAAGCATATAGTAAATTCTGTGTGGTATGTGTGTGTGTGTGTGTGTGTGTGTGTGTGTGTGTGTCTTTGTCTCTGTCTCCCTATTTCTGTCTCTCTCTCTCTCTCTCTCTTTGTATCTTCCCCCTCCCACCACCCCACACCCAATCTTTCCTTACAATGCTTGTAGACTACCCTTTCAGAAGTTCTTGGGCCCTCCATCTCTGCTGAAGGGGCAGGGGGTCAAACACTACAGGACTGTTTTCTGCCTCAAATGTTTTCAGGGCTAGCAAACTTAGCTTTTTAAAGACTACCAGGAGTGCGGTTAATCTTTAGCAAGCCAATATAGCAAGTTGCCCTTCCAATTGTCTAGGAAACATCTTTGCATAAAGGGATAATAAGACTTGGAGGTTTCCTTTACCACATTAACACCTTACTCAAAAAATTCTCCAATCGTTCACAACTGCTTATAGGATAAAATACAAATGTCTTAGTCCTCTATAATCTGACTTCAAACTGCATTTGTAGTCTTATCTCCCTGTGCTCTTACATAAGAACCCTCTACTTTTGTCAAACTGGTTTATTCACTATCTTCTTAATGTACCATATTAATTTTTTACATTTTTTACTCATTTTTATTCCATCTTCTCTGTTTATATTCTCTCCGCTCCTCTTCTTTGTCTCTGTCTTGCTGTTTGTCTCTCTGTCTCCCTATCTTTCTCTGTCTGCCTGTCTCTCAGGCTCTTTCTCTGACTCTCTGTCTCCTCTGTCTCTCTCTGTCTCTGTCTCTCTCTGTCACTGTCTCTCTCTGTCTCTGTCTCTGTCTCTGTCTCATCTTCAATTTGTCTCCATATAATGATACTTTTCCTGCTGCATATAAACATATCTAGTTACCTCCATAATTAAAAAAATATGTCATCATTTGACCCTATGATCCCTTTAAGCTATCATCAAATAATCTTTATTTCTTTTGTAGCCAAACTCCTAGAAAAAGCTATCTACAGTCATCCCTTCTTTCACTCTCTGTCACTTCTCATCCCCTTGCAGTGCATCCCTCCACTGAAACTACTCTTTTTTTTTTGCTTTTTGCTTTTTGGAGGGGGGAAGGCAGGGCAATTGGGGTTAAGTGACTTGCCCAAGGTCACACAGCTAGTAAGTATTAAGTGTCTGAGACCGAATTTGAACTCAGGTACTCCTGACTCCAGGGCTGGTGCTTTATTCACTGCACCACCTAGCCACCCATTATTCTCTTAAAAGCTACCAATGATGTTTCGATTGTCAGATTCAATGTTCTTTTTCTCAAATCTCATTCTTTTGAACTCTCTGAAATATCTATTGACCACCCATCACTTCCTGTATATCCTCTCTTTTCTGGGTTTTCAAGTGAGATATTATTTGTAAAAAGTGCTTAGCACTGTGCTTGGCACATAGTAGGCACAATATAAATACATATTCCCTTCTCTTCCTCTTTTCATGATGCTGTTCTCTCTTGGTTTTCCTCTTACCTATCTGACTGTTTCTTCTCAGTCTCTTTTACTGGATCATTACCCATATGTGATCCCATAATAATGGATTTATCCTAGTACTCTATCTTGAACCCTCTTCTTTTCTTTATCTTTTTGGGCATCAGTTCATCAGTCCCCATGGATTCAACTAGATTCTCTATGCAAATGACTTGCAAATCTGTATATCCAACATAGTCTCTCTCCTGATTTCCAGTTCCACTTCATCAACTGTCTGTTGGACATTTCATCCTGTATGTTTCAAAGATATCTCATGTTCAACATGTCCAAAACAGAATTCTTCATCTTTCATCTCTCTTCTAAACTTCTCAATTTCTGTCAAGGGCACTGTCATCTTTTTAATCATACAGGTTCACAACCTTGGAGTAAACCTTGATTCCTCATTCGTCTTCATATATCTAACATCTTTAGATTTGTTCACAATTTCATAAATTGATCAAGTCTTGCCAATTCTAGCTTCATAAAATCTCTCACATCTGTTCCCTTCACTTCATGTTATGGCTACCACTACCCTAATTTAAACTCTCATCACCTTTTACCTGTACTATAATAGCTTCCTAAGTCTCCCTCTTTCAAGTGTTTCCCCTCTCCAACATATCTTCCATGTAGCCATCAAAGTGATATTTCTAAAGCAAAGATCTAACAATGGCACTCCCCTGCTCAATTACCTCTGGTAGTCACCTATTACCTCTAGGATCAAATAAAACTCCTCTGCTTGTCATTTTAAAGCCCTTTACAATCTGGACCTAGTTAGCCTTTCCATGTATATTATATACACCATTTCCCTTCAGATACTATAATATACAATCTAACCAAACTGGTTCCATTCCAAACATGCCATATCTCCCATTTCCTTTGTGCAGTCTATCCCCCATGCTTGGGATTCATACCCTCTCCACAATCTCTCAAAATCTCTATACTCCTTTAAAGCTCAGTTAAAATGACAGATCCTTAATGAGATCTTTCCTGATCTCCCCAACCATCAGGGAAACCTTAATCAATATTATGGATTCCCCTCACACCCAATTAATTTGATGAGATTTCAGGGTAAATTTTTGTGGGGGAAGGGAATCTTTTATAGAGCCAGACATGAGCCTTTTCCCCTTCTGAGTGTACAATGAACTCCTCTGACTGGTACCCAGTGAAGATGATTGAGCCTGAAAGTCAGGGGGATGAACTCCTTTCAGAGGAGCTGCACACTACTCCCCCACTCTATTGTCTGTGAGAATGAACTATATAATTTCTCTACTCTTTTCTACCTCGCTTTCCCTTGGTTTTCTAGAAAAGATTTCTCCCTCCCTTACCAGCAGCAATGGAGATGTACAACAGAAGGACATGGCAAGCTTGGTATATGCTTACCCAGATGAATTTTATACTGGAGTCCTTAGACCTTCCTAGCTAACCTTTTCCTTTCTGTTTACTTTTCTGAGCATAAGTCAGCAACTAGCAATCCTGAGAAATGAACATTCCTAGACTTGGGGGTTACCTCATAGGTAATCTTGAATTGGAGAGTTCTGGAGTTGTAACTGCTACTCAAAGGAAAATGATTTTCTTAACAGCATGCTTTTAGGAGGATAGGGCTACCAAGTACATCACTCTGCATTTAGAGGACTAAAGGCATATGATAAGGGGCCAGCAGATCCAGACCTTGCTAACTCTTTATGATAATTACTGGGAATTGTTTAAATAGTACAGTTCCAAAGAGAATGGGAAGTATCTATTCAGCAATCCCAGAAAGGGCCACTACTTTTCAGAGTAGGACAATGAGTGAAATGGACTTTTTGAGTTTTATTTTTCATTTATTTGTCCATAAAAACTTGTTAGCAGTTGGGTGGCACAGTGGATAGAATGCAGGGTCTGGAATCAGGAAGACTACTCTTCATGAATGCAAATTTAGCCTCAGACACTTACTTGCTGTGTGACCTTGAGCAAGTTACTTAACTCTGTTTGCCTCAATTTCCTCGTGTGTAAAATGAACTAGAAAAGGAAATGGCAAACCAGTTTAGCTTCTTTGCCAAGAAAACTCTAAATGGGGTCACAAAGAGTTGGACAAAAATGAAACAATTCAACAACAAACATTTGTGAGTCCTTTGCACCTTATACAGATTCTTGTGGGGGAGGAAATAAAATGCTGACCTATACCTGACAGTCACATTGTAAGTTTAATTCCTTGTTGCCTATCTATTGGAAAACTTGAGACATATGCCAGTCAATTGATAAACATTTATTGAGCACTTACTATATGCCAGGACTGTGCTAAATACTGGGGATACAAAAAAAGACAAAAGATAGTCCTTGGTCTCTAGGAGCTCACAATCTGATGGAGGTATTAACTAATCTTTATTTTAAAGATTTCCCTGGAGTTTTACTCCAGGATGAGATCAGAGACTGGACAGAAAACCTGACCTCCATGGAAGTCAGATTTCTAGGACTGACCTTGGTTCATGTGAACTCAAAGTCATTTGAGGGGTCCCTGAGCTATGGCAGACATGTGCACGTTGTTTTCCATGATAGAATGTAAGCTCCTTGAGGGCAGGGATCATTTAATTTTTGTCTTTATATGTCCAGGGCCTAGTGCAGTGCTTCATACATAGTAGTTACTTATAAATGCCTATTAATTCATTGATCATGCAGATAATATGATGATATACTTGGAAAATCCTAAACACAACTAAAAAGCTAGTTGAAACAATAATTTTAACAAACTAGCAGTATATAAAATAAACCCACATAAATCATCAGCATTACCAACAAAGCCCTGCAAGAAGTGATAGTCCATTTAAAATAACCATAGACAGCATAAAATACCTAGGAGAATACTTTTTTTTTTTTTTTAAAGCAATTGGGGTTAAGTAACTTGCTCAAGGTTACACGGCTAGTCATTTGATTTATGCGTGGGTGCTCATTTTCTGAGGCCGGATCTGATCTCGGGTCATCCAAACTCCGAGGCCGGCGCTCTTACTCACTGCGCCACCTAGCCGCCCCTTTAGGGCAATTGGGGTTAAGTAACTTGCCCAAGGTTACACGGCTAGGTTTTTGTTTGTGTGGATTAAGTGTCAGAGGCCGGCTCCGAACTCAGGTCCTTCTGATTCCAGGGCCGGCGCTCTATTCACTGCGCCACCTAGCCACCCCGAGAATACTTGCCAAGATAAACCCAGGAACTACAGGAACATAATTATAAAATACTTTTTATACAAAGAAAGTCACATTTAAATAATTGGAAAAATATTAGTTGCTCATGGATGAGCAGAGCAAATATAATAAAAATGACAATTCTGTCTAAACTAATCTATTTATTCAATGCCAGCCCAATGAAATTATCAAAAAAAATTTATTGAGATACAAAAAATAATGACAAAATTAATCTGGAAGAACGGAAGGTCAAGAATATCAAAGGAATTAATTTTTAAAATGTAAAGGAAGGAGATTTAGCAGCACCATATCTTAGATTTTATTATAAGGCAGTGATTATCAAAACTATCTGGTACTGGCTAAAAAAATAGAAAGATAGAACAGAATAGACATACAATACATAGTAGTAAATTATTATGGTAACCTTGTATTTGACAAATGTAAAGATTTAAGCTTTTGGGATAAGAATTAGTTATTTGCTTGAAAAAATTGTTGGGAAAACCGGAAAGTTGTCTGGCAGAAACTAGGTATACATTAGTAACTTACACTATTTGCCAAGATAAGGTCAAAACGATCTAGATGTAAAGGGAAATATCATAAATGAACTAGAAGAACATGGAACACATTGCATTATAGATAGAATGATTCATTAATAAAGAAGAGGTAGAGAACATTGTGAGCTATAAAATTGATAATTTGATTGCATTAAATTAAAAGTGCTTGTACAAATAAAACTAATATAGCCAAGATTAGAAGAAAAGCAGAAAATTTGGGGAAACCTTTTAATAGGCAGTTTCTTGGATAAATGTGTAATATCTCAAATATATAGAGAACTTTGTCAAATTTATTATTTTTTTTTGGAGGGCAATTGGGGTTGTGACTTGCCCAAAGTCACACGGCTAGTAAGTGTGTCAAGTGTGTGAGGCCGGATTTAAATTCAGGTCCTCCTGACTCCAGGGCCAGTGCTCTATTCACTGTGCCACCTAGCCACCCCCAGAAACTTTGTCAAATTTATAAAAGTTGTTCCTCAACTGATATAGTCAAAGGATATGAACAGGCAGTTTTTAGATGAAGAAATTAAATCTGTCTATAGTAATATAAAAATGCTATAAATCACTATTGATTAGAAAAATGGAAATTAAAACAAGTCTGAGGTACCACCTCACACCTATCATGTTGGCTAATGTGATTTTAAAAAAAGGAAAATGATAAATGTTGGAGAAGATGTAGGAAAATTGGAACACTATGCATTGTTGGTGGAGTTGTGAACTGATCCAACCATTCTAGAGAGCAGTTTGGAACTATGCCCAAAGGGCTATAAAACTCTGCATACCATTTGATCCAGCAATAACACTACTAGGTCTGTATCCCAAAGAGATCATTAAAAAGGAAAAAGGACCCACATGTACAAAAGTGTTTATAGCAGCTCTTTTCGTGGTGGTAAAAAATTGGAAATTAAGGGGATGCCCATCAATTGGGGAATGGCCGAACAAGTTGTGGTATATGAATATAATGGAATACTATTGTGCTATAAGAAATGATGAGCAGGCAGACTTCAGAAAAAAATGGAAAGACTTACATGAACTGATGCTGAGTGAAGTGAGCAGAACCAGAAGAACATTGTATACAATAATAGCAACATTGTACAATAACTAACTTTGATAGACTTAGCTCTTCTCAGCAATACAATGTTCTAAGACAATTCCAAAAGACTCATGATGGAAAATGCCATCCACATCCAGAAAAAGAACTATGGAGTCTGAATGCAGATTGAAGCATACTATTTCCTCTCTCTTTTTTTGTTTTTGTTTTTCTTTCTCATGGTTTTTCCCTTTTGTTCTGATTCTTCTTTAACAACATAATTAATGTGAAAATATATTTAATATGATTGTACATATATAGTCTATATAAGATTACATGCTGACTTGAGGAGGGGGGAGGAAGGGGAGGGAGAAAAAAACTGGAATTCAAAATCTTATAAAAATGAATGTTGAAAACAATCATTCCATGTAATTGGAAAAAATAAAATGCTAAAAAAAAAAAAGAAATGGTGGCCTTCTCTAGCGTGGGATGGGGAGGGAGGGAGGAAGGAAGGAAGACAGTTTAGAACTTAAAATATACCCCCCATATAAATAAAATTTAATTTTAAAAAGTGATTGATCTTGGAATTGACTTTTACCTTTTTTCTACCTACTAAAATTCTATCCTTCCTTCAAGATTCAACTCACATTCCACCACTCTTCTAGGAAACCTTTATAGATTCAGACCAGCAAAGTGAAGTGAGCAGAGCCAGGAGAACATTGTACACAGTAACAACCATATATGACGATCAACTGTGTATGATTGAGTTTTTCTGATCAATGCAGTGATCCAAAACAATTCTGAAGGACTTATGATGAAAAATACTATCCACTTTCAGGGAGAGAAAACTGATGGATTCTGAGTGCAGACTGATGCATTATTTTTTTTACTTTATTTTTCTTGATTTTTTTTCAAAATGACTGATATGGAAAAATATTTTGCATAATTCCCATGTTTTATTGAGATCACATATCTTGCTAGAGGAGTGGCAGGAGGCAGGAAGAGAATTTAGAACTAAAAATTTTTTTAAATGAATGTTTAAAATAAATAAATAATAAAATGGCAGGGGGGACTTTAAGGAAATTGGTCTAGAAAGCTTAGAACCTAATTATAGAAAAGAGAATAATAATGAGTGATAAACCATTGTAAAATTGTGGCCAGAATAAGTGATCCTTTTATGAGGTACACATAAAGTCCTCCTAGTGAATCATAAGAGAGAAAGCACAAATAAAGATGGGTCACATCTCTGATGACTTGTTTTTTAATTTTCTTTTTAAAATTATTATTTCTTGTCTTTATTAATTTGTTTGTTTGCTTTTAGTTTACAAGATTCAGTTCCACAATCCCTTGAGTTTCCAATTTTCTCCTCCTCCCTCTGCTCCCCCCACCCATGCAGCATGCAATCAAGTATAGGATCTGCAAAATAGTTTCACATTAGATGTTAGGTTTGTAAAGGATTGTAACCAATGCAATGAATAATGGGAAAGAGGGAACAAAACCAAACAAGAAAAAGAAAGAGCAGGTAGTTTGCCTTGTTCTGCATTCAAACTCTGTTCTTTCTAGTTCTTTCTCTGAATGTAGACATGTCCTTCCATCATGAGTCTTTTGGAGTTGTCTTATAACCTTGCATTGCTGAGAAGAGTCCAGCCTATCAAAGTCGGTAGTCACACTTACGTTGTGTCTGTAATTGTGTACAAATTTCTCCTGGTTCTGCTCTTCTCATTCCGATATCAGTTTGTATAAGTCTCTCCAGGTAAATATGAAATCCATCTGCTCCTCATTTATTTCTTTTGGGGGGGGGGTTTCCAATTGAGAAATTTATTTAAATCAAATAGGTGTCTCATTGTCTCTAAACTTAGAAGAATGTGTTGGGCCTCTTGGTAGTAAAGCATGGCTTGTGCTGGTGACGCAGAACTCTGTGGGGCAGAGGGAACTTGATTTTGGAGTCGTGAAACTGCTTGACTGCGGGCTGGCAGCATTTGCTGGCAGGAATTTCTTCTACTTTCATGATCTGGATGGAGTAGGCCCGGGCACGGTGATGGGCTCCCATATCTCGGTAGCACTGAGTGACAGCACCAGCAGTGGTCAGGTCCCTCTACTCCCTGTACATGTTGTGGGTCCCACTCCTGGAATCGTAACGCAGACAGATGCCAAAGTTCTTCGCTCTAAGAGGAGACTTTTCAAAGACCTGGCCACAGTACACAATCTCTCCAGAAGATTTCTTCATCTTCTTCAGCTGGGACACGAAGTACCAGCACCAGGACTTGGCCACAATATGATTAGGAGCAAAGATCCGCATGTGATAAAGCGGCGGCACCGGGCTCTTGGGAGTGGGCAGGCAGCACCTAACTACCCTATACTCTCTCAGGGTGCCCGAGGCCTTCATGGTGCTTCCGCCTCAAGCCCCACCAACCCGAAAAAGCTACTCCTCATTTTTTTATAGCACAATGAAATTCCATTACACTCATACACCACAACTTGTTTAGCCATTCCACAATTAATGGGCATCCCCTTAATTTCCAATTCTTTGCCACCACAAAAAAAGCTGCTCTAAATATCTTTGTACATATGAATCTTCCTCCCACTTCTATGATCTTTTTGGAATACAACCCTAGAAGTGGTATTACTGGATCAAAGGGTATGCACTTATTTATACCCCTTTGGGCATAGTTCCACATTGGTCTCCAGAATGGTTGAATCAGTTCACAACTCCACCAACAATGCATTAGTGTTCCAATTTTTCCACATCCTCTCCAGCATTTGTCATTTTCCTGTTTTTTTCTTCTTAGCCAATCTGACCGGTGAGATATGGTATCTCAGAGTTGTTTTGATTTGCATTTCTCTAATCAATAGTGATTTAGAGCATTTTTCTTATGCTTATATATATCTTTAATTTCTACCTCTGAGAATTGCCTGTTCATATCCTTTGACCATTTATCAATTGGGGAATGACTTGTATTCTTATAGATTTGACTCAATTCTCTGTATATTTTAGAAATGAGGCCTTTATCAGAGACTGGTTGTAAAATTCTTTCCTAATTTCCCACTTCCCTCTTAATCTTGGATACATTCGTTTTGTTTGTACAAAAACTTTTCAATTTAATGTAATCAAGATGATCCATTTTGCATTTTATAATGCTCTCTAACTCTTGTTTGGTCATAAAGTCTTCCCTTCTCCATAAATCTGACTGGTAAACTGTTACTTGCTTTCCCAGATTGCTTACAGTATCAGCCTTTATACCTAGATCATGCACCCATTTAGACTTGATTTTGGTATATGGTGTTAGATAATGGTCTATGCTCAGTTTCTGTCATACTATATTCCAGTTTTCCCAGCAGTTTTTGTCAAATAGTGAGTTCTTATCCCAAAAACTGGGGTCTTTGGGTTTATCAAACAGTAGATTACTATAGTTATTGATTGCTGAGTCTTGTGTACCTAGTGTATTCCATTGATCCACTGCTCTATTCCTCAGCCAGTACCAAGTAGTTTTGATGACTGCTGCTTTATAATACAGATTGAAATCTGGTATAGCTAGGCAACCTTCCCTAGTATTTCTTTTCATTAATTCCCTTGATATTCTGGACCTTTTGTTCTTCCAAATGAATTTTGTTACTATTTTTTCTAGCTCTATAAAATAATTTTTGGTAGATTGATTGGTATGGCACTAAATATGTAATTTAATTTAGGTAAAATTGTTATTTTTATTATATTAGTTTGACCCAGCCAGTAGCAATTGTTTTTCCAATTAGTGAGATATGACTTTATTTGTGTGAAAAGTGTTTTGTAGTTGTGTTCATATAAGTCCTGGGTTTGTTTTGGCAGGTAGATTCCCAAATATTTTTCTACAATATGTCTACAGTAACTTTAAATGGTATTTCTCTTTCTATCTCTTGCTGTTGGATTTCATTAGAAATATACAGGAGGGGCAGCTGGCAGTGAGTAAGAGTGCCACCCCGGTGTCGGGATGACCCGGAATTGGTCCTGGCCTCAGAAAATGAGCACCCACACGTAAATAATGACTGGCCATGTAACCTTGAGCAAGTTACTTAACCCCAATTGCTTTAAAAAAAAAAAAAAGAAAGGAAGAAATATATAGGAATGGGGTGGCTAGGTGGCACAGTGAATAGAGCACCAGCCCTGGAATCAGGAAGACCTGAGTTCAAATCTGGCGTCAGACACTTAACACAAAAACTAGCTGTGTGACCTTGTGCAAGTCACTTAACCCCAATTGCCTTACCTTCCCCCCTTCCAAAAAGCAAAAATTAAAAAAAAATTAAAATAAAAAGAAATATATAGGAACACTGAGGATTTATGCAGGTTTATTTCATATCCTGCAACTTTGCCCAATGTGTTTATTGTCTCAAATAGTTTTTTACTTGATTCTCTAGGATTCTCTAAGTATATCATCATGTCATCTGCAAAGAGTGATACTTTAGTCTCTTCTTTGCCTAATTTGATTCCTTCAATTTCTTTTTCCTCTTTAATTGCTACTGCTAACATTTCTAATACCAGATTGAATAAGAGGGGTGATAGTGGACACCCTTCTTTCACCCTTGATCTTATTGGAAATGCTTTTAGTTTATGCCTATTACATATAATTCTTGCTGATGGCTTTAAATAGATGCTACCTATTATTTTATGGAAAACTCAATTTATTCCTATACTTTCTAGTGTTTTTAATAGGAATGGATGTTGTAATTTGTCAAAAGCCTTTTCTGCATCTATTGAGATAATCATATGATTTCTGATAGTTTTGTTGTTGATATGGTCAATTATTCTGATAGTTATCCTAATATGGAACCATCCTTGCATTCCTGGAATAAATACTACCTGATCAAAGTGTATTATTCTCGTGATAAGTTGTTGTAGTCTTTTTGCTAATATTTTATTTAAAATTTTTGCATCCATATTCATGAGGGAAATTGGTCTATAATTTTCTTTCTCCATTTTGTCTCTTCCTGATTTAGGCATCAGTACCATATTTGCGTCATAAAAATATTTGGTAGGACTCCTTCACCAATTTTCCCAAATAGCTTGTAGAGTATTAGAATCAATTGTTCTTTGAATATTTGATAGAATTCACTAATAAATCCATCTGGCCCTGGACATTTTTTCCTAGGGAGTTCACTGATGGCTTGTTCAATTTCTTTTTCTGAGATGGGGTTATTTAAGTAATTTACTTCCTCTTCAGTTAATCTGGGCAACTTATATTTTTGTACATATTCATCCATTTCACTAAGATTGCCAAATTTATGTGCATACAACTGGGCAAAATAATTCCTAATTATTGTTTTATTTTCCTCTTCATTGGAGGTTGATTCACTCTTTTCACTTTTGATACTCATAATTTGGTTTTCTTCTTTTTTTATATCATATTAACTAAAGATCTATCAATTTTATTGTTTTTTTCATAATACCAGCTCTTAGTTTTATTTCTTAATTCAATAGTTTTCTTAATTTAAATATTATTAATCTCTCCTTTGGTTTTCATTATTTCTAAATTAGTATTTAATTGGGGATTTTCAATTTGTTCTTTCTCTAGCTTTTTCAATTGCCTTCCCAATTCATTGACTTCCATTTTCTCTAATTTATTCATGTATGCACTCAGGTATATAAAACTTTCCCTAACAACCAATTTTGCTGCATCCCACAAGTTTTGGTCTGTTGTCTCATTGCCATTCTCTTGAATGAAGTTGCTGATTGTTTCTATAATTTCTTGTTTGACCCACTCATTCTTTAGGTTTAAATTATTTAGTTTCCAATTAATTTTTAGTCTATTTCTTCATGGCCCTTTATTGCATATGATTTAATTGCATCATAATCTTAGAAGGATGCATTTAATATTTCTGCCTTTTTGCACTGAATTGTGAGGTTTTTATGCCCTAGTACATGGTCAGTTTTTGTGTATGTGCCACATACCACTGAGAAGAAAGCATATTCCTTTTTATCTTCCTTCAGTTTTCTCCAGAGATCTATCATGTCTAGCCCCTCTAAAATTCTCTTCACCTCCTTAACTTCTTTCTTCTTTATTTTGAGGTTAGATTTATCAAGTTCAGAGAGAGGGAGATTGAGGTCCCCTACTAATATAGTTTTGCTATCTATTTCTTCCTCTAATTCCCTTGACTTCTCCTCTAGGAATCTGGATGCTATACTGCTTGGTGCATATGTGTTAAGTAATGATATTGCTTCATTCTCAATGGTGTCTTTCAGCAGGATATAGTTTCCTTCCTTATCTCTTTTAATTAGATCTATTTTTGCTTTTGCTTTATCTGAGATAAGGATTGCTATCCCTGCTTTTTTTACTTTAGCTGAAGCACAATATATTCTACTCCAGCCTACTCCAACATTTACCCTGTGCATATCCCTGTGTTTCAAATGTATCTCTTGTAGACAGCATATTGTAGGATTATGGTTTTTAATCCATTCTGCTATCTTCCTCCGTTTTATGGGAGAATTCATTCCATTCACATTCACAGTTATGATTACTATTACTATTTTCCTCCATACTGTTCCCTCTTCTGTTTATGTTTTTGTTTCTCCCTTCTGCCTTCCCCTCCTTAAGAGTTTTCCTTTTGACCACTGCCTCCCTTAGTATTCCTTCCCTGTGCTCCCCCTACCCTTTCTTCTTACTACTATTTCCCTCTCTTCTAACCAATCCCGCCCCTTTTTACCTTGCCCTTACTCATCTACTGCCTGTAGGGCTCAATGGATTTTTATACTTATCAGAGTCTGTTATTCCCTCCTTGAACCGAAACCCATGAAAGAAAATTTCATGCAGTGCTCCTCTCTCCCTCTTTTCCCTCTATTATAATGAGTTTCTGTGTTTTTTCATGTTATAATTTTAAATTTAACTGATTATGTTGATCCCTCTTTGAACCAGAACCAATGAAAATAAAGTTCATATGATGTTCATCTCCCTCATTTCTTCCCCTCTACTATAGTATGTTTTCATGCCTCTTTGTGTGGCATGGTTTACATTTTTCTGCCTCATCCTTTCCTTTTCTCCCATTACAAACCCTTTGTACCCCTTAATAAGTTTTTTTTTTATCATCAAATTTGTTCATTTATACCCACACCCTCTATCTATGTATATCCCTTTTAAATGTCCTGATAATTATATAAATTCCAACATTGACAGGTATCCACTTTTCCTATGGGGATGTAAACAATTTGCTCTTATTGAATCCCAAGTTATATGTGTGTGTGTGTGTGTGTGTGTGTGTGTGTGTGTGTGTGTGTGTGTTTTCCTTGTTTACCTTTTTATGTCTTTCTTGATTCTTGTAATTGAAGATCAAATTTTCCATTGAGCTCTGGCTTTTTCATCAGGAGTCTAAGTCTCTTATTTCATTGAATGACCATCTCCTTGCCTGAAAGATTATCTTTGATTGTAATCCTAGCTCTTTTGCCTTAAGAAATATCAAATTCCAATCCCTCCAATCTTTTAACATAAAAGCTGCTAGGTCCTGTGTAATCCTGACTGTAGTTCCACGATATTTGAATTGTTTCTTTTTGGCTGCTTGCAGTATTTTCTCCTTGACCTTGAAATTCTGGAATTTGGCTACTATATTTCTTGCAGTTTTCAATTTGGGATCTCTTTCAGGAGGAGTCCGGTGAATTCTTTCGATAACTATTTTACCCTCTGATTCTAGGACCTCAGGACAGTTTTCTTTGATAATCTCTTGGAGGATGTTGTCCAGGCTGCTTTTTTCATCATGGCTTTCTGGTAGACCAATAATTCTTAGGTTATTGCTCCTGGATCTGTTCTCCAGATCAGTTGTTTTTCCAGTGAGATATTTTACACTTTCTTCTAATTTTTCAATCTTTATGTTTTGCTTGACTGACTCTTGATGCATTCATAGAGTCCTTAACTTCAGTTTGACTGATTCTAATCTTTAGTGAATTAATTTCCTTGGTTACTTTTTGAAGCCCCTTTTCCATATGTTCAGTTTTCACTTTTAGGGAGGTATTTTCTCCAGTTAGATTTTGAACCTCCTGTCCTAGTTCACCAATTTTACTTTTTAAGGATTTGTTTTCTTCAGTGAGATTTTTTCCCCCTAATTTGGTCACTGTAGATTTAAATTTATCTTCTACCCCTCTAATTTGGCTTTTAAATTTTTTCTTGAGCTCCTCCAAGCATGACTTTTGGGCTTTAGACCAGTTCATACTTACTTCTGTGGTCTCAGGTGTGAGTATACAGTCCATGTTGTCCTCTGAATTTGATTATTCTTGCTCACTATAATAGGATCATATCATTCTTGATTTGACAGATTCCTTCTTGCTCATTGTGATTGCCTATGTCCTGAATTTTTAGAGTGGATATCTACTTCTGGGGTACAGATGTACTGTGCTTCTCAGGCTGGGAGGCAGGGGTTTGGTTGTTAACTTTTTGTGCTTTAGCTTCTGGGTGTCTAGATTGAGGCCAAGGCCAGGACTCTCAGTGTTTCCCCTGAGTTACCCTGAGGTTCACAGAATAACCTGTAGGGGAGGGGTGGTCTGGCCACTTCAGGTTTCCACCTCTGTGCCTCTGGGCTACAGCTCAGGCAGGCCCAGCAGCTGGCGGCCAGCAGCGCTGGTGTCTGCAGATTCCCCTGGTGGTGCTAAGGCACACCTGGGCTTGTGTTGTTAGTGCTTGCTGGCTCCAACACCTGGGGCTTTGGGATCTCCCACTGGTCAGCTTAGGTGAGGCTTGTTGGGACACCTCCTGCCCTTCACTCCAGACTCCTTCAATTAAGCCCTTCTTCTAGGTCTCCCAAACTTGAGGTTATTTCTGCTAATTCAGTATTTTACTCTGTATGGGACATTTATCTCTGGGTTTTCTGGGTCAGGGAGGGGGAATCAGAGCAGCTAGGGTTTACTCTTCCATCTTGGCTCCTGGAAAATCAGGTAGGTAATTTTTAAACATCCAGGCTGTGGGCTGATTAACCCCAGGAAAAGTTGCTATCATTGCTGTGGGCCCTGTGCTTTCTCTTACCCAGCTCCAACAGATCCTCTGTCCTGTGGTGAGATGGCTGCAAATCAACCTTGTTGCAGATGAGTCTGCTGGCTGGGCTTGCTCTCACTCTGCTGTAGTCTGCTCTCAGGTCCCTGCTGGTGCAGCCCCCAATGCTCTGAGATCCCCCTGGCCAGACCTACATAGACACTTTCCTGGCCTGGGAATCTGCCACACTCTGTTTCCCAATATTCTGTCGCTCTAAAATCCATTCAGATTCACTTTTTAAAGTTTAGTAATGGAATTCATGGAAGAGCTAAGAAAAGTTCCTGCTTCCTTTCCTCCATCTTGGCTCTGCTTCCCCTGATGATTCTTAAAAGGCACAATCCAATTAATTTGCTGCAAGGTTCCATGAGGAACTCAATTTTTCTTGAGGCACTAAGTAAGGTACCCAGAAGATGCATGGAGCCAAAGAAGGAGAATCCAAGGGAATAGGCATGTGGAGCTGAGAGAGTAAAAGTGTGGGCCGATGTGGCCATCACAAAGTGAGCCAGGACTCTGGAACTGTGTAGATCAGGGGTGGAGATTGACAAGACATTGAGAAAGCTTTACTGCGGATATACCCTCTGGATCTAATTCTCCCTGGTCCTCCCTGCCCTCCCCCGTGGGCTCCCTTGGAATCTCTCTTTCTGGGCACTGGAGAGTCTATTTGCCTTTCTTTGTTTTGAATGTTTACTTTGTCTTTATAAGCAGTGTTAATCACAGGCCTTTGCCCAGACAGAGTGTACTTATTGGAAATAAGAAGGCACGAAGTCTCCTGAAAAGGAAGAGTGAACTAGCATCAATACTGTGGATGCATCTTACCAGGTTGCTGTCTCTTAATAGGGACTAAAAAAGACAGAATTATATCAGTCTTTAGATATAACTTCCTAAAATAGGTGAAGAATTTTATATTCAGAAACAAATCCAGGCAATAAGTCAATAGTAGGCTGAGTAGGGTAAATAGGAATATTTGAATAGCCCTTCTCACCCCTCCATACCATCACTGCTATTAGAAATGTAGATTTTGAGAGGACTTCATAAATCATCTGATATAATCCCCCCATTTTACAGATGAGAGGCCCACAAAGGTGAGATGACCTACTCAAATTCATACAAATTAAACAACTGATGATGTAGCCAGAATTAGGACTCAAACCCTTAGCACACTGTAATTTTTTCTTCTTCTGAATCCATATCTATCCTATCGGTTTTTTTTTGTTTGTTTGTTTTGTTGTTGTTGTTGTTTTGCTTTTTTGGAGGGGGGAAGGCAGGGCAATTGGGATTAAGTGACTTGCCCTAGATCACATGGTTAGTAAGCGTTAAGTGTCTGAGCCTGGATTTGAACTCAGGTCCTTCTGACTCCAGGGCCAATGCTCTATTCACTGCACCACCTAGCCACCCCTCTATCCTATTAGTTTTGCAAATAATCATGTTGTAATTGAACTAATGGGGCAGCTGGTTGGTGCAGTGGATAGAGTGCCAGACCTGAAGTCAGGAAGTCTCGTCTTTCTGAGTTCAAATCTGGCCTCAAACACTTACTGGCTGTGTGAACCTAGGCAAGTCATTTAACCCTGTTTGCCTCTGTTTCCTCATCTGCAAAATAAACTGGACAAGAAAATGGTAAACCACTCCAGTATATTTGCCAAGAAAATCCCAAATAGGGGTGGCTAGGTAGCACAGTGAATAGAGCACCAGCCCCGGAGTCAGGAGGACCTGAGTTCAAATCCAGCCTCAGATACTTAACAATTACTAGACATGTGCCCTTGGCCAAGTTACTTAACCCCAATTGCCCTGCCTTCCCCCTTCCAAAAAGCAAACAAAAAAACAAACAAAAAAACCCAGATTGGGTCACAAAGAGTCAGACATAACTGAAATGACTCAACAATAGCAAAAATTGAATTAATAATTGCTTGTGGTTAATTGCTTCTAATATTTTCAATTTTAAAAAACTTTCTATCATTAATTAATTGCTTATTAAGAGGAAGCATGGGTTGGGAAGAGCACTAGATCCAGACCCAGAAGTCCCTCTATTCAAATCTTGCCTCTGATATAGATGGGGTGATGGATCTAGTCTCTGAATTTTCCCATACAGTTCAGCAAACCAGTCCCTGAGTTTTTCTACACAACCCAGTCCCTTGCAGCTCTCCCCAGTATTTGGCCCAGCCCAGGCCACTAGATACTCAATAGCCCTTTCTCTGTGGCTCTCTGACAGACCTATCCCAGGCTACTTAATTCCTTTCAAGGTCTGGCTCTGGCTCACCCCAGGCTATTTACCACTTCCCAGTACTATCCAAACCTTCTCACTGCTCCTGTTTTGTATATACTTATCAGTCTCACCCCCATCAAGCTGCAGGTTCACTAGGAATCTTGTCTGCCAAGTTACAATAAACCTTGCTACTTTGACTGAAAGAAGGCTTGAGTGCTTGAATTCTTTCCCAGCAGAATTTGATATTTTGGAATTCCAAGAAACCCCAAACCACACTAATACCTTGGAATTTTTACTCCAGTCACTTAACATCTCCAGGTTTCAGTTTCTTCTTGTAGGAAATGAGGCTAGGGCCAAGAAGATTGAAGATAGAAAGAAAAGTACCAAAAAGCAATGGCAAAAAACAGACCATTCCCTCAAGGAGTTTACAATCTAATGGGGGAGACAACATGAAAACAAATATATATACAGCAAGCTATACACAGGAGAAATAGGAAATAATTAACAGAGGGAGGTGTACAGTCCCACAGTACTGGGTTAGCGCTTATAGATACCTTTCCAGTGGCCTCCACAACCCTGGTTGGCTCCATGACCTTTTGGTACCTCTCTGATCACCCCTGTGACACTTCAGACGTTTCTGGATTGGACAAAGGAGACAGACCCCAGAGGTGGAGTGTACTGCCCGTCTCTTATTCTCCTCCTCCTTCACATCCTCTCCATTCACCTCGAGTCCCCATCCACCTCGAGTTCCCCTCCACCTCCTTCCCTGCCCCTTTATCTCCTTTCCTGACTCTGCTCCTTCACGTACCTCAGCAACAGGCTCCTCAGGGAGGGGAGTGCTCTCCTGTTAGCAGTTCGTGCTCAATACCCAGCAATCACAGGGCAGAACATACACCTCAGGCACCTCTTGGACCCAGCCTGAGTTGCACTGTCATCCTGAGTTCTCCCTGAGTTCACAGAACTCGAGTAAAGTCTTAAAGGGCCCCTACAGGAAGACACCAGAATTGAGAGAGGTTGAGGAAGACTTCCTGTTAAAGGTAGGATTTTAATTGGGACTTAAAGGAAGGAACTTAAAGAGAGGTCAGTACTTGGAGCAGAAGAGGGCCCTAGCCATAAAGAATTCAGAGAAGTAAGCGAAGACTTATATGAACTAATGCAGAGGGAAGTAAGCAGAAATAAGAAAGCAATATGCACACTATAATAATGTAAACAGCAAGAATGGTAGCGAAAACCAAACCGAACACTGTATAATCATAAAGAGCAAGATTTTCCCCAGAGGAGAGCTAAGAAAATGTACATCCCTTCATTTTTAGCAGAACTGGAGGACTATGGTTGTGGAATATTATAAATATTGCCAGATGTGGTTGATATGTTGGTTGGATTTGCATCATTGTTATAAGAGATGGTTCAATGGCTAGGGGAGTGGGGAAGAATATGTAGTTCAGGTTTACTTTCCTAATCCCAACTCATACTGACAGGTAAGGTCCTCAGAGGACAGCTGCTACTTGACCCCTCAAAACTGAGGAAAATTAATGTTGGATTATATTTATTACCAATATTTCCATGTGAATACATCCATTTCCTCAGACTCCAACCTCTGAAGATGAGGTAGCTTTTCTGAAGGGTGTAATAGAATAAGGTAATTATTCCCAGCTCTCTGGCATCTGTTAATTATTTTGGGTGGGGCCTCTAGCCTCTGTTTACCCTGTAAACAGAAGCCGATTTAAACTAAGGCCCTCCCCAGGGGATTTCTCCATTGCTCCATACCCCAACAATGAAGTAATAGGAAGGAGCTGAGGCTCTTAGCCTGCCTCCTCATTAAAATATTCACCAATCAAGGTTGCAAGGGGAGGTCCAAATTATGTACTGTCAGGCCAATCAGAAGGAAGACACATCTAGGTGTAAAAGATGGTGGCCCTTGAGTCTTTTGGTTCAAATGGAGGGTACCCAAGAACCCTTTGTTTACCAACCTGCATGCAGCTGCTAATAAAGGATATCTCAACAGGAGTATTACCTCAGTCTGCCATTTGTTAAATTCTAGTCTCTACAAAACTCTAGGGGTAGCCCTGAAGTAAAGGTTAGGGAGTATCTTTCTAAAGTCCTCATCAATGTGTTTTCCCCCATAATTATCAGTTGATATCACATAATTAGACTTTTTAGCTTTTAGAACCAGGGTCTAATGATGGAGGCAGCTAGGTGACTCAATATACAGAGCACTGGACCTGAGTTCAAATCTGACCTCAGACACTAGCTGTGTGATCCTGGGTGAGTCATTTGACCTCTGCTTGCCTTAAGCCCCTGGAGAAGGAAATGGTAAATCACGTCACCATCTTTGCCTAAGAAAACCCCATGGATAGTATTGGTCTACTATGGTCCATAGTGTCATGAAGAGTTGGACACAACTGAAAAAAGCTGATGAAAAAGTCCAAATCCTCTGGTCCTCCAAAATTCATGAAGTGTTCCTCAGGCCAAAGGGGGAGGGCTGGGGAGGAAACTGAGACTGATACCAAGGTTGAGTCCAGGCCTAGGATTCTTCTTCTTCCCCCCAAAGGATTCCTTCTCAGTGACTTGGATAGAAGGCTGCTACCCTAAGTTAATATATGCCCAAAGTCCTTGGTTCCAAACTTGCTTAATATTATATCTATAACTCATAGGGTATGACCAAGTTCTCTCAACCAACTTGATTGTACTTCTTGTGCAATTTATTTCAGTTTATACAGTGGTTTTCAAACACATTTAAATTGATCTAGGATTTTTTTTTGTACTTAGTCTAAAGACTACAACTGATTCATTCCAGGAGATGTCTAGGCCTTGTTCATAGTTAGTTCATACTTCAAACAAACACTGATTCAACTGAGAAATGTTCTCACCAGTGTGACTCAATCCTCCCTTCCCCCCTTATAAATATGTTTGAAAATGAAAGTGATATAACATCAAAAACATTTATAATTTTAAAATAAAAAATGCAGGAGTTGATCTAGCATCCTGCTAGATGTCTTCCTATACTAAATCCTATGATGTTTTGCCTCCCTAAAAAGATTATATCCTCTATGATGGCAGAATCCTTCTTTCTATGCATTCTCCATGGCAGCTAAGTACAGTGGACACCTAACAAAATTAATTTGATTTAAGTGGATAATATCTGTTCAATATCCAGATAGCATTTAATCCAAAATTCTTTGAGACTGTTGGTAATGGATTAAAATTTTTTACTGTGTAATGGATTGAGATATTTGTGAAATTTAGCAATGATATGAGGAATAGTTTTTTTATCTTTGTCATTTCTTTTAAAAATTAATTTTACATAAATTAAAAAAAAATCAAACAGATATTTAAAGGTTCAGTTGGAATGTTCCATCTACCAGTTCAAATAGAATTTTACAATAGGTTCAATTATTGGTCCAGGACTGTCACTAGAGGGAAATGTTTACATTTATAAACATGAATGTTGTTATTGAATGTTGCCATTGTTCCTACTGAAAGTCACTGTAATTTTAAACTGGGGCATAGTTGAAACCCATGTTTACTTAAAAAATGGAAGAACTAGTCCTTTTGAAACCATCGGCTTCTAAAAACAAACATTAATTATTTATAAATACCCTTTCAATCAGAAGTAGGACATCATTGTGTTCACTCCAACTTTAGGGTTTTACAAAAAGCTGAATTCCTTTCCTCTTAGTGATTTACAACTTTTTTGTGGTTGTTATACTACCAAACTGTCAGCCAGTTTCTCAGTTCCCTTTTGCTTCTTTCCTACTGATGCGGTATATTTACTTTTTGAATAGGATTAAATTAAGTTTTGCATTATGAGATGAAATGTTGAGAATTTCAAAATAGTTTTTGAGATAACTGGAAACACTCTGGGATATTTCAAAACTAGAACTGGGAATAACTGATTCATGCTTAAATTTTCTGATCAGCAGAGAAGGACAAAAGGGAACACATGAAAATAGTTGACTATTCCTCTTAGAGATTTATATAAATAGTTCTTAACACAGAAATGAAACTTCCTTTATGTCATTCAATATTTATATTGTAAACCTGGTGCCTGATTATACCTCTTGGTATATGAATATTATTCTGAGAGTATCTCACACAAAATCTCTCTGGTTTGTGACCCCACTCAGGGAGACATTGGCAATTTCAGGTCTCAGGTTGTTTTGTTCTTCACCAAAGAGTCCTTAGTACCCCTATAAACAGACTAATGGAGGCATTAAAGACAATCAAAGGTTTATTTATTCGATAAAATGTAGAAAGTACCCACACCCCAGCCCATCAATAGTCAAGAAGAACTCTCCTTATCTTCCTTCAGGGACAAAGTTTTTCTGACTTATAACACCAACTTCCATGGTTCTAGGTCACTAGGGTTACCCTTCCCCACTCCCCTACACTGCACCTCACTACCTATAGGTCAGAACCAGCACAAACCACAAGACAAATTCAGTGATGCTTTATAGTGCTTGTTCCTTCTGTTACCTCTCAGGCTCATGTGGATACACAAGCCTTTGGTGTATGCCTCTTTCTAGGTTCACATGGCATAGCACTCTTCACCTAAATGTTGGTCAACTCTGCTCTTGTCTCCAGGTCCACCTGATATGCCATTGTCTGCATTTATGAAAAGGCATGGAGATGGGGATGTCATGTGTGAGGTGCAGCAAGAAAGTCAATTTGTCTTGTCCAGGGGTGGGGAACCTGTGGCCTTGAGGCCACATGTGGCCTTCTAGGTCCTTGGGTGTAGCTTTTTGACTGAGTCCAAGTTTTACATAACAAAATTAAGGGGATTTGTTCTATGAAGTTAGGATTTAGTCAAGGGGCCACACTTAAGGGCCTAGAGGGCTACATGTGGCCTCAAGGCTGCAAGTTCCCCACCCCTGGTTTTGCCCATCAAGTGTGGGAAGGGGAGTATATATTTTAAAGTTGGAAATGTGGGTATAGAATTTTTTTAGGGATTTTTTTTTTGGGGGGGGCGGTTTAAGCTATAAAAACATGCTCTGTGAAGTCCCCATGTAGGCCATCATCAGAGAGCTGGTTCCTTGGAAATGTTGGTATGTGATAAAATCATACAAGATGAAATGGACAACTTTGATCACATAAAATTAAAAAGGTTTTATATAAAAAAAAAACTCGGGGAAAAAAATCTTTGCAACAATTTTTTTTTTGCTACAGTTCTTATTTCCAAGATCTATAAAGAACTGATGCAAATTTGTAAAGAATAAGAGTCATTCCCCCATAGATAAGTAGTCAAAAGACATGAACAGGCATTTTTGAAGGAAATATTTCAAGATATCAACAATCATAAAAGCACTTTAAATCATTATTAGAGAAATGCAAATTCAAGCAACTTTGAAGTTTTATCTCATACCTAACAAATTTGAGAAATCTACAAAAGAGGACAAGAACAAATATTGGAAGGACTATGGGAGAACAGATACACTGGTGTAGTGCTGGTGGAGCTGTGAATTTATCCAGTTATTATTTAAAACAATTTGGAACTATACCCAGAAAGTTGCCAAACTGTAACCAAAAACATTAGAATAGGATCTACATATACAAAAATATGTATAGTAGTCTGTGGTAGCCAAAAATTGGAAACTCATGGAAAAATGAAATCAATTGTGGTATATAAATGCAATGGAATGCAATTTTGCATTAAGAAATGATGAAATGGAAAATTTTAGAGGAAATTGGGAAGAACTTTATAAACTAAGAGGAAAATGAGCAGAGCTAAGACAATAGTTTACATGAAAATAATGATATATTAATCAGTGCAATGATAAACCGAGTCCAAAAGAATGAAGATGAAATGTATCACTCACCTCATGAAAGACAGCAAACTTAAAATGCAGAAAGAGATAGTAATTTTTGGACATGGCTAATGCGGAAATTTGTTTTGCCAGACTATGTAGATATTTACTGAAAGATTTTTTTTGACCTTGTTTGTTTTAAATTTTCTCCAATGGGGGAAGGGAGAATTGGGAAGGATAGGCTAATTTTGTAAAAACATTTATTATGGAGGGCAGAGCCAAGATGGCGGAGTAGAAACAGCTCGTCCAAGCCTCTCTGCCCCCAGATTCTCCACAAACTATGTAAAAAAGGACTCTGAACAACTTCTGGAGCCCCAGCACCCACAGAACGACACAGAGAAGCTAACCTCCCGCTGGGGACAGCCCAGCAGCCCTGCAGGAAGGACCAGCGCAGTGGTCTGGGAGCCGGCAGCGCGCAGAGCGCAGGAGCCGAGCCGAGCCCAGGTCCACGTGAGCCGAGGTTTTAGCCCCAGGGCGGCAGGGCCAGCAGCCGGCTGGAGGAACCCCAGAATACCAGGAACTGTGGAGACGCCAGAATTATCAACATAGACTTGCCTAGGACAAAGTAAGAGGTTAGTGTCCTATGGACTTTGGGACCTGTATTTGGGGAATGCGTCAGCTCCCTCCCCTGGGGGCTAGAAGCTGCTGAGGAGACACGTCATTTTGTAGTTTTCAGAGGCATTTCCGGCTCCCAGCCTACAAATCGTGGGGAGATCCAGCGATCAGTCTTGGGGGTAATCGCTCTTGCTTTAACCTCCCTGGATCTGGATTGTGATCTAGGGTGGAAGTTGTGGGTGGGTTTACAGCTTGCCAGAAACGGAAGTTGCCCCCCACACGTTCCGGACGAAAATTCCTCTAGCTGGCCTTAAAGCCATAGTGTGGCAACAAGCCCAAAAGTCAAGCAATTAAGTGGCAACATGCCAAGGCAAAGGAAACAGAAAAATGCAACCCTAGACTCCTATTTTGGGGGCATAGAGCGGGAGAAGGACTGTGAGGTCAGAAGTCCTGCCCCAAAAGCCCCAGGGGAAAACATGAGCGGGTTGCAGGCCATAGAGGACCTTAAGAAGGACTTTAAAAATCAAATAAGAGAAGTAGAGGAAAAATTGGAAAGAGAAATGAGAAGGATGCAGGAAAAGTATGAAATGAGGGTCAACAGCCTGACTGAGGAAAACAACACCTTAAAAAATAGACTAGCTCAAATGGCAAAGGAGGCCCAAAAGGGCAATGAGAGAAGAATGCCTTAAAAAGTCGAATTTGCCAGATGGAAAAAGAATCTCAAAAGTTCACTGAGGAGATTCATTCCTTTAGAGCTAGACTGGAGCAAATGGAAGCTAGTGACTTTATGAGAAATCAAGATGCTGTTAAGCAGATCCAAACAAATGAAAGATTAGAAGGCAATGTGAAATATCTCATGGGAAAAACCACTGACCTGGAAAATAGATCCAGGAGAGACAATTTAAAAATTATGGACTACCTGAAAGCCATGATCAAAGAAAGAACCTAGAAATCACCCTTCAAGAAATTCTCAAGGAAAATTGCCCTGGTGTTTTAGATCCAGAGGGCAAAATAGAGGTTGAAAGAATCCACCAATCACCTCCTGAAAAAGATCCCAAAAAGAAAACTCCCAGGAATATTATAGCCAGGATCCAGAATCCCCAGATCAAGGAGAAAATACTCCAAGCAGCCAGGAAGAAACAATTTCAATATTGTGGAAACACAATCAGGATAGCCCAGGACCTGGCAGCTTCTACACTGAGGGATCGAAGGGCATGGAATATGATATTCCAGAGGGCAAAAGAACTGGGAATGAACCCAAGGGTCACCTACCCAGCAAAACTGAGTGTTTTGTTTCAGGGGAAAATATGGTCATTCAGTGGAATAGAGGACTTTCAAGCATTCTTGAGGAAAAAACCAGAATTGAATAGAAAATTTGACATCCAGACACAAGAAGGAAGAGATGCCTGAGAAGGTAATCAGGAAAAGAAATCAAAAGGAACTTATCAAAGTTGAACTATTTACATTCCTATATGGAAAAGCAATAACTGTGACTGATGATATCTTTCTCACTATAAAAATAATGGAAGAAGGGGGTGTGGTCATATGAATACATATGTGAATGTGTGTGTATATGGTTACAGTTATATATGGATAGAGGGCATAGGTTGAATTTGTTAGGAAGGGAGAATACTCAAGGGATGAAATTATGAGGTGAGAGAGGAAAGTGGCAAGAGGAGATGGGGAGAGACAGGGTAGGGTAAACTATCTCATGTAGGGGAAGTAGGTGCAAAGGAGGGGGAGAATAAGGAAGGCTAAAAAGGCAAAACCACATTCACATTGAATTTGGTTCAGGAAGAAAATGACATACATACTAAATGGGATATCTCAACCTGCAGCAGGATAGGGGGAAGGGGGATGAGAGGAGGGATGATGGATGGGAGGGCATCCTTGGGGGGAAGGGAGGTTGGAAGTACCCACTATAGAAGAGGGACAGGATCATGTAGGGAATGGACCAGGTGGGGGGTGGGATGAGTGGGAGGGAATTATAAGCAGCCTTGTACAATATGTCTACTATAATAATGTTTTGCATAGCTAGACATGTACAACATATGCTGAATTACTTATCTCCCCAGAGGGAATGGGTGACAAGGGAGGAAGGAAATGGATCTGAAATTCGAGGTCTTAACATTAAATGCTTCAAATATATATAAATACTATTATTAATACTCTTTTGCTTGTAATTGGGAGATAAGATGTGCAGGCATTGGGACACAAAGATTCACCTTCCTCTAATGGAAAAGTCGAAGGGGGTATGGGAGAAGGTATGGGAGAGAGCAGATTGGAGGAAGTGATATCTTGTGGGACTGGTATTCTGGGAGGTTGGGTAGGGGAATAATGGGGGGAAAATGATTGTAACTCAAAATCTGGCGGAAATGAATGATGTAAAACAGAAGTTAATAAAGTATGTGTTTAAAAAAAACATTTATTACTTTAAAAATAAAAATAATAATTTTTTAAAAAAGAAAAAAAAGAAATGATGGTATCAGGAAGAAAGGAAGTGCCGTCCTGCAGAGAGCAATGGATAAAAGGACATCTGAGTAGCAAGGAGAGCAGAGCAGAGCACCAGTAGTAAGATGATAACTAACACCTGATGAAGGGTGAGGAGAATTACAGTGGAGATTTGGAGAAAGAACAGCAATCAAGAAGAATATTGCAAGTAGTATCTGCTGATAGCAAGAGTAAGCAAAAGCTGCTGGAAGCAAGCAACACTTTTAAGATAGAGGGAGAATGAAAGTGAGCACTAATACAGGAGAATAAATCTTGATGGTCTCGAGCAGGAGTCCTGTCTAGAGCAATAATCTATTTTTTTCTTTGTGATTATAATTCCTCTTTTTTCTTTCATTTATTTTACTTTTTAATTAACAAGCATTTATTTTCTCTCCCTCCTACCCACTCTCACTTTAGAAGAAAAAGAAAACTCTAGTAACAAATATGCATAGACAAGCAAAACAAATTTTCACATTATCTATGCCCAAAAATCTATGGCTCACTCTGTATCTTAAATCCATTACATTTCTGTTAGGAAGCTATAAGAACAGAATATCATTAGTCCTCTGTAATCAGAGTTAGTCATTGCATTGATCAGAATTATTAAGTCTTTCAAAATTGTTGGTATTTGTTATTATTGTGGTATAAATAGTTCTCCTGGTTCTGTTCACTTCACTTTGCATCAGTTCATAGAGTTCTTCCTGGGTTTCTCTAAATCCATCAGACTCAAAACCTAGGTGTCATCCCCAGCTCTTCTCTCCCTCATCCCCTCCCATATCTAAATGTTGCCAAGACCTGTCATTGGGATCTTTCCAACATATTTTGTATATATCCTCATGATAGGATTAATAATTATCCACATTTCACTTTGCATTAGAAGACTTACCATGAATTGCAAAGATTTGCCATCATTTACCACATGGATATTGAGACTTGAGACTTGGTTCTTTTTGAGGTAGTGTGGGAGGGGATCTTTGGCTTTGGTTCTCCTCCATATTCTTCTTTTACTTCTCCTCCTCCTTCTCCTCCTCCTATTATGGTGATTCCTTGGGAGACGTAGCTAGTAATTTCTCCCTCTTTTATCCTCACTCCATTCCTTTACCGACAATGCTAGGAGAACTAACAAGTAAAAACCCTATAAAAATTTAAATGGTAGAAAGTCCTTTAGAAGATCCTTAGGATCTTGCTACCAAGGGGTGGTATGTAATGGAACCAGTTGTTTTTCCCTCACTCACTCTCCACTCACCTAAGGAGGCATAGAGTCCTTTTCCTTCTCTAATCCTTAGGGATTAGCTTTCCCTAAAAGTAGACAAAGCTGTCCCAGAATCTAATTGGCTCCAGCTTCCCCAAAGCAGCTTCATGGCCTCCTAAAAGCTTAAAAAGTACTCTCTGTGGGCAATCAGGGCTAATCCAACTTGAATTTCTGAAGACTACATGAGTGACCATGTCCTTCATCATATTGTGCCCTGATGACCACATGCATTTCCATATCAAGAGAAATTGACAAAATCCCAAATACTATTGTATGCTTGTTGAATATCCTTGCAGTATTAAAACCAGTAATTTTGTGAATTGTTTAGTGATCATATTCTATGATCTAGCAATAATAGCCTTCTTGCTGTTCTTTAAACATGACATACCATCTTACTGACTGTACCTTTTTACCAGCTGTTCCTCATACCTGGAATATTCCCTCTTATTGTCTCCTGTTTTCCCTGGTTTAAGACTCACCTCATATCAGACCTTCTGAAAGAATCCTTTCCAGATGACCCCCAATATAAGTGCCTTCCTTCTGAGAGTGCTTCTCTAAAGCCAAGCACGAGCAGCTTTCCAGAGGATTGCTGCTGTGATCAGCTTCAAGGCTCTGATTACACAGTATAGTGAACCCTTTATTCAGTAACAAACTAAGACAAAACATTGACAGAAATCAAAGTACAGCATTCACAATATTATAACATAGCAACTTATCACTAAAGTGGCTACATAGTTTTCACCAAAGTGGTCACATAGTTTTAAACAAAAGACATCATTCAGTAAGTCCTTAATTCAATCATCCTTAAGGAGCAGGTCTCCTTAAGGGACACAAAGTACAAAGGTCAAAGTTCTCTACCCCTACGTCATAGTAAATCATGATCTTCTCAATCAATACACAGTATCCAAGTAAAGTCTTCTTTCATCTTGACTCAAGGCTGTCTCTCAGCTTCCATGATTCCTCTTCAATGATCCCAGCTCCTGCCTGAATCTACCCAACTATCACCTGGATTCAAAGGCAGGTGGCTCTCAGCTACTTGTCCAGCTCCTCATTCTCTTGTTCCTTAGTGTCCAGTCTACCTCAAGTCCTTCATAGTTCCTGTTTCTGGGAAGACAAGGCTTAAGCGAGCCAAAACAACTTTCATACACATCAATTCACTATCTACCTGTGAAATCAACACAGACCTACAAACAAGGTCCAAGAGGTCAACACAAATCCTCAGTAAAATCCCAGGACCTCTAAAACCCTCCTCTAGGACTTCTGTAAATAGAAAACCAGAAAATCCTCTTTCAGGGCTTCCAGTAAGGTCCTAGGGTTTCTGTACAAAGTACCACAAATGAACATCAACACAGACAGAACAAACATAGAATTCAGGGATATCACAAGTTTTCTCCTCATCTCTGCTACCACAAGAGTCCTCTTCTCAGTTCTTCTCAGTTCTGAGTTCTTCTGAGTTCTGCGCTTTCCACTGGGTGTCAACTAAATGGCTGAAACAAGGTATTAATTACTTCTTTGCTTGCCATTACAACCTCCAATTTATCCCAGTTGTATTTTGTATGTACATAGTTACTTGTATATTGTCTCTCCCATTAGAATGTGAACTTCTTGAGGATAAGGACTATGTTTTTGCCTTCCTTTTTTTGCCTTTCTACAGTGCCTAGAATATAGAGAGTACTTAATAAATGCTTGTTGACTTGGCCTGACTTTACCATTCCTTATTTCACAATACTATTACATTACATTTCTATACAATAATTTATTTAGCCATTCCTCAATTGATGGTTTATCTCCTTAGTTTCCTTCTACAGAGAGTATTAATCTAAATCATGGAGATTGTACAGATCTCTGGGGGAGAGATTTTTTACTGATGGCAATTATTCCTTTCTATGGAGCTGAATGCAAGTCCTTTTTGCATCAACTTGATTTTTTTAAAGTTTTTTTTTTAATGGCTATTTTATTTTTTTATTATGCTGCCAATAAACTATAAAACTTCCCTCCCCCAACTACCTTCTCATAAAAAGCATTTATCCCAATAGATTGCATAAGACTGATTGCAACTGACAATATATTTTCATTCATTTGAAAAGAAAAAGACTCATGTTTTGAGCTTCATGAACCATTGGCTTGTAAGGGTTGTGGTAACTATCTTTGAGGAGTGTCAGATGCTCAGCTTCATCAATGACTCTAAGTTATCTAGAGGATAAAGTACAAACTTTCTAGTTTAATATTCAAGGTCCTCCATAATCTTCCTTTACAACTTTATCTCCCATGGTGGCCTAATACAAACCTACCTCTCTATGCAGACTATCCTCCTACTTTCCAGTAAAATAGCCATACTTGGGGTCACTTTAGTGACCTTTAATCCCTTATGCCAATTAAGTTTGGAGAATCGGTCCAATATCTTTTAAGGAAAATTTAGCCTCACCTGCAGTGGTAGGCTAGGCCAGCCTCTGTGGCAAGGTATTGTGAGATATTGTTTCTACTACAACATTTAATTTGGTATTACCTAGTATTGTTATTTAATTTTTAGTATGTATCTTTGTTTTGATTGACCAGCAAGATTATGAGCTCCTGGAGAGTGGGATGGGAGGAATCATAAGATTATAGGTCTTTGTTTGGACGAACTAAAGTTTTGAATGCTGTGGATAAATTCACTTACCTTGGTAGTGTACTTTCCAAGGATAATCAAGTTGATGTACACATTGCCTGAGCTAGCTCAGTGTTTGGAAGGTTCTGAAGGAAAGTCTGGGAAAGGAGAGGTCAGAAGACTGACTACCAAATTGAAGGTTTACAGAGTCGTTGTACTGACCTCATTGTTGCACGCCTGTGAAACCTAGACAGTATACCAATGCCATGCCAGGAAACTGAATTGCTTCCAATAGAATTGTCTTAGGAAGATTCTAAAGATCACCTGGCAGGATAAGATACCAGACACTGAGGTCCTTTCTCAAACTAAACTGCCAAGCACTCAAACTCTACTGTAGAGAGTGCAACTCTGATGGGCTGGCCATGTTGTTTGAATGCAAAATGAACACTTGCCAAAAAGACTATTTTATGGAGAATTCACACTTATACAGTGGTCAGAAGAAGTGATACAAGGACAGCCTCAAGGTCTCTCTTAAGAACTTTGGTATCAATTGTGGGACATGGGAGACACTGGCACAGGATCACTCAGCATGGGGTGCCCACATCAATGAAGGTGCTGTGCTCTATAAGCAAAGCAGAATTGAAGTAGCTCAAAATAAACTTGAGTGCCCAAAGTTAGAGAATCCACCCCAAATGTTCACACGAACTATTTGTGCCCAAACTGTGGCAGAATATTCTGAGCTCACTTTGGTCTGTTCAGCCATGGAAGGACACACCATAACTTGACTCTTTTAGCATAGTGATATCATTTGGATGCTCTTCGAGAATGGAGGACAACAACCAACCCAGAGACACCTAGTCGGACACCCTCATTTTACAGATAAGGAAATTGAAACAAGAAAGGTTAAATGATTTTCCCAAGGTCAAACAGGTAGCAAGTGGCAAAACCAGAACTTGAAAACAGGTTCTCTGTTTAGTATTCTAAGATTTAGCATTCTTTACATTACAACAGTCATGGCCTACATCTAATGTTTCTTGGCATTGGCTACATAGCATCTCTAATTATTTGTTGAATGAATGAAATACAGGGTTCAGGGTTCCAAGGAGTGAGCCTGACTATGAAGAGTGCTCCATTAATATATCTTGGCTCTTCCCCACATGCTGCTTTCTTAGCTTTGAATGCTGTTGTAAGACTCAAAAGAGAATACATATATGTATGAATAAATATACATATATGTATTCTCTTTTGAGTCTTACAACAATGGTACAATATTATTCCATTACATTCAAATACCATAATTTGTTTAGCCATTTCTTAAGTGACCTTTGTTTCCTTCTATAAGAGGGCAGTACTCTTGGCTATATACATATATATATATATATATATATATATACACACACATATGTAAATATAGATGTATACACACATATATAAAATATGCTTTGCAAATTTAGATCATGCTTTGCAAATCTTGAAGGCACTACATAAATGTTTGTTATTAGTATCAGCACCTGCTTTGCAATTTCTATATAATCTCAGAGTTGCTCAGAGCACAGAGTTTCAGGGGCTTTCCTAGGGTACCATAGCCAGTATGTACCAGAAAAGGGTTGTGACACCCATTTCTACACCTACCTCCTCCACTCCCATTTTCCTTAGATTCGTTCTTAACTTTTGTTGTTGCTGTTCAGTCCTGTCTTACTCTTTGTAACCTCATTTGGGGTTTTCTTGGTAAAGATATTAGAGTGGTTTGCCATTTCCTTCTTCAGATCATTTGACTGACAAAGAAATTGAGGCAAATGGGGTTAAGTGACTTGCCCTGGGTCACACATTTAGTAAGTGTCTGAGGCCAGATTTGAACTCAGGAAGATGAGGTTTCCTGACTTCAGCAAGGCACTCTATCCACTGCCCATTCCTTTAGTCTAATGGATTTGAAATACATGTTTTTCCAACCAGTTTGTGCTGATGCTTAGAAATGAGCAGTGCTGAAGTAATTCTGAACCAGCCTTTAGATCTGAGAGCTCCACAAGGCTATCTATGAATATTATACCCTTATCCTGGCTTAAGTGAGGCCAAACGGCTACAGTGACATCTTCTGGCCACCAGGGGCCATGGAAATGTCAGACGACCTGAAGGTCTCCTTCCTCTCTTCCCCTAGCCCTATCCCCCTTTTAAGTTAAGTTTTTCTCTACTTCCTACCTAGAAAAGGACCATGCCTTAAACCCAAATCCCTCTGGCACTCAATGACCAACTACAGGTCCCAGCTCAAGCCTCATTTGGTCATTTTTGGGTTTTGATGGCTCAGAGTGAGTGAAAAGTGCAATCAGTTCTGTTTTGGTCAGAAACCCTGAGGTCTTCCCTTCCCAGATTGATTTTTTTTTAAAACTAAGTAAAAGAGGCCATTTTCTCCACCCCCACCCCACCTTTTCTTACCTAGCCTTAATCACTGAATGAGTGTTGCCTCAGACAAACTGAGATTTTAGAAAGATTTAGCTTAAAAAGACCAAGGTTTCCCATACCTACTTCCACTAATCTATATCTCGACACTGGACCCAGATTGCTCTAGAGGAAAGCGTGAGGCTGGTGACTTTGCACAGCCCCCTCCCCCACTTATATCTAATTTACTTGCAAGTCAAGACATCACATCACCACCAAGGAAAGATAGTTTTGATATTGGGGGAGGTAGAGAGGGGGGACTAGCCCAGTTGTCAAGGATTAATAACAAATATTTAGATGGTGTGTTTAAATGCATAAAAACAAACATTTCTTTACTCCCTTGTCAGCCTACCCAGTTTCTCAATCCTTTCTCCCATTAAAAGAAAAAGTCCTTCAGGGAGTATGCCTATGAATATCATATAACAAAGATGTGTTTGAGGCACATTGTAAAGGCAAATATAATGTTATATGAGCCAGATTTTCCCAGTGTATAAATTCTTTGGGAATAAATTTGGCTTGATTGGAATCCACCTTATGTCCTAGGGCACTACTTAAAACACTAAAATGATACTCTAGTGGTCCGAAAGTATTACTGCACCTTCCAGAAAGTGCCTAATTTACTCCTCGGGATTACTTTAAATGCACGGAGAGAATCTGGCTCACAGAGCATTTCCACTCGCAGGGTGCTTTTCAGTCATTAATCACATCTTTGTTATTTGATATCCATGTGAATACTCCTAAGTAAAAGCAGTTCTTGCTCAAAGTACATTGAAATAAAGCACTGATTATCTGATTGAGTGATTCTCAGTCCTGGGTCTGTGCCACTCCAGCGTGTCTCTAGTTATCCAAGGGTCATCATAGAATTGTAAAAGCAACAAAAAGTCAATACAAACTTATTTTTACTTAATTCTATTGTTTTAAAAAGTATGTTATATCGCACTTTTTGGAGGAGTTGGTGTGTGCAGTAGACTCAACTAACTAAATGTTGCTGCTCCAGAGATCGATTGTAAACCACTGGCTTAATTTAAAAGGCAGTCACGTTGTCAGGTGTATAATTATTGAATTGTTATCATTTAAAATATATCATTTACCTTTGCTCCATAAAGCGCAGTAACTTGGGAAATCTTGGCATGGGGTTTTTACATTACAAACAGCAGTGGTTTGAGAAGTTTGTCCAGGTTTGTCCCCACCAAAGAAAATTAGAACAGGAAACTTAACATGTTTCTGTGTTGTTTTTTAAGAAACATTTTGGATTTGTATGTTAAAAAAAAAAAAAGATTTGGCTACCAAATGTCGTACAATGCATTTTCTTAAACTTCCTTTACGTTAGTGAATCAAATGAAAACACTCTTGGAAAACAAGGATGGTTTTGAGTAGGAGGTAGGAAGAAATCTGTTGAACATCCATCCTATAAATATCTGTTATGGAAACATAACCATGGGGGCAAGAAGAGGGCCGGGATGAAAAGAAGGAAAGGAGAAAGGGAGTGAAGGAGAGAGGAAGAGAGGGAGGAGGGAGGAGAAAAAAAAGAAAGAGGCGGGAACTAGAGGGAGAAAGAAGGAAGGAGAGAGGAGCGACTTATTTGAATAGCGCCTCATTGTGCAGCCAGGCTCCTCCCAGCTGCCGCTTAGGAGCCTACTTGTGAATCAGCCGAATGCAAGGAGGGAGGACGTAATTCTATGCCTTGCACAGATGACACAGAGGAGAAGAAACACTGTTCTACTATTAAGCATGGAACATTAGACCTAATAAAAGCCGGGTTTGGGTCACTGGGATGGAGGAGCTGGAGTTGCTGTCTCCTTGCCCAGGCTCCCGTCTCTCCCACTCCGGTCTCTTCCTCCGCCTGTCTCCTCCTTTCCCCGGGGCTCTGCTGAGTTCATTCACTGGGATTGGTTTCAAATGACGCCATCGCTTTATTTTTAAACCAATGACCTCATCCTAGCTTGAAGTTTCCTGACCAGCGACTCTTTCTCTTTTCCCCCTCACCCTTCCCCTCCCCCCTGCCTTTTCCCCACTTCTGTGTATCACTCTTTTTGGGGGGGAGGGAGATTTAATTATTTTAGAAAAAAAAAAGCCTATTATTATTTATCTCCCCCCCCTTCACTTTCTCTACAAGTCTCCTCTTTTCCTCTCGAAGTTTTTCATCCTTTTCGACTTTTTTTTTTTTAAACTCCAGGCAGGTTGGGGGTGGGAGAAGAAGAGTTGCAAATTTCCTCTCTTCCTAACCCTCCCCTCGCCTAGCCTCGGAGAAGGAGAAGATAATAGAGTGAAGGAGGAGGAGGAAGAGGGGAGGAGGAGGAGGAGGAGAGAAGCCGGGCCAGCGTTGGCGGCGGCGGCTCCTCGGAAGGGGAAGAGCCCCCGGGAGACGGACGCGGGTGACAACTTTCGTTTTTTCCCCGGCGAGCGAGGGGAGCGCAAAAGAGAGGTGGGGGAAAAGTAAGTGGGGTGCTGGCTTGGGTTGTTCTTATTCTTAAAGCGGACGGCCGAGGGGTGAGCGGAGGCGCCTTAGGGGGCCGGGGCTCCCCCAAGCAAGGGACCCCGGGAGCAGCCGTGCGCCCCGGCTCGCGGCGCGGGCCCAGCCTGCGCAGCGCAGCGTGGACACCTCGGAGCGAGCGGCGCGGCTGCGGCTCCCTCGGGGTTTTCATTCACTTTTTCCCTCTCCCCTCCCCCGCTTTTAAAGGGGAGGAAGGTGGTCCCGGGACCGGGAGGCATCCGTAGGCCTGGCCGGGGGGGTCCGCGGGGTGCTCTGGTCGCGCAGAGAAGCGGCTCCTGGAGTTGGGGCAGGGGCCGGCGCGTGGGGAGAGGGGCAGTCGGGGGCCCGCCTTGCCTCGCCCGCGGTCCCCTCGGAGCCCACTGCTCGCGCCCAGCCGGGAGGCGCCGCTGGCCCTGGGGGAGGGGGGGGCGGCCCGGGCGGCGCTGCTCATTTCCAGGCACGCCTGGTTGCCCCGCGCCCCGCGCTCCTGCCTGGGGAACGTGCTTTGGCTGCCGGGAGGATCGGTGTTGTAAACGCGTCTCTGGTCCGCAGGCGAGTCACGCGTGGGCTTCGCGGGTGAGGATCGGAGGGAGGCCAGCGTCACTCCTGACTCTGGAGAGGTGGTCCCAACGGGCGGGCGCGCTTTGGAGGGACCAGAGGGTTCAGGTGGCCAGTTTTTTGGGATCTGTTGATTTGGTTGCAGTTTATGTAACAATAACAGTGACTCACATTTCTATAACCCCTCTGAATCTGCCGAGCTCCTTCCTCACCCCCCCCCCCCATAATAATCCTGGCTTTAACCAATAATCCATCAACAAACCTAGAATGTGACCCTACTGTGTGCCGGGCACTCGGCTAGGCTCTGGGGGGCGCCAGGACCTAGAACTAGCCCAGCACCCTCGTGGTGCTCACGTTCCGTGGGGGTGGGGGGAGCGCGTTGGCACTGAAGAATATACAAAATATTTACAATGTAAATACAAAGTAACTGAAGGGGGGCAGTAGCCACTGCTAGGCTCTAGGTAGGCTGCGGGTGGTGGGGGAGGGCGCACTGCGGTAGCGGCTGTGGGCATCAGGTTAGGCGCTCTGTAGGGGGTGGCATTTAAAGATTTAAAGTTAAACTTTGAAGGAAGGGAGGGATTCTGAGGCGGAGAAGAAGAGTGCATTTCAGCTATAGGGAACAGACAGCGTGTGCAAAGACGCCGGGATGGGAGATGGTAATTTGTCTTGGAGCAAAGAAAACCTGAAAGGGAGTAACGTAATAATTCTGGAAAAGTAGCCTGGAACCAGGTGTTTTGAAGAGCTTCAGATGCTAAGCAGAGAAGTTTGTATTGTAGAGGTAGATGTATTTGTAACTCCAACCAATAAAGAAGCAAAGGAGTTTGATTTTAGGTATTTGGTTTATTCATAATGGAAACTAATAACTTTGGAAAAATAAAACCGAGGACTTTTAAAAGGATAAACATATTTTCTTGTAATAAGATGAAGGGTTAATGTAAAATCTTTTTTAAAAAAAATCTAAATCCTACTCCTCACAGAAATTTGTGAGTTAAGTATTGTATTATTTCATTATTTTTTTTAATTGCCAGGGGCTAACATCCTTGTGTTTTCAACTCATCAGATGTGGCTCCCAAAGTTATTTTTTAAAGAATTTTCCTAGGAGTGGAGGAAACATGGGAGCAACCTGTTGTAAACCTGGTTTGGAGAGAGCCCTGGGCCACAGATTACAACTGTGCTATCTTGAGTCTGATAAATAAAATGCAGGACATAACCTATGAAACCTTTTGCTTCTCCAGGATTCATCCTCATTGCCACTTTGTGTGATTTCTCACTTTGCTCTTAAAAATGAAGAAAATTCATTCAGAAAATGGTCAGACATTTTGTCTACTTTTTTTTTTCTGTAGAACTTCATTTTCTAGAGGCACTTACACTGGGAGGACATGCTGGGAGAAGAATGCCTGTTTATGTATTGGAATTTATAGGGTTGATTGTGTGTGTCATAGAAATAGAACTTTTTCTTGAAAGTGTGTAACAGTGCCTCATCTCAGGTCAAGAAAACAATCAATTTTCCTTTTTTTCAAGTTCTAACTGAATTAGCCACATTAGCAAATTGACACAAACCCAGATTTACAAGTCAGTTTACCTGTGTGTTTTTTTTTTACTCCCCCAAGGAATCAGTGGATGCACAATTTAAGTAGTCATAATTTAAAAAACTTGCTGACTTTGTAATTGGCAAAAGTGGCAGCGAGAAATAATTGAATTTCTTTGTAAAGAGATTTATCCAGATGTCTACACTCTTTTATGTTTTTCATAAAAACATTTTTTCCTAACTCATGATACTTGTCAAGGACTGTTTATATGGAATGTTTAGTATTTTTAAATTTTTAATATTTAATTTTGGGTTGCAACACGATTAAAATAGTAACTAAATGGAGTTTACAGATAAGCCAATCAGGGCTTACTGAATTGACCAAAAGTTCATAAAAGAAAAAATAATTTGAAACTGAGGTCCTTAATTCTGTTACTAAAATAAAGCAAAAAGTGATTACTCCTCGTGACAAAGTCAACCCGAATACCAGCAGTGTAAATTCAAAGCTTAACTTAACCATCTCACTAATATACTATAGAAAATCTTCAAACTCTGGGCAGTGGGACAATAACTAAATGTTGACTGTATGGTCTTGTCTTGAAAATATACATATTTTATTTGGGTGTTTCTATTCCAACTATTGGAATATTGCTATTCCAACAAAACACCGATTGGGTAGAGAGAGGGAGAACAGAAAAGTAGTTTCACAATTTTACCATCCCGGACTGAACCTTGGCAGATCCTTGTCTTTTGGTGTAATGATTCAATTCAGTTCAATAATCACTTATTAAGCATCTATTAAGTCAGTCTTTGTGCTAGATGTTGAGGATACTTCGACAAAACCGGAAACAGACCCTGCCCTCAGGGAGTTTATATTCTGTTGGGGGGAATCAAACTGGTACCGATAATTTTTAGGCGTTACCTGATCTGAGGCTTCTAGGAATTCTAGGAATTCTAAGAGCTGGAGGTCAGAAGTGAGTGCGTTTTAGACTCGGAGTCTAGATTTGGAGGCTAACTGGTTAAAAGGATGGAATAATGCCTATTAAATTTATCTTATGTAAACCAGGAGTTTGAAACTTAGTCTTTTCAAAGTCTTCCTGGAAGTATCTGGGAAAAGTCTCTGGAGCCCTCTTTACCATTTTTTTACCTTACCACCTTGGTCCTTTTGATCCTCAGTTTTTCTCTTAAATTCTAAAACTGTTGTCTAACTACAGTTTGGGGTTTGAGTTGACGCCAAGATCGGTTTTTAAGAACAGGACCCAGAAGGGTTGCTGGCCTTGGTCAGTAACTGGGAGCAGAGCCAGAACTGGTGTTTTGGGTTTGTTTTGCTGTTGTGTTATCTTCCTCTTCTCTTTTCCTCCAATTAAAAAAAAAATTGCTTATGCTGAGAATTTAATTGAGCTGAGCAGGTGTGTAATATTCGATGGTCTTGATCAAATAAATTTAATTTATTAATAAGCTGGCAATCAGCTTATTCAACCAGTAGTAATATCAACTCAGGGGTACATAATTGATCCTTGGTAAAATGTAACACACATATATATAGGAAAACACATTTTCCTGGACTGTCTGATAAATTTTTTCCCCATAGTTTACATTGTCCAAACTATCGCATTGGATACCATCTGGCATACAGAAGTATAAGTTTTAGTGTTTACATGCTTGGGCTTGGATGAAAAGATTTTGACAATAAAACTATAAACCAATATAACAAAATGATTGAGATAAAAACACCCAGAAAAAGTTTAAAAAGTCAAACTGGAGAAAAATGACATTTTTAAAAAGATCTATAAAATGACAGGATTATCTTATGTCTCTTTTGTTTTGGCTTCCTATGATTATATTAAATAGATGGAGGGAACTAGGCAAAAAGATTCTTTATGATGTAAAAGCTATAGTCAGCTCTTATTTTCTTCTCAAATCCTATGTTACTTTCTGTTCATCAAACATGCTTCTGAACACCTTCCTCTTTTCATTAACTTGAACACTTGTTAATGGTAACCGGATCAGAACATGTTAAAGAATAAGTAAATATGTTAAGGAGAAAAACATGAAACTTCATATCTATTACATTGCATAAATAAATAAGGAGATTGTAAGATAGCCCTTGGCTACCGTTTATGATTTCAAGACGCCAGGCCCAGATGAACTACAGATGAATCTTGCTTTACAGAGTGGACTAGACCTCTGTGTAAATCAGTTCTCTGTGTATCGAATTTGTCCTGGATGTGGGGAAGGGAGAGAAGAAGGCAGGAAGGGAAGCCTGAACACCATTTAAGGACACATGGGGACCAGGGGCCGACAAAGGATAACTCTGGCTGGGGGCCAGCCACGTGGGGCCCTGACCTGAACCAAGAGGTGGGAGACTGGGGGTGGAGACACGTGAGGGCCAGACAGGTGAGGACGGGCAACAAATGTGGGGAGCTGGGGACAGACACTGGGTACCAGAGCAGTGACTGAGGGAAGACACCCAGGGACCAATAGGCAGTTGAGTGGGCGGAGTGGGCAAAGTTCTGCCTGGACTCAGGAGATCTCAAGCCAAGTCCCCTCATCTGGCAGAACGGTGAAGCTCTGTGCCCAAGTTCATTTGGGTTTGTTGTTGTTTTTGGTGGGAGGAGTAGTAGCACAATACTGTATGGTAAAGTGAACGGTTTTTTTTTTGGAATGCAGATTTCTTTCCGAATTCTTTACATAGTCAAATTTGCTTTTATGTATGGAGAGCTGGAATCCCGTGTACAGAAGTAACTGTTGCATGTAATGAATGTCCAAGTAGTTATCAGTGATCTTTGAAAGATCTTGGAGAAGGGGAAAGAAAAAAGTTCAACATAGTCAATAATATAACATGGTAGCCAGAACAGCTAATGTTGATTGTAGGTTTCACTTAAAGGAAAAAATGACCTTTGACAGAGCTCAATAGTTGTTCACCCTAGTTCTTGGGAGCTGGGACTGTCTTTTGCCTTTTATTTGTATCTCAGTTAATCAATTAACATTATTAATTGATTACTATGTGCCAAGTGAAGGAGAGGCAAAAGACAGTCACTGCCTCCCCGGAGCTTACAATCTAATGGGAGAGATAGCATACAAATAAATATGTAGAAAACAAATGATATACAAGGGAAACAGGAAATGTTTAACAGAGAGAAGGAACTAGAATTTGAGAGGGATTGGGGAAGGAGTCTAGGAAAAGATAGGATTTTTGATTGGGATCTAAAGGAATTCCACTGGAGAGGTCAGTAGATGGAGAGGAGGAGGGATGATATTCTGGGCATTGGGGACAGTCAGAGAAAATTCCAGAAGAGAAGACAAATTGTCTTGTTTGTGAAAGGTCCAGGAGGCTGTTGTTGCCATATTGCCAGCCCTTAGCATAGGGCCAGGCACATAGTAGGTGCTTAATAAATTCTTGCTGAATGGACAAGCATCCCAGATTTAGAGGACTTGAATGAATGAATGAATGAATGAATGGGCATGAATTAAGTGCTTACCATATACTATGTACTGTTCAAACACAAATAGAAAAGTGAGAGCCACTATTCTCATAGAAGAGACTCTATCTTGGTGAATGATGCCAAGGAAAGGATGTTTTGGTCTGGGAAAACACAGGGATAAAGTGAGTGGAATGATGGGGCAGTCAGATCGAGGTGTTACCAATCAGTATAGCCCAGCACCAGGACAGGATTTCCACAGCACAGTCTCTGGAAGTCTAGTGGGAGGGGGTAAGAGCCGTGGTGGCAGGTTGGGAAATGCCTGCAGTGGAGGAATATGGTCACATCTGGAGTTTAACAGAGAAGTTAATGTTTACAAGCCACCTAAAAATGGTGTAATTTTTAACAGCCTTTGTCCCCATTTTGCTACTCTACAGCAGAAACAGAAAAAGTTCCTTAGGACAGAAGCCTTTTTCTTTTTTTCTTTGTTTTGTTTCATGATTTTTCCACGTTCAAAGAATTCTTCACTAAAGTGACCAGCCTGCTTGGGGATGAGCGAGTGGGTACTTAGCCAGGCAGTCCTTGGAAAGCAGATGAAATCTGTTGCCAAGGACCATACTTGAAATTTTTCCTTTGAGGGCTATTGCAATAGTCTCCTAATCGGCCACTCTGTTTCAAGCCCCTTCCCACTCCAGTCAGGTCTTTACAGAGTTACCAAAGAGGTTTTCCCAAAGATCACATCTGGTGATTTCACTCCCCCTGAATGCTCCTCTAGGATCAAAGATAAACTATTCTTTTGACCTTTTAGGCTCTTTGCAACTCAGTCCCTTCCCTGACTTTGAAGTCTTGCATCTTTCTCAATGCCTCGTTCTCTACCACGCAGTTCATTTCATGGTGGCTTATTAGATGTTCCTCACACAGAGTGCCTCTTCTACTATTTCTGTGCCTTGGCATTATCTGTTCCCCATGCCTGGCATACTTTCTCTCTTTACCTCTGCTTTTTTTACTTCCCTGCTCTGGTTTCCTTCAAGAAACAACTCAAGTGCCGCTTTCTGCAAGAGGCCTTTTCTGGTCCTCAAGCCCGAACCCCCAGTGTTTTCTCCTCTAAGGTTACCAGGTATCTACTTTACGTGTCTTTTCTATATCTATTTATGTGCTAGTAATCTCTTCCTTAGAATGGAAGCTTGAGGGCAGGTTTTTTTTCTTTTACCACTGTGTCTTTGTATCTTCATTGCTTTGCACAGTGCCTGACACATGGAAACCTCCTAAATGCTTATGTGTTTGATTGAGAACCAATGCTTAATATAATGAAGCCCTAGAGAGCAAGACTTTGCAGAAAATCTGTAGCTGAATGGAAGGGTGGCTCATTTCCTCTTGGAAAGGGGAGTTGGCTTTATCATGCATCCAAATGCAACAAGAAATATTTTCTGGGAACACTTGGTCATCTCATTGCTGCAGTGATCACCACAAAGATAATTTCAACTGGGACATTGACATAGGTGTTGGAGGATGATGAGATAGAGAAATTTTATGAAGACCTTTATAAGACTTTAAAAAGTAAATCAACTGGGCAGCTAGGTGGCACAGTGAGTAGAGTGCTGGCCCTGGAGTCAGAAGGACCTGAGTTCAGGTCCGGCCTCAGACACTTAACACACACACAAACAAAAACCTAGCCGTGTAACCTTGGGCAAGTTACTTTACCCCAATTGCCCTCCAAAAAGCAAAAAAAAAAAAAAATTAAATCAACTTATGCTTTTGTACTTAGTATACTTGTATGGGCATGGGGAGGATGATGAAAATTTGTTATGAAGCATGGTTAAAGAATAAGAAATGAGATTCTTTGATCCTGTGTCATATGATACGAGAGACCAGAGGCTTAGAGACTACATACTGAAGCCTCCTCAAATATACATGCATAAAAACACACACACAATACACATATGTATATATGTATACATATACACAAAGGCATACATAGATATACATTAAATATATATATTACATGTGTGTATGTGTGTACAATAATTTCTTCAAGGAGAATCAGAAGGTGTGAGGCATCGTGAGTACCCAGTAACACCACCAAAATTACTGATTACTAATAGAGTAATTTCTGAGTCAGCTCTCTGTACAGTTATCCCTCCCACATTGCAGAGGGAAGGGGGGAAGGGATGGTACTGTTAGGGGCTCAGCCAGAGATCTGGAAAATCCATGTTAAAGTGTTTGGCCCTCCATACCAGAGAGGAAGTCTGAATTATTATGGTGTTAAAAATATATATGTTGATATTATATAATACTATAATACATTTTATGCATTTCTGAGTTTCTAAAGTTTTATGTTTTTCTACTGGCCTTTTTGTGTCATCTGTGGCTTCTGCAAAACTCCCCCAAATTCCCATTTAATTTCTTATGCCAGTCTGCAGTATACCAAAACCATGATGGGGATAGTTGGGATGTGGAAGCAATAAATGTATATAGTAAAGACAACAGCCTGTTAGAGAAAAGAAGACAAAATACTAAATTAGGAGGAAAAAAAGAGAAATTATGATATGCAATTGAGATACCTCCAACCTGACCTATTTAAATGTGATTGTTACTGAAGAATGGGAAATGAATAAATGAACAGGCATTGACAAACTCTTACTATTTTATAAGGAAATGTAATGTAAATTAAATGCCTTAGTAAGGAGAAGAACAAAACAACCCCAAAACTACCTTAATCAGCAAACACTTGCATCTCCTTGTTAAGCAGAGAGAGTTGTCAGCTAGAATATTATCTGCTTCAAGAATAGTTTAGAATATAAACTCAGTGGTAAAATATCATGGAAAATTATGTGGGGTACATTATGAACAGTGCTACCTCATCAAACAATGGAAGAGAAAAGTTTCCTGACAATTTGATAAGTGACATAATTATTCTAGGTCATTTCTAAGATGTGTCAGGATAGGTTATTAGGGAAACAGACAAAAAATGGAAAAGTTTTAATAATAATCTTTGTAACTAATTACTTTCTCCATCCCCAGCATGAGAAAGCAGAGAAAAAAGGTTGAAATTTCATCTGGACTAGATGAATATACATATTGGTCTGTTTAGAGGCAAAATGTTGTGGGTATTGAGGAATGTATTCTTAAGGTATCTGAAAGAGGAGAGAATACCAGCTGTGAAAACTATAGGGTGTTATGACTGAAGCAGATAATATTCTTTAACTAATGAGCCATGATTACTTTGCTATCCCTACAAGATTTTTATTAGAATAATCAAGGAATTAATTAATAAGTATTCAGTAAGCTTACTATTTACCAGTGTGCTAAAGGTTGAACATACATGTAAGTGAAGTCATATCAACAAATTTTTATTAAGTGCCAGGCACTGAGGATGTTAAAAAAAAAAACCTGCTCCTAAATAATTTTGTACCACCAAGATAGATTAATCTTAGAAGGAAGACACTAATATTAACAATTGGGAAAGGTTTCTTGTAGAAGGTGGGATTTTAGATGGTACTTTAAGGTACATCAGGGGAGTCCTGGAGACAGTGATAAAGAGGGAGAGAATTCCAGGGTGTGGTGGGGGTGAAGGAACAGTCTAGGAAGATGCACCAATAGGGGGGAGATGGAGTGTCTTATACAAGGGGGATAGCAGGGAGGCTAGTGGAGTATATGGAGAGGGTATTAAAGTGTAAGACTAGAAGAGTAGGAAGGGGCTGTCTGATGAAAGACTTAAACAGCAAACATGATAGGGAGCATTGGAACTGAGATAGAGAGGGAGAGATGGGGATGAGAGCTGCACTGTCAGGAGATCACTTTTACAGCATAGTGCCAGATGGACTGGAGTGAGGAGACACAGGGTAGGGAGACTTGGCAAGAGCTTGGAAGTGGGTGCTGAGGGATCTTGACAAGGAAAGGAGACCCCTAGGTTGTGAACCTAGGTCTGGGGGGATGGTGGTGCCCTTTGATAGTAATAGGGAAGTTTGGAAGAGGGCAGACTTTGGGGAGGTAAGGGAGGAGAAGATGACTTTTGGCTTTGTTTAGTTTAAGGTGTCTGTGAGATCTACAGTTCAGGATGTCCAATAGGCAGTTGGATTAGAGGTCAGAAGCCTGAGGATCAGGAGAAAGGTTATGACTGGATAAATAGATATGAGAACATATGCATAAATAGCCATGATAATGGAATCATTGGGAGCTGATGGGACCACCAAGTGAGATAGTTGATAGCTTAGAGGGAGTAAACAAGAGGTACCCTTTGAGGACATCTGGATGAAAGTCCAGCAAATGAGACTGAATAGGAAGAGTCAGATAAACAGGCAGAAGGAGAACCAGGAGAAGTAAGAGAATGAGGAATATTTAAGAGAGAAGAGGGTGATCAACAGTGACAGAGATTATCAAGAAGTCAAGGCGGGGGCAGCTAGGTGGCACACTGGCCCTGGAGTCAGGAGGACCTGAGTTCAAATCCGGTCTCAGACACTTAACAGTTACCAGCCATGTGACCTTGGGCAAGTCACATAACCCCAATTGCCATGCCTTTCCCCCTCCAAAAAAAAAAGTCAATAAGGACAAGGACTGAGAAAAGGTCTGGCAGGTAAAGAGGTGCGTGTAATTTTGGAGGGAGCAATTTCAGGTGAATGAGGTTGGAAGCCAAACTACGGAGAGTTTTTGTTTTCTCAGTTTACCCTTGGACTCTCCTCCCTCTGTGGTTGAACAGATATCCTGAGACTAGGTGTCTTCAGCCTCTTCCAACATTGTGGAATTTGAGGATCTGGTCTAGGTCTTTGCTCAGAGTAACCACCAAGGGGAGGGGACTGGTGCCAGTTGGGTTACCAGTCCTTTCCTTTGGGCATGATCTTAACTCCCAGAGGGCTTTTATTATTATTTTATTATTGATTATTATTATAATTTAGTTGCATTCCCCTTTTATTTCCACATGGATCGGCTGAAACCGCCTCTGTGGGATGTGGTGGCATCCCGCCTGAGTTATTTACTGCCTTGGGATCCCCACAGCTGGACCCTAAATCATAGACCATTGAGGTTGCTGGCAGTGGCCAAGCCCACCATGTTGCATGGTTTGGAGGCTGGGGATGCCAAGTGGGAGATGGAAATATTACAGTTGTCTTGGGCTATTTTGTGAGGTTTCTACCTTGTGTGGTACTTCTGTCTTGCAAATGATTTCCATCTGCTTATCTTGTGGTTTTTGCTTTAGTCATTCTGTATCTGGTGCATAATGGCCTTTCCTGAGGTTTCTGGGTTGAAGTAAATTGCAGAAAGCAACTTGACACTCAGGCAATTCCTAATCCCTCGTTTTATAAGGAATGGTACCTATAAACCCATGATAGAAATGAACTCATTGTTAAGTTATTTCCAAATATTATGCTTCTCCACACACTCAAACAGACTTCAATGAAATCTGGCTACTCATTAGTTCAAGGTACTGTATTAGACTATGGGAATACAAAGAAAAACCTTATCATCCCATTCTCTCAGCTAGGTGGTGTGTGCAATAGATACAGGGCTGGTCCTAGAGTCAGGAGGACCTGAGTTCAAATCCAGCCTTAGACACTTATTTAGCTGTGTGATCCTGAGCAGGTCACTTAACCTCTATCTACCTCATCTATACAATGGGGATAATAATAGCACCTACCTTCCCAGGGTAACAGTGAGGAGCAAAGGAGATAAAAATGTTTATAATAAAAATGAGAAATAAATAATAAATGATCATAAACTGCCAAGCCTTAGCACAGTGCCTGGCACAAAAGTAGGTACTTAACAAATGCCTTTTTCTTCTTCCTTTCCCCAGAGGAGCTTAGATTCCTTGTATTGTGGGATTCCACCTGTACACAGGTAAGTCAGTGCAGGGTAACACTCAGATGTGAGGGGGCTCATGGAAGGCTTCACAGTGGAGTTTTCTGAGCAGAGCCCTGAAGGAAAATAAAGATTCAGAGAAAGAGAGAGGAAGGGGAGGAAGGACAGAAATAGAGACAGGGACAGAGAGAGGTGCAGAAGGGTTAGAGAAAGCAAGACAGAGAGAATGGAGGGAGAGAGAGCTCACATTCTGGGCATTCTGAGACCCGAGTGAATACACAGACAGGAGATGACATGTCAGGTTTGGAGAACAGTTAGCTGTCTGTTTGACTACAATGCAGAGCTCTTGTGAAATAAGGCTGGAAAGGTAGACTGGAGCCAGATTGTATAGGGCCTTAAATGCCAGGCAGAGGAGTTTGTGTTTTATCTCTGAGGCAATAGGAAGCCTCTCAGCGTTTTGACTGGGGAAAATGACCTGGTTAAACTTGTACCTTAGGAATATATTGTCTGGGTAGTTTTGTGGTGGGTGGATTGATGCTGAAAGGAGGGAGGCTGGGAGGCTGTTGCAGGATGGCCGGCAGGGGTTCATCAGAACTTAAATTGTATTGACCTGTGCTGGTGAAGAGACCAGGATGGGACAGATATGAGATGTTGTAGAGACAGATTGATGGTTCAGCTGCTGGGATCAGCCTGATGGTTGGCTCTGTGCAGGGAGAGAAAGTGAAGACCTGAGGCTGAGGCTGAGGTTATGAACCTGGCTGATTGAGGAGGGTGGTGATGCCTTGATAAGAAATGGAGAGATTCAGGGGCTGGGCAGTTTAGAGGCAAAGACGAGGAATCCCTTTTGGATGCAGGGAGTTTGAGGTAAAAATAGACATAGGGTCAGAGAACGTGGGATCAAATCCAGTCTAGGTCGTAATGTTTGTGACACTGAGCAAGTTGTTCAACCTCTCAGGTCCTCGGTTTTCTAATCTGTAAAATGGGGGTGGGAAGAGAATCAGACTAATGGACCTGATGCCCCCTTTGGCTCTGAACCTATTGTCCTGTGAACCTATGTTATTTCATATTAATCCTCTTCACAATCTTTTTTTTGAGGAGCATTTCTTAAGTGCCTATTATGTTTCAGGTGCTGCTAGGTACTGGTCATACAAACACAAAAACTAAATGACTCTTGACCTTGGTAATCTTACATTTTTGTCAAAAGAAACAACCCTAAGTAAATGCAGAATGTATTTTTAAAAGTGGAAAGTATTTATACAGTGGCAGAGTAGGGTAGTGGATAGGGAGTTAGCCTCAGTCAAGATCCTGGCTCTCTGACCCTGGGTAGGTCATTTAACTTTGAAGTACGCTAGGTACTCAGACTATAAATGGAAGAGAAGGTGCCCAGTCTGCAGCAGCAAGAGGGGACTTTCCTCATTTGGGGTCATTGAAATTCCAGGTCCAATTCCTAACCATGGACTTCATATTCCTTCGCACAGTTTATTCCTCAAGCCTAGAATCGTCTTCCTTAGCTTGGGACATGTTCTTCTGTGTGTTGTGTTTTCTGATCCCTTCCCCTCCTCCACTTAGAATTACCTTGTACTTTAAAAATTGGGGCAGGGCAGCTAGGTGGCGAAGTGAGTAGAGCGTCGGCCCTGGATTCAGAAGGACCTGAGTTCAGATCCGGCCTCAGACACTTAAAGCACACACAAACAAACAAACAAAAAAACCTAGCCGTGTGACCTTGGGCAAGTTACTTAACCCCAATGGCCCTTCAAAAAAAAGCAAAAAACAAAAAAAAAAATTGGGGTAGCTAGGGCAATGAATAGAGCACTGGCTCTAGAGTCAGGGGGACCCGAGTTCAAATGCGGCCTCAAGACACTTGATACTTACTAGCAGTGTGACTTTGGGCAAGTCATGTAACCCCAATTGCCTTGCTTTCCCCCCTCCAAAAAAAATAAGACACCCCCCCCCAAAAAAACCCAAATAAATAAACTCTAGACCTATGATCTCTTCAGCTTAGGGAGGCCATGGTGAGAATCATCTAGCTTTGTAGATCTGATATTTTCAGTAAGTCTTATGAGATATGCCTAGATTACTACTGAGAAATTAAGTAACTTACCCAAGGACACCATATAAGAAACTGGAAATAAATAGATGCCCATCCTTGGTGAATGGCTCAACTTATGGCATAATGAATAGACTGGAATGTTACTGTGTAGTTAGATATGGTCAATATGAAAAATGCCACAAAGCATGGGAGTTCATAGGAATTGAGAACCAACAAAATATGCACAATGATTACCACAAATGGAAAGAACAAAACACTGTAATTATAAGAATATTGACCTCAGATGAGAATGAGTTTGCCTTATTTTGTGTATATGTAAAATTCTAATAATAATTCTATTTTTAATATGGCATAATAATCAGTATATTTTGATATTTTATTTATATATACATACACATATATTTGTTGTTCAGGTATGTGACTTTTTGTACCTCCATTTTGGAGTTTTCTTGGCAAAGATTCTGGAGTAGTTTGCCATTTCCTTCTCTAACTCATTTCTACAAATGAGGGAACTGAGGCATCAGGGTCAAGTGACTTGCCCAGGGTCACACAGCTGGTGTCTGATGCCAGAATTGAACTCATGAGGTTGAGTCTTCCTGATTCCAAGCCCAGCACTGCACCACCTAGCCAGCCATATATCCACTGTACCATCTAGCTATATATATATATACACACACACAGAAAATGCACACATATATGTGTATACATATGCATGTGTAAAGTGTTTCAGAGGTAGGATTTGATCCCAGACAAGCCTTTTTGACTGAGGCTGTCTGACTGGCTCTCCACTGTGACAAAGTACTTAGAAAATGCTTATGGATTTATTGATTTGTATGTCCCGACACCTGGCACATTGTCAAATTTTTATTGAATTGAATATGACTTTAATTGTTTTAATTGATGGGAGGCTCCTTTAAAACAACTTTTGAGCCACCATATGATTTTACTGCTACAAAAGATTCAAATTATCAGTGTCAGTGAAACTACCAACTTTTTTTGGTAGGTGATTGTAGTAGCAAATACTTTCATTTTTTATTCTGTGAATTGAGTACAAGTCATCAATAATGTAAATATTTCTTTGATTTGATAACTTTTTTATGATCAACATTAAAGACCTTATACAAGAGAACCTTCGACCCCTGTCCCTCATAAATCATCAAAAATCTTGAAATTAAAGGAGCCAAACTACTGTTGATTTAGTGGAAAGATTTGAGATTCAAGATCACTGTTAGTGGAAGTTTTAACAGAAGTTTAATTGTAATGTTGGAAAATGGATTACTTTAATTTTTTTGTTTGTTTGTTTTTGCTTTTTGGAAGGGGAGAGTAGGGCAATTGAGGTTAAATGACTTGCCCAAGGTCATACAGCTAGTTTTGTGTGTGTGTGTGTGTGTGTGTGTGTGTGTGAGTGAGAGAGAGAGAGAGAGAGAGAGAGAGAGAAAAGTGTCTGAGACTGGATTTGAACTCGGGTCCTCCTGACTCCAGGGCTGTGCTCTATTCACTTCACCACCTAGCCACCCCAAATTAGTTTAAAGAGATATATTATTGTTATATATATATTATTGTTATATATATTGTATTAGTTTAAAGAGATATATATTTGGGGGATTTCTGTGTACTGAGTGTTTAGAAGGAATGGTATCCATTTGCCTGAAAAAAAAAAAACACTAAACAGCTCTTCAGTCAAAAGGATTATGGATGGAATTAATGGAAACTTTTGTTACAGAAAGGACCTTTTAATTCTTTCATGAAAATAAGCCGGTCAACTTCTGAAATTGTAAAGGATATGTATAGCCTATATTTTTCTCAACAAATTCTCATTTCTCTTTTTGAAAAGAAGTTATCAAAATGAAGAAATAGACGACTGTGTAGAATAAACATTGTAAGGAATTCAGAACAGCATCTACAGCATCCTGGTCACTTTGCTCTTGGTGTCAAAGTAGCTGAATCGAAGCCCACACCCAGATATTTGCTACCTCTATGCCATCTTAAAATAGGGGCAAAGATAATTTGTCTGTTGGGCTCCAGAGGGCAGAACCAGAAGCAAGTTGTAAATGGGCAAATTTGGCGTGGATGTTAGGAAAAACTTGCTAGCACTTAGATCTATTCAGAAGTGAATGAAGCAAGATGACCATTTATAAGTAGAGGGGAGGGGGATTCTTTTTTTTTTTTGCTTTTTGGAGGGCAATTGGGGTTAAGTAACTTGCCCAAGGTCACATGGCTAGGTTTTTGTTTGTGTGGGTTAAGTGTCTGAGGCCGGATCAGAACTCAGGTCCTTCTGACTCCAGGGCCTATGCTCTACTCACTGCAACACCTAACCGCCTGAGGGGGATTCTTTTAGGGTTAGGAGTTCATGTTGTTATCATTAGTTGTGGCTGACTCTTTGTGATGCCATAGACCATAGTTCCATGGGGTTTTCTTGGCAAAGATACTTAGAGTGGTTTGCCATTTCCTTCTTCAATAACTAGATTAAGGCAGAGGCTGCTGGAACCAGCTTCAGTTGGCCCACTTATTAAATTTTCAGTTATAAGTAGTTACACCTCAGAAATCAGCAGATCCAACAAATCAAGGCTCAATTTATTATTTGGTTGATTGTCTAGACTAAGAAAGTGATGAGAAAAATGTTGATAATGCCAATCAAATTTAAAAGTGTGTCATAAATACAAGTTCACCTAGAGCTGGTTGTTAGACACTAACTCTGTTCGTTATTTATTTAATATTTATTATTATTGCCTCTGTTCTGGCCAGAAACTGAGGGTCTTTCCCTTCCAGATGGATATTTTTATGATGGCAGACTAGGTCATCTTTTGCCTCAATTCTTACCTCACCTTTAATTACTGAGTGGGCGTTGCCTCAGACAAACAAACCCAGGAAAAGCCTTGGCTTAAAAAGGACAAGGTCTACCACTGCATCTGAGGCTACCACCAGTTGCCTGTTTCCTTGACTTGCCTTTGGACTCTGATGAGGCTGATGACTTTACACAGCACTGCCTCACTTAAATCCAATTCATTTGCAAGTCAAGATTTCCTCCTTCTGACATCATTGGTCCTCTTTGAGAACAAAGGATGAACAACTACATCTTGATAGGTATGAATTTTTTTTTCTGGATAGATTTTTCATTTTCCTGATAACTAGTGATTTGGGAAATTTTTCTCTGGTCTGTTTCCTCATTTTACTGATGAGGAAGTTGAAAGCCCTGAGAAGTTGTAACTTTGCCAGTGCCCGGTGGCTTTCAGTGGCCCAAACAGTATTTGAACTCAGATCCACTTTCTCCAAATCCAGGGCAGGGGTGGGGTAGAGGATGGAGGGGCTTTTTTTTCACTTTTTATTTAAACATTTATCATGGTTGTTTTTTTTTTTTTTTAAAGCAATTGGGGTTAAGTAACTTGCTCAAGGTTACACGGCTAGTCATTATTTATGCGTGGGTGCTCATTTTCTGAGGCCGGATCTGATCTCGGGTCATCCCAACTCCGAGGCCGGCGCTCTTACTCACTGCGCCAGCTAGCCGCCCCTTTAGGGCAATTGGGGTTAAGTAACTTGCCCAAGGTTACACGGCTAGGTTTTTGTTTGTGCGGAATAGGTGTCGGAGGCCGACTCCGAACTCAGGTCCTTCTGATTCCAGGGCCGGCGCTCTATTCACTGCGCCACCTAGCCGCCCTATCATGGTTGTTTTTAACTTAATTTTCTTGGTATACTACAGGACACTGGGTCTGACTCTTTGTTCTCTGTCCCTGGTATTGTCAAGCTGAAGATCTTGCCTATCAATCTCTGCCTTCCTATAGTAAACTCCTTCTAGGAGTATGTCTGTTACCTGTGTGTCTGGATGGTAGTGGCTTTTAAGCATCTTGTCCACAGGAGAGTTCTAGACCCTGAGATGTTCCTGGAGAGGCAGTAGCATAACTTCTTAGGTCCAAGAGATTACAGCTATGAATAGTGGAACCATGTAGCAAAGGGGTAGGGCAAATACTCGGTTCACCTTTGACTACTGTTGGGAGTTATTTGAATGGTATCCATCCAGTAGGAAAAGGGGTTGCCTCTCTTACAAGCCCAAGTTCATTTTATTTTTTTGAGGAGTCTAGACCACTGGATGATAGCCTGAATCCAAAGACTTGAGTCAATTACCTGAATGTCCTGGCATTGTCTTTGCCATAGCCCCAGTGTTGTTGCTTTTATTCTGAGACAAGTCCAAACCACAGGGTGGCACTATGAGTCTGGATAATTATATAGGTCCTTGGGGGGAAGGTGGGGTTTATTGGAAAGGGAAGAGAATTGTATTGATTATTTATGGGCTCTTCCAAGCTCTTGTATTTTCCTTTTTCTGTCTTGGGATAAAATAAAGGCTATCCTCTACTTGAGAACTTAAACTAGGAACCCCCTTCTCCATGTCTATGGAGACCTTGAGTTTCCCCAAGGAAAGTGGGGTCAAAATAAGCCAGAGAACCTTTGATATTGAACCCAGACTGTGTAAAGCCAGGGAACTTTGGAGGAGGGGGGTAGGAAATACATCACGGATTTATTGATTTAGGGTTGGATACGACCTTAGACCTTATCTAGGCTAATGTCCTTATATTACAGATGAAGAAATGACTCAGAATTAAAGTGACATGCCCAAAGTCACATGAGTAGTAAGTCTCAGAACTGGGATTCAAACCCAAGTCTTGTGATTGCAAATTCAGTGATTATTCTGTCCCCTTATTATATCAGGATTATATGTTTAATGTAAGGTATCCTGCCCTATTTATCTAGCACAGTGCTCTGGACAGAATTGGAGTTTATTAATGTTGGTTGATTTTTTTGTTTACTCCAAACTCTTTTGGCTCCTTTTCAAGCAGAATAGACAGTATGAACTCGATTCTTTCCAATTTAACTTGATTCAGTTCAACAAATATTTATTAAATCCTTACTATGTCCAGGCACTGTTTTAGGTGGTATGGAATACAAAGATGAAATCAGACAAAGTCTGTATCTTGAGGCAGTTTATAATATAGTAAATGTCGTTGATGGTAGAGGGCCAGCCTTCCTTGTAAGCAAAACCTGTGTTTAAGTACTGCTTCTGCTTATAGTATCTATTTCCATGGGCCAGTCACATAATGATGATAGACAGCTCTCTAAAATGAAAAGTTATTGGAAAACTAATGATCAACACTGGTAGAAGGGATTCCAAAAATAAATATGATTCTTGTTAGTAAGTGCAAAGGAGAGGCCCATATAAAATAGAATGTCACATCCAAGGGAAGAAAGTTCAGTTTGAATTGGGATAGAACATTATTTTTAAAAATAATTTATTTTTAGTTTGTCAACATTCACTTCCATAAAATTTGGAGTTTAAAATTTTCTTCCTCTTTCTCCCCTCCCACCACCTCAAGACAGCATGCAATCTGATATAGGCTTTATGTATATGTATATATATATATATATATATATATATATATATTCCCATTAATCATGTTGTAAAGAAGAATTGGAACCAATGGGAGGAACCACAAAAAAGAAGAAACCAAAAAAAAAAAAACCAACAACAAAAGAAACGGAGAGCAAACAGTATATTTCCATCTGCATTCAGACTTCATAGTTCTTTCTCTTGATGTGGATAACAGCTTCCATCATTTCCATCTTTTGGAGTTGTCTTAGAACCTTGCATTACTGAGAAGAACTAAATCTATCAAAGATAGCTATCATACAATGTGACTGTTTCTGTGTACAATGTTCTTCTGGTTCTGTTCACTTCACTTAGCATAAGTTCATATAAGTCTTTCCAAGTTTTTCTGAAGTCTGCTATCATTTCTTATAGCATAATAGTATTATTACTATATTACATTATATATTACTATATATATTATTATGCTATACATTCATATACCACAACTTGTTCAGCCATTCCCCAATTGACGGGCATCCCCTCAGTTTTCAATTCTTTGCTCCCACAAAAAGAGCTGCTATAGGGGGGCGGAGCCAAGATGGCGGAGTAGAAACAGCTCGTCCAAGCCTCTCTGCCCCCAGATTCCCCACAAACTATGTAAAAAAGGACTCTGAACAACTTCTGGAGCCCCAGCACCCACAGAACGACACAGAGAAGCTAACCTCCCACTGAGGACAGCCCAGCAGCCCTGCAGGAAGGACCAGCGCAGGGGTCTGGGAGCCGGCAACGCGCAGAGCGCAGAGCGCAGGAGTGGAGCCGAGCCCAGGTCCGCGTGAGCTGAGGTTTTAGCCCCAGGGCGGCAGGGCCAGCAGCCAGCTGGAGGAACCCCAGAACACCAGGAGCAGTGGCGACTCCAGAATTATCAACATAGACATGCCTAGGAAAAAGTAAGAGGATGGTGCTTAAGGCTAAAATGAAATTTACAAAAAAAAAAAAAAAAAGAAAGGAATGACAAGCAGGATGGTTTCAGAAAAACCTGGAAATAAATGAACTGATGCATAGTGAAGCAAACAAAATCAGGATTATATTGTACACACTAACAGAAATATAGTTCAATAAAGAATTGTGAATGGCTATTCTCAGCAAGATGATGAACAAAGAAAATCTCAAAGGACTAATAATGAAGCATACTGTCTGCCTCTAGGGAAAGAACTGATACTGATTGAACACAGTCTGAAACATACTATTTTTTACTTTAGTTCTGTCATTTTTTTCTTTCACTTGGGTCTTCTTGTTCAGAAATGTTTTACATAATTGCACATGTATAGTGTACCATCTCAGGGAGGGGGAAGGGAGAGATGGCTAGATTTTGGAACTCAAAATTCTAAATAAAAATGTTTTCAAAAATTCGAAAAAAAAAAAAAAGAGCTGCTATAAATATTTTTGTACATGTGGGTCCTTTCCCCCTTTTCAGGATCTCTTTAAGATACAGACCTAGAAGTGGTATTGTTGGGTCAGAGGGTCACAGTTTGACCTTCAGGCATAATTCCAAACTACTCTCCAGAACGGTTGGATCAGTTCACAATTCTACCAACAATGTATTAGTGTTGAGGTACAAAATTTAATTAACGGTCTCTGAGAAAAGGAGAGGTTATTTAATTCTTTACATTCTTCTTCCCAGTACTTAGCATAGTGATTGGCACATAGTAGGCACATTAATAAATGCTTGTTGATTGACCTAGAAAGACTGAAGGAACAGGCCTACTAGTTTTAGTCAAACTGGCCTAAACATTTTTCCAACTTGGTATTCCCGTCAATTGTTTCTTTGCCTTTGCACAGACTGTCTTGCATGCCTGGAATGAATTCTCTTGGCATTTCTAGCTTCTTTCAAGCCTTGGTTCGGGTACTACCCCCTCTAGAGAACTGTTCTTGATCCCCCTAGTTTTCACTGCTTCCTCCTTTAGTTGCAAATATATTCCTTTCCCCACTCTTTATGTAATGCCTTTGAAGACAAGAAATTTATCTTGTTTTATCTTTGTACCTCTAGAATGTAGTACGGTTATCTTACAGATAGTGGGTTCTTGTCAAATTACATTGAATTGGATGGATGGATGGATGGATGGATGGATGGATGGATGGATGGAAGGAAGAATGGAAGAAATCCAACCTCATTAGGGCAGCTAGGTGGCCCAATGGAAACACCAGGCTTGGAAACAAGAGGATCTGAGTTCAGATCTGGCCTCAGGCACTTAATTACTTTGTGACCCCTGACAAGTCACTTAACCCAGTTTGCCTCAATTCTTTATCTGTAAAGTGAGCTGGATAAGAAAAGGGTAAAGCACTTCAGTATCTTTGCCGAGAAAACCCCAAATAAGGTCACAGAGATTCAGACATAAATGAAACAGCTCAACAACAAAACCAAGCTCATTGGACTTTGAAGGAAGAAAAGAATTCCACCTGCCACAGATGGAAGGGATAGATTATGTCCTAGGCAGAGAGAATAGCCTGAAGAAAGGCTTGGCAATGGGAGGGGGTAGAAGGGTGGAACAAAACTGTTGTTTTTTTTTGTCGGGGAGGGGGCCTTTTTAGGTGTGGAGGGAGGATTATCCTCATGCCCTTTGATTTACCTAGACAAGAAGGGAGTCCACCAGCTGGACAGTCTTACTCATACACCTTTAGCTAAAAGTGAGGTCCTACAGGGGAGGAATGAAGATGGCTTGTATAGGTTCCTCTTATTTCGTTTTACTTAACTGTTTTCCTTTGTTGCAAGTTGGGGTTTAATGGGGTGTTTCTCTGGAAATGAGTGTGATGTAAAAAACAAAAGGCGGCAATAAGAGCCTTATTTTAAGTGGTTCAGGAAGCAGCCACTGCTTTGGAGACAGGAAGACCAAGCACAGTTGCTGTTGCTGAAAGACTCTTGGGAAATGGAATCAGCCATGCTATCTCTGAATTTCCTGCAGCTGCTAGGAGAGATAGGCAGGTGAATGGGGAAAGAAGGACTCACAGGTGTCTAGGTTGGGGAATGTGATTGCATGTTTGGGAGGATAGCAGATTACATGGGCAGGATGGTCAGGAGGGAAGGGAGTGCACTGGGTAGCCGCACTGGATTTGAAATCAGAGGATCCTTCGGTATATTCCAGCCAGTCTGCGACTTAATTAGCTGAATGACCTTGGACAAGTAATTTTACCTTTCTGAACCTCAGTTTCTTCACCTCTAAAAATGACTAACTGATCTTTAAAGTTTCTTCATCTTATAAAATCCATGTCTCTCAGGTCCAAGCTCTTAAATGATGGTATTTTCAAGAGCTGTTGTCTTTATCATTGCCTAGGTCTAGACCAGAGCAAAGCCTCTTTAGATCTCTTGTTGCTTTTCTAATCCTGATTAAGGATTTTAAATTTTAAATTAAATTGCAATAAAGTGTTACCTTACTTATCCTCTGAATTTTCTAATTTCTCCTGTATTACAGTATACCAATAGCACCTTGAGCATGAAAAAAAGGCCATGGTCGCCCACTGCATCCGGGGCCATCTCCAGTCATGTTGATCTGTGTCCAGATCACTTTGGAGGACCCTGCACAGACAGCCCTGCCTCACTTAAATCCAGTTCACTTCCAAGTCGTGGCATCACCTCCCTGAGGTCATGGTCCTCTTTGAGAAGGAAGGACAAACGACATCAACCTTTGAGCACACGGTTAATTTGTTTTAACTGTTGTTAGTGATGAGTCATTTAGAAAGGTGTGCTGTAGTTAAAGAGACCTGTACTTTACCCTGGAGACCAAGAGCAGATTGATACTTTTTTTTTTTTGGCCTACTTACAGGCTAATAAAGTAAAAGCCAAAGTCCACTGTGTCATGTTAGACAGCTTGGTGTGCGGGTTTTCCTTTGATTTTTAAAAGTCGTTTAGACCAGTTGGTTTAGTTTGGAGGGTCCCCTTAGATTAACTATGCTCCCAATTCTTAAAATCAGCTTCTCAAAAGCAATTTAAAATTTTTATTGATTTTTTTTTTTTAAATTATTTCACTAGTTACTGATATAACTCCTCCCCTGTTCTGTCCCCAAGTGAGCCAGACAGACCTGGATGCCAAGTGAAAAAGAAAGGAAAAATAGATGACATGTATATAGTGGTCCACATGCACGGAAGGGAAAAAAGATAATTTTCTCATCTCTTCTTTGGCCTAGTTTTGGTTATTACCATTACAGAGCATGCTGTTTTGGATTTTTGTTTGTCTCTTCCTTCTGTTGACATTGTGTAGTCATTGTGTATATTGTTTTCCTGGTATTGTTGACTTTGCTCTATTGGTTCATATAATAAGGTTCTCCATGCTTCTCTCTATTTTCTTTTTTGGGGGAGGAAGGGGGGAGGCAAAGCAATTGGGGTTAAGTGACTTGCCCAAGGTCACACGGCTAGTTAAGTATCAAGTGTCTGAGTCTGATTTGAGCTCAGGTCCTCCTGACTCCAGGGTCGGTGCTCTATTCACTGCACCACCTAGCTGTCCCTTCTCTATATCTTTCATATTGTTTCTTATGGTGCAATAATATTTCATTATATTCACGTACCATAATTTGTTCAGTTATTCCCCAGTCAGTGAACATCTACTTGCAAAAATTTTCTATGAATATTTGAATCTACCTAGTACTTTTCTGGATTTGAACTTCTTGGGGTATATACTTACCAGTTGAATTTCTGGGTCAAAGAGAATGGACATTTTAGTCTTTTTTGTAGCACAGGTCTGAGTTGTTTTTAACAATTATTGGACCAAGCCACAGCTAGACCAAACAATATGTTACTTAAACTTTTATTTTTTAATTTTAATTTTTTATTTCTAAACAGGTTTATTTCTTTTCTATGACATTTTTCTAGATACACACAGATACATAGTGGCTAGAGAAAATGCTGAGTACTCTGATTTGATACACTCAGGATGGTTTTTAATTGTTAAGATTTAGAATTTAGTTTTATTTTTTTGATAGGATTTGTACCCCAGGCACCACCAAGGAACCTAGACTAATATGGCGCCAGGGATTGTTGGGGGCAATGGAAGCATCCCATTGCCCATTTGGGGGCTGTGGATGGGTTGTGAGTGTGTGTGTGTGTGTGTGTGTGTGTGTGTGTGTGTGTGTATTTTTTTCCCCTCTCCTTTAGAAAAATCCTTCTCAACATACTCAGCTACCCCTCCAGACTTGTTTCAGTGCTACTTATGTCAGATATCTTCCAGCTCTTCTCCCCTTCATTGTCTAGTCTTGGGGGCTGACCCCAAGTGGTTCCATTTTTGTTTCTTTGGCTTATTGCCCCTACTTGGTAAAGTTACTTTATCATGAAAATATAATAGACTTAAGGTAATTCCTCTGTAAGTTTCCCTAAATATGAACAAAAAGTTCCTCAGTTCCTAGGCTTGCATTCAAGTGTGGTGTAGATATTAGGTCTGGGGCAGCCTTTATTTCACTGATACAGAAAATGTGCATGTGATGCAAAAGATTTGATGGATACACAAGACACACAAGAAACAGAAAACAAATAAAGGGCACCAGCTCTCCTTGGAATGGAACTGCTCTTGGGGTGGCTGTCAGGCAGCCCTTTGGAGATACTGCTGACTCTCTTTCCCACAGAGCCCTACACAGTCTCCCTAAGACTCATAGTATCACTGTGCGGTTTAGTCTCCTCCCGGAAGGTAAACACACTTTGAGGGCTGCTAAATAAGCAGTTCCCTTCCCATATGACCCACACTCTGAATAATTCACTGGTTCTCATCCCCAAGTAGGATGCTGTGTAGTTACTATGTGAACTGTCCTCCTTATTTCTCCAAGGAACACGCTGCATCAGGAAATTCCCTTCTTTCCCTAGAAGGTGCAATCCCTGCACTCTTGACCTTGGGCTGAGTGGACATACGTATATTTGCCTCAGCAGGAACTGCCCCCATGGCTTAGACTGGGGAAGTCTGCTCTCGGTTCTCCTTTCTCTGGCTTGTACTCTTGTGAGGATGTGCCCCTTCTAAATTTTAGTGAAATTGAAGGTTGAACTGTCTTCATTTTTAAAAGCTCTCTGTGGTCTTATCATTCTTCATCTCTCATGGCCTTAAACAATTTCCTAGAGAGTTAACAGATCTTTATGGGGCATCTATTAATATATGTCACTGGGTACATATTCAAAAAGTCTGCCAACACTCATCATATCCAGCAAATCCAAACAGAGGAGGCAGAAAGGGGAAGTCACGGGCCACATCCCCTCATTGTCCAGTACTGATTAAGGTCCTGAAAATGCCCCTGAGTACAGATCACTGAGGGAACAGAACAGTTTGACTAAGAGCTATGGTTATGAGAACATTTTACCAATGTGGTAGATAAAGAAAATGGAACTCTTAAATCCAAAAGCCAAAGAAAATCAATGCTAACTAAAAAAGAATCAAGCAGTAGGTATATAAGTGATTCAAACATTGGTTTCATTTGTGGTCAAGTCAGCTCAGATTATCGTCCTTCATATTTGAGTCTGAGGCTGGCCAGTTTCTTTATAATATATGCGGGTATATAATCATCAACCAACACCCTTTTTTACCCTGTAACCTATGGGAAACATCCTGGGGTTTGTGGTTGAAAGCTACTGTTTGCAGAATCCAGTGCTATTTTAGATTCTAGATTTGGTTTTAATTTAGATTTCATCCTAATTTGATTTTAGACAGATGACCGTCCCTTAAACCATTGCTCATACATGACATATGGTAAGCACACGACTAGGAATCAGAAGTCAATTCAGGAGACCCGAATTTTTGTTTTGGCTTTTCCATTGGCTTCCATTTCCATTGAGTTGCTGTGTGACCTGAACCTTATTTTCTTCTGCTGTAACATTAAGGGTTTGGACTCTGTGACCTTCAGAGTTTGTCCAATGCTGTCATTCTCTGGGTAAGACTGAATAACAGACAGAAGGTGTTAGTGATACATACTTGCCAAGACTCATCATGAGTTGGTGGGTACCTTTAAGACAGACATTCATTCCTGTGTTTGTTTGCATAGACGCGGATATGTGTGTGCACTCTCTGCTTTCCATCTGAGTTTTCTTAGTCTGGTCAGGTGCCAGACCCTGATGTTACTCTCCATTCCTGCCTCTTCCACACATGACCAAATACAGCTGTTTGTAGGAGTAGGGAAGTTAATGAAGGGATAAGAGAATGGTTCAGAAAGCCTCTTGGGGAGCTGCCAACATGTTCAGAGCTGCTATTGGCTGTTTTGAACTTAGATAGTAGTCAGGTTAGGGGGCTGATACTCTATGCGACTGAATTTAATACCTTAGCAAAAGATTCCATGGGCAAGGGATTACCTAAATCCTCTGCATCACTTCCTCATTCTCCTTCTGACCACTGGTTTCTTGCCATTTTAATATTTTAAAAGTACCTCCTCTTTTGTACTTTACTTTTCTTGGAAGTAAAAAGACGAAACTCTAGCTAATGTGGTTATGGGTAGATAATGAAATTAATCACGCTCAGAATTTTTCTTTTCCAAAAAAATATATGATTCATTAATTATATTGACAAATTCTTGCTATTTGTGCTTTAAAATTTTTTTATTCATTTGTATGGGAAATCTGTTGTTTCTGTGGTGTAATATTTTAGGGTTTTCAATGGATTTGATCATTACTTTTAATTATAGCATCATTACAATACATAATTTTGGGGGGGTTCGTACTTGCTGCAAAGATAACACATAAAATTATGAAGAATAAGTAATCTTAGAGGTCATCTGGTCTAACCTTCCCATAAAATGGGATGATAATAATTAACATCTGTCTCACAGGACAAAATTGTTGTAAGGATAAAATGAGTTCACAGATGCAAAACTCTTCGAAAATCTTAAAGCATCATATAAATGCTAGCCATTATCCTTAGCCACAAACATTTACTTAGTAGCTCCCAGGACAGATAGGTAGTATATTTTTCTTTGATGAATTCTTCGTCATTAAATTGTCTCAGCAATCATTCTATTAATAACATTGAGAAGCAGACATTGTCTTTTTGCATGATGAGACAGTGTCATGTAGTGGATAGAGAATTATCTTAGAATATCTCTGACGTTGACTAGAAGTGTAACTCTGGATCTTCATGAACCACAGGAACCAGTGGACCTCTATGTCACTCCCTAGGATTTATGTTCTAGGTAAGGTAACATCTACTTTGGTAAAGGAAATCCTCGTATCAGAAATCACAGCTCCTTTGCCTGCCCTTATAGCATCTTATCTCTGTCTTTTTTTTTTCCAAATGAAGATCGTAAATTATATTCAAGCATAGAATATGTTGGTTTGGGGATGAGATTTCTAGTCTACAGGAAGAAAGAGAAAAGAAACAGGGATATAGACCAGGTGCCTCTCTTATTGAATACTCACTTTGGTGGGAGCTTGGGAGGAAGCATTGGACAGGGTTTCCATTCTGACAAAAAAAATGATGAAGTTGGTTTTCCTCCTTTACCTACCCCCAGACCTATTTCCCTTTTCCTAGCAGTGGGCCTGGTACCTAAGACTGTTGTAGATCAAAGCTCTTTGACCTGAGAAGAGTTAGGAAGAGAGGTGTTTTGCTTTAGTGAAGTGACCAGTAACCAGGAAGTTTTGAGAACTATGGAGATACTAAAGTTGGTCATCTTTCCCCACTTACCTGTAATTCCTTTTGCCTTCTTCATTGGGATTTTTATTTATGAAGTGCCCTGGTTAGTTTTATCTTTTATTTTCCCACTTTTTACCCGGTAGGTCTGGGAAATTATTTTGGAAAAGTGAGTTCTCTGAATTGATTGTTGTATTTAGATTGATTGTGCATTCTTCAGTTTTTTTTTCTTTGTTCTGGGAAATATTTGTTAACCTGGTTGAAGATTCTCACAGACACTGGACAAGTGAAGAGGTGAATTAGCTCACAATTTCCTAAATTTTGTTATATTTTTCCTTATAGGAGATGGTCTTAAGTGATTGCCTTGATTTTGTAGGTATGCTCTCAGTCCAGTTCAAAAATTATTTAAAGTGCCTACTGTGTGCTGTGGGTGCTTGAGATACAAATATGGAAGGATGGGTAGATAGATGGTTCTTGACCTAAAGGGGCTTGCATTCTAATAAAGTGGATATGTAAGTCAGGGAACAATTAAATATGATAATAGGTGGCATGCGATAAAGGTTAAGAGAAGATTCAGACAGTTCTTGAAGAATATTCACAAAAGGAAATAATATTTTTTAGTGCAGTTGTTAGGAAAGGTTTCATGGGGGATGTTGGACCTAAGCTGGGCCTTAAAGGAAGAAGATTACTATAATAATACCTTAGATTTAGCACTTAAAGCTTTAATTCTTAAAATACTTTTTCTGTAACAGTAACAAGTATAAAAGAATGAAGGTCCCCCATTGAGGAACTGAGGCTCACATGGTCACAGTTCATAATGAGGAATTGAATCTAGGTTTTCTGACTCCAAGCCCACTACTTTTTTCAGTTTACCGTGATCTCAAACCTCTGTCTTTCAGACATCCCAAACTGGATGTCCTGTAGACATCTTAAACTCAGCAGTGTCTAAAACCAACTCGTTCTCTTTCCCCCAAACCCTCCCACATCCCTCTACCTTTCCTGTTACTGTAGATCCTCCCAGTCCCTCCGGCTTGATACCTAGGTGTAACCCTCCACTTCTGAAGTTGCCACCCCTCTGGTGCAGGCCCTCATCATTTCACACTTGGATTATTGCAATATCTTGCTAGTGAGTCTGCCTGCTCTAAGTCTCCCCCTATGCCAGTCCTCCATTCACTGATACCAAGGTGATACTCCTAAACTGCAGATCAGTTCTCTACTTAGTAATAAACTCCCTGTGGTCTCCAGGATCAAATACAAAATCCTTTATTTGGCATTCAATGTCCTTTATAAAGCCTAACTCCTTCCTTTAGTCTTCTTACACCTTACTCCCTACCATGTCTTTGGGTGATAGCTTTTGACTCATGAATAAATTGAATTTAAGTGAGACAGAGTTTTGGGAAGTTGTTGGCCTCATTGTTTCTTCCAGAGTTATCAGAATTCAGTGGCAAGGCAGACTGGCAATGGCTTGGGCTGCAGTGGATGACCTCGATGTCTAGCCAAACTCTTAAGTGTCCCGCAGCACCTGCTTTGGCCCCCTTCTTGTTCAATGCCTGGCACATTGTAGATGTTTAATAAATGTTAATTGATTGACTGCCTGTTTTTCTATCATAGGAGAGCATGATGGCCTGTGCAAATTGTATGAAGGTAGAACAGCGCAGAATGAAATAAATCAGGGATTTATTAGACATCCAGATTAGACAGAATGCCACTGGAAAAGTGGGCTTGGTGTGTTTTTGTATAGCCAGAAAGTATTTAATCTCATAAGATTTAGAGCTGGATTGTACCTTACAGATCCTAGAGTCCAAACATTGCATTTTATGAGGCCTTAATGTAGTAGAATGATTTTCACAAGGATTCAGAGATAACAGAGGTGAGATTCAAATCTTGTCTTTTTTGCTTTAGTCCGAGGGCTTTTTTCATTCTGCCCTTTCGTAGAGAGCTTTGATTACCATGGCAGGGACAGAGGTGAAGACGTTATCCCTATCATAAATAAATTGGGACTGTTGACTGACCTCAAGCCTTTCCTGACAGTTCTCTAACTAGAAGTGATTTCTTTAAGCTGAATTCTTATAGCACTTTGTATCTCTATTGGGACAACACAGACTTCTTGGTATTTTGGTTGTTTCTCTACCTCCCTTATCTCTTCTATGAACTGAGTTCCACAAGGTGTGGAACTACATACACCCTATGATCCAGGCGTGTGCTGACACTGGCTTCAGTTGGCTCATTTCTTAACTTTTCAGTTTTAAGTACTTACACCTCAGAAATCAGCCAACCCAGCAAATCAGGGCTTGATTTATTATTTTGTCGGTTGTCCAGACTTAAGAAAGTGATGAGGAAAATGTTGATAATGGTGATTAAATTTAAAAGTGTGTCATAAATACAAGTTCTCTACCCAGAGCTAGATGTTAGACATTCACCCTATAATTATATCTTAGGGTGTTTTACACATAGCAGGCACTCAGTGAAGTTTTGAATGAATGAGACACACACATACACACACACATTCATGTATAGGGAGAATTAAGCTTAATAAGCATTTTCTACTTTGATGCTTCTAAATAAATCTTCAAGATGAGAAAGTACTTGGCTCTTAAAATGCTATCTTTTATATTTATAGCCCCAGAATTGGCCTGGGGCCTAGTTTATTTTCCGTTACTGCCTAACTTTGTTGAAGTTTTAAACAATTGGTTTGGAGGGAGAAATTCTAAAGGAACCGCATGCCTTTTGGATGGTAATTCATCCTTAAAAAAATTAAATCCCTGGCCAGTGGCATTACTATAACCTTTCTAAAATAAGGTGAATGCCTTCTTTTAACATTTTCCATTCTGAACAGTTTTGTCTACTTCCTAGATTCTCTTTTTGGTAATAATAGACTTGAATTGGTGTAGACTCTTAAGGACTAGGGGTTAGCTCAGGGAGAAGAGACATAGAAGTCCAACCTTGGGTTTTTTAGAAAGGAAGGAAGTTCTGATATTTGAAGTTTTTCTTTCTTTTTAAGTCCTTAGCTATTTTTGAATTATAGCATGGCCAAGATTCAGAGGATTACACTTGCGTATTTTTAGGAACTAGAGGTTGGGGGTGCAAGGAACAAAAAGTTCATCAGATGTTATTACACCCACTTGGAAAGTAAAAAGTTTCCTCAGCAACTCTCCTGTTTTATTAAACAGCAATAAAGACAACTTAATCTCCATTATTGCACTTTCTAGCTCTAAGAAGTTCTCCAATGGATCTCCTAATGCTTTCTGCTTGGAACACAAATTTTGATAAGAATTTTTCTTTCAACTACTCTTTCAAGAATGTTACATTGTCCGTTGACAAATAAAGGGCCACAGTTTTCTGACTTAAATACAAACACTACAGTGCATGAATTTGATCCATTATCCTAAGATGCTTCAGACCTGAAGTCTGTTTTGGCAGTGTAGTGAAGTGTATGGCCTCTTCTAAGAATAATTTTTTTTTGCCTATGTTCATAATTGAAGAAAAAGTAAAATTTCAGTTAAAGGCTGGTGAAAATAAATATGTGATTTCCCCCCCCCCACCCCCATTTGAGTTCATGGATCCCTTCCCTGAAATCTGTCCATCTACCCCTGGAGTTTCACGGACCTCAGGCAAAAAACTGATTTTAGAATTGTGTAATAGTGGTTACCTGCCATGCTAGTATGTACTGATGAGATAGGAATAGGTAGAAACTTGCTATTTTCATATTTTCATAGAATGTGTTTTAAGGAAGGAAGGAAATAGGCATTTACTAAGCTCTTCTTATATTGTTGTTTGGGGAGGACTGGCACCTCTGGTGTGATGGCTGCTGAGCCCTTTTCAGGGCTGCTTTCCATCTTTGGTGTCTACCTGTTCTACCCAACTCTTACCTGTGGCTCCAAGAAGCTGTAGCATGAGTAGTGGCCACACCCTGCTGAACCGTTTAGGTTTATCAAGGGGTCTCCCACCCGATGGTGAGTTAGGGGGGTGTACCCCAAGTATGTGAAGACTTCCCCTGGTGGAATGGATGGATGAGAACGGTTTGTTCCAGTTGGCACGAAGGCAGCTAAGCAGGGGCTGTGGAGCACTGAGAGCTTGGTTAGACATTGAAGACGCTAAGGTCATCCACTGCATCCTGAGTCATCCCCAGTTGTCTTGATTCTGTCCTGCCACTGGACTGTGATGACTCTGGAGGAGAAAGTGAGGCCAACAACTTCCTGCAACTCAGCCTCACTTAAATCCAATTTATGCATGAATCAAGAGACGGCACCTATACCATGTCCTACTCTTCATGACCCCATGGACCATAGCATGCCAGGTTCTTCTATCACTGTCCTGTCTCTCGAAGTCTGTCAAATTCACACTGGGGAGACAAATACAAGCAAAAAGAAAAAACCCCTTGCTTTCAGTGGAGGAGGACAACACATAATAGGGGGTGGGTAGGATAAACATATCCAGTGCTTGGCAGGGTTTTGAAGTCTAAAAGTTACAAACAGGGTTGGGAGAGAAGCGAAAGTTGGCTTGTACCCCTGTGCAAAATGGAAGTCCCAGGAGGAGCTAACCAATGGGAGAAGGGGGCAAGTTTTTCGAATTCCAGGTTGAGTAGGCCTCTGGAGGAGGGAGACTGGGTGTTCCTGAGGGAGGCGGGAAGCCCCTGGTGCTACAGGAACTTCCAGAATGAAACAGTAGCTAGGGCTATGGTTTTAAAGTCCAAAGTTAAGAATTGGGCCCAGATTGGGGATTAAAGTGTTTTCCTGTATCTCTTACCATTGGTTTCAGATTTGTTCAGAAAAAGAATCAAAAAACTACTAGAGGTCTTATATCTTTAGAGGGTGGGTGGGGGAGGCTCCAAAAACTGAGTTTGCTTTAACCACTAAATGTTTTTGGAAAAATCATAACAGGTACCTGTCCCCTGCATGTATATGAGGATTTTAGTGTTAGTGGTATTGAGTAGTCCTGTTTCTTTGTTTAGGGAATTTTGGAGGTGATAGTAGCACCAAATGCAGGGTCTGGGAGAGAATTCTGTTTATCTAATTATGGCTATTCCAGTTAATAGATAGGACCTGATCTTGACTGTGCATCCAGAATTTGAAGTGTCTAACACAGATAATAAACCACCCCTCCTAATAAAACTTTAAAATAATAAGATGAATTGAATCACTGTTCTCTAAGCCATATGTGTTTTTAAACCTTTTTCCTTCATACTTTCCCAATGAGAGTGGCCTGACCTTTGTGACTTCTTGGGAGAGGGGAGGGGGAAGAACCCCACCCTCTGAATACCTATTAAGTCATTGCTAATGCCCTCTTACCCCTTGGGAACCATATCCCTAAACTGACCACCAACTATTTGTTTTTTGATATAATGAAATAAAGAAGAGGTAGTCTGTAACGATTGGGAGTTCCAGGGTAAAAAGGCCCTTTGAGAACCTTTTAGGGAAGGCTTCTCCTGTAAGGGATAAGAGGAGGAAATAAGCATTTATATGATGCCTACTGTGTGCCAGGCACTGAGCTTTGTGCTGGGAATACAAAGAAGGGTAAAAACCAGTCCCTGTCTTAAGAGCTTACAGTCTAATGGGAGAGACAATATGCAAACAACTATGTACCAAGAAGCTATATACAAAATAACTTGGAAATAGCCACAAGAGGGAAAGCACTAGAATTAAGAGGAATATGTCAGATGCAGGAGCCGAACCCAGGTATTCTGGACTCCGAGGCCAGTTCTCTATCCAGCTTGTTACTGTTTCTCTAGTCTCTTGGAATAAAAAGACATAAACGAAGCAGCTTGCCCTCAGGAAGCTTACTTTCTTCTAGGAGGGGCAAGGGAATTAGTGGGAAACAGTTATAAGGAGTGGGAGCCTGGGAGAACCGGAACCACCCGGTAATTAACCTAGGTTTTATGTCGGCCTTGGCGTTTGAGCTGAGCCTTGGATAGGGCTAGGAATTCCAAAAAGCTGATGTGAAGAGAGAGAACATTCCAAGTGTGGGGACAGTGCCATGGCCTGGAGATAGGAGATGGAAAGTGTGTGCAGAGCAACAGTGAGGCCAGGCTGGCTGCAGTGTAAAAAGTCGGATGGGAGGTGACGGGCACCTAATCTGGAAAGACGGGATAGAGAATATTGAGAAGGATTTGAAAAGCTGAAGAGATTGTTTTTTATCCCAGAGACAAGAGGAAGTTATAGAAGCTTTTAGGGAGGTTAGTGATGTAATCACACCAATGCTTGAGAAATAACAGAAATTGGACAACTGTGTGGAGGGTGGATTGGAGAGAGGAGAGACTGAAGGCTGGGAAGTCAGTTAGGAGGTTATTTAAATGTCCAGGGAGATAGGTAATAAAAGCTTGAACTAGAGCTGGGGCACATATGATTGGAGAGATGGGGATAAATGTGAGAAGTGAGGAAGAATATTGGGGTACACGTGTAAGCTTAATAAGAGACAGAAGAAGTGGTCAGTGGATTTCCCCTACCATTTGGAAGCAAATGCATTTACAGGGGTGATTTTTATTTGGAAGTCGGCAACCACATCAGAAAGATAAAAGACAGCCCTTGTATATAACTTATGGATCTGAAGTCAGATGTGTTGGAATGAAATTTTGGGGTACATTTGACTGGTCTTTTGATTAGAAATGTGTCAGAGATCAGGATGTTCTTAGCCTTGAATGACATCTTATGGGAGAGGAGAATGACTTCCTCATCATGCTCTTTTCCTAGGCTATGGCCTATATACTGTGTGACTAGACACATTAAAAACTTAAAAGAAATTAAAAAAAATTTTGGATCTCTTTCTTTTTTTAAAGTAAAATTTAGTTGTTAAATTTTAAAAATTAAGTGTCGTTAAGTTTTTTTTTAATTTGACAAATGACAACAATGTCCTTAACGATTATGTATTCAATATAGTTTCACCTTAAATGCAGTTCCTCAGGTATGTGCCCCGGTGAAATGTGCTGTACACATCTGTGACCATATTCTGTTGTTCCTTTCTTTTCACATGGTAGATAGACTTGGTGCCTAGCTTTGGATTATGAACAGAATTTATTTCTAGGCTTTTTTCATTTTTTTAGTCACATCCAACAATTTGTGACACCATTTGGGGTTTTCTTAACAAAGATACTAAAGTGGTTTGCCATTTCCTTCTTCAGCTCTTTTCATAAATGAGGAAACTGAGGCAAACAGGGTTAAATGACTTGGCCAGGGTCATAGAGCTAGTAAATATCTGAGGCCAAATTTGAACTCACGAATATGAGTCTTCCTGGCAGACCTGGCACTCTTATCTACTTTTCTATCTACGTGCCCTAGGCTATCAACCTGTAAAGTATGTGAATTAGGCTCAAGTCTTCTTAGCATTTTACAGGTAAAACTTGTTTGCCCCTTTATGTTGAGTAGGAGTGGAAAATGAGTTCATTTGTTTGTGTTTTGATACTAGTTTTCTCCTTGTATTCTTTATTCTTCTACTTAATGATAAAGTTTGTTTTTCTGCTACATTCCAAATGTTCTTTTAAATTATTTTTTAATGATGTCTTTTTTTTCTTACATCATAATAGTTTTATCCCTAATAACCTTCCCTCTCCTACGTCCAGAGAGCCATTCCATATAACAAAGAGTATTTAAAAAATTTTTGTTTTTCTTTTTTTTTTTTCCACTTTTTGGAAGGGGAAGGGCAGGACAATTGGGGTTAAGTGACTTGCCCAAGGTCACGTGGCTATTATGTGTTAAGTCTCTATGGTTGGATTTGAACTGGGGTCTTCCTGACTCCAGGGCTGGTGCTCTTATTTACTGCATCACCTAGCTGCCCCAACAAAGAAGAATTTTTTTTTTTTTTGGAGGGCAATTGGGGTTAAGTAACCTGCCCAAGGTCACACGGCTAGGTTTTTTTTTTTGTTTGTGTGTGCGTTAAGTGGCTGAGGCCAGATCCGAACCCAAGTCCCTCTGACTCCAGGGCCGACGCTCTACTCACTGTGCCACCTAGCCACCCCTCAAAGAGGAATTTTTTAAAGAAAAAAAAGTCATCACGACTGATCAATACAGTGAAAGAAGCTGAAAACATGTGCAGTGTCTACCACCCACCTAAGGACCTCCCACCTCCACAAAGGAAGGGATGGGTTGTGGATGTCCTTTCATGTCTCTTAATTTGAGTCATGCTTGATCTTTATAATTTTGTTAAATTCATTTTTCAATTTTTGGTGTGTAGTTTTCATTGTGGTAATCATTGTATATGTTTTTTTAGTTCTGCTCACTTCACTTTGCATCAGTTCATTTAGATCATCTGAGGTTTCTCTGTTCATCACATACATTTTTTTTCTTTTTGGAGGGCAATTGGGGTTAAGTAACTTGTCCAAGGTCACACGGCTAGGTTTTTGTTTGTGTGTGTTAAGTGTCTGAGGCTGGAACCGAACTCAGGTCCTTCTGACTCCAGGGCCGGCGCTCTACTCACTGCGCCACCTAGCCGCCCCTTCATACATTGTTTCTTATAGCATAGTAATGTTCCATTACATTCATGTATCATAATTTGTCATTTCATGATCAGTGTGCATCTACTTTGATTCCATGTTCTGTGTTCATTTTAAAAACAATCTCTTCCCTCTAAATGTAGATCTACCTGTATTTACCTCAAATATTACTTTTCAAGATCAGTGGGATAGCTATTTCCGTAGTCTGACGTGTCACATATAGGGTTTCTTCTCTTTCATTTATTTTGTAGAACTGAAATTGAGATAATTTTCAGCTATTTTTGGTCATCTTTTCTTCGCGCCAAGTCATAGCTATGGGGCTAAACCTAACTGTTGTGAAACATCTGTGACAGTTTCTAAACCTCAAAGTTTTCTTTCTGCTCCTTTGCTTTTATTTCAGACTGAGCCTCCCCATACAGTCACTAGGTGTTATGGTCCAGAGGCACAAACTCTTTTTTAAAATATTAAGCTAGTAATTGAGAGGAAAAACAAACTATTAAATTTAATTTTTTTTCTTTTTGGAGGGCAATTGGGGTTAAGTAACTTGCCCAAGGTCACACGGCTAGGTTTTTGTTTGTGCGTTAAGTGTCTGAGGCTGGATCTGAACTCAGGTCCTTCTGACTCCAGGGCCAACACTCTACTCACTGCGCCACCTAGCCGCCCCAAATTAAAAAAATTTAATGCTTCCGGCGGGCTGTTGTTACAGGCCAAACATGTTTTTGCTATATGTGATGCACTTGCATTAATATTAATTAGGAACTGCTAGGTGGTGCAATGAATAGAGCACCAACCCTGGAGTCAGGAGGACCTGAGTTCAAATTTGACCCTAGACCCTCAACACTAGCTGTATGACCCCGGGCAAGTAATTTTACACTAATTGCCTTGCACACACCTCCCCCCCCCAATTTTTGGGAGAAAAAATTCAGCTAATTAGAAATGTAATTCTAAAAAACAAAAAGAAACGTAATGCTTTTCCTCCAGAGTCATAGAATGCAGGCCACAGCCACATATGAATTTTAAAAATGACAGATCATCAGCAGTTTTTAATTATCTGTGTTATTCCATCCATTATATGTACCTTGATGCCTCTAACATTTTTTTCAAGTTTTGCTTCTTTGGGGCACTTCTGAAGGCCTTCTCTTATTCCTGCCTGTTTTGTCCCTTCTTGGCTTTAGTTCTTTAAATACACTGATTTAATTTGTTATTTTTTTATCTGGATTGCAAATATTGTCATCCATCTAAATATCCTCAAAAGGGAGAACCAAGACTGTTAGTCTTCTTTGCTCTTCTTGTTTCCTCTCTCTTATTTTAAATTAACTTCTTAAAATTCTTTTTGGTATTCAGAATTTGTAATCTGTCTCTCCCTCTATACATTCATTCATTTATTTGTCTTTGACTTGCAACCTCTGCATCATAATCGATTCTTCCCTTGCACCAACCCGACAGATCCAAATCTGTTGACAGATATCGCTTCTGCCTTCACAATGTCTCTCCACTTAAAGAGCCAATTCCCCAGTCTAGGCCTTCATCACCTCTCACTGAGACAAAAAAGCCTTGTTTTTTTATTCTCACCATAAGCACTTCATTCTTGCTCAGTCTTTGCTGATTTTTTTTGTCTCCTTCGGAGTCCACACCTGAAAGTCATCTTTTGATGTATCCCCCCCCCCTTCCCCCAGTGACAAATGCCATCTCTCCTCAGAATCTGATGGAGATAGGCCAGGACTCTGAACCTTGCAGAAAGCAATGGTTCTAGTCCAGTGTCCTCGACCATCATCCTGGGAAGCACCCACTATGAAACTGCTCCTATCACAGACACAAATACTGAAGGCCCAGAAGGGAACGTTCTCACCATCAGAGACACTTGGCATTGTCCAGTGTCCATCAGAAAGTCACATTTTTTTCAGTGGAAATGACATCAAAGGAGAGGCATTAGCATCTGTTTTACTGATGGCACCCCTCAGGACCATGAGACCTTTCCATCTGACTTGCTGCTGAAACCATCCATCTGTATTGTCTCCTATAACATTGTGAGCTGCTGCAGAGCTGGGACCCTACTACCTTTCTATTTGTATCCCTAGCACTCTGCATAGGGCTTTGCATGTAGTAAGAGCTTAATAATGCTTCATTCAGTTTGCTGACATTTTCAGGTACTGCTCCAGCTGCATCAAGAACTCATCTCAACCTTCGATCGGCAAAGCACAAACTTGAATCAGTTTTTGTTTTAACCCAGTTAAGGCCTCTAGGAGCAGCAAAATGGAGATCATCCTATGATCCAAAAAGTGGTACAATTATGGGGGGGGGGAATGGGCTTACTTGTGAGTTTCCCTTCCTTATTTTTGGATTCAATTCCAGATCTGTCCTTTTAACTCCTGCCCCGTCTTCAGAACTCCTTTTAGAATATAACCATACCACTCTTAAAGATCATCCATTTTACAACTAGGCTTGTTGACACCAACTTAATAGGATAATTCTAGGTGCTGAAGTGTTATAAGAGTCATGAAGTTTTCTTTACTATGTACTCACAGATAGTTTCAGTATAATATTTCAGAAATTTGGGGGAAGAGCTCCCCCCACACACACATCTGTACATTACACAAATACAGAGTTGTTCATCCTATTCCTTACCCTGACTCTCTTTCACTGAATTGTTCTTATTCTATAACTTCACAATGCTTGGATTTCATGATTATTCCAGCAGCTACTAATTCAGAAGTCCTAGCCTGAGGACAAGGCTCATTGCTGTCTATCAATAGCTTGGTCATCATGGGTAACTAAGGCACCAGTTGGCTTGATAGCCCTCAAAATATAATTGCAAGAATAGACTGCAAAGAGGCACATGTTTGACTAACTTGAACATTTCTATAGTTCTTGAAATGTCTGTAAGAAACTCATCTGCTGTGCCATTTCTACAAGATCTGTTAATATTCTTGCATAGAATGAGTTCGGTCATCACATTTGTAATCATGGCATTAGCATACGAACTTGGTAAGTAGTCTTTCTTTTAAACTCATTTTTGGATTGGACAAACTCCCGATACAGTTTTTACCTCTTGACTTCCCATGTGCTACACAGCCATTCGCACACACACACGTGTGTATACATACATACATACACATGCACATATATTCTTGCATATATACATATATGTATGTATGTGCATATGTATTGTGTGTATGTGCATGCGTATATATGTGTGTGTATATGTGTGTGTGTGTGTGTGTGTATACACACACACAAAGAGAGAGTTGTTTTCTCATTTGCTGATAACTTTATGTGAAATCAGAGACAACTGGGTGTCATCTGGGGTGATCAGATTTTGTGGAGCAGATTTGGCTGCCTCAGAACCGCCCCCCTTCAGTCATTTTTATTTCCATCCGCCATATTTCATACTTCACTATTAGTTTCATCATGGTTTTCATTTCCCTTTCTTCTCTCTCAGTTGTTCCTCCTTTTAACCTCTTCTCAGTTTTACATTTTTAAAGCTATTACCTGTGCTTTGAACACTTGTACTTTACATATGTTCTATTTCTTTCCCCGTGTTAAACTTCCCCTCTTTTCACATTTGCCTTCATGACGTTCATTAAACATCTGTCTTTTGAATGAATGAGCAAATAAACATATCTCTCATCTTAGTAGCTTAATTTTATTTTATTTCTTGCTTTGCAAGTTAGTAAGGGCCTGTATTTCCAGAGCTTGGAAGAATAAATACCCCAGCACTTAAAAACAGTTTCCCATAAAGATGAATTCTGTGGATACTTAACATTATTGATGTTATAAGAAATCTGCCCTGCTTTACTGTATCAAAATCCATGCTATGTTGCTTGAGGGCTTTGCTACAATAGCCTCAGGTGATGAAGGTGCCATCATTTTTCTCCTCGTCCAGGTTGACCACCTTTGAATCCTCTTCAGCTCTTCAGTCTTCATCCCTGTTCTTGAGGCAATCGCCTTATTTTGTTGCTTCTTCCTCCCCCTTATCCATCTCTATCTGTACACTTACATGGCTATGTCCTTGGTCCAGGCCCTTCTCCCTTCTCACCCAGACTATTCCGGTGGCCCCTAACTTGTCTCCCTGTATCTAGTCTTTCTTCCTTCCAAAAGCTACCAAATAGCTTCTTTTTTCAAATACATCTGACCTTGTTCTCATGTTCAAGAAACCCCAGATAAGTCTCTTATCTTGTCTCTGGGATAAAATACAAACTCCCGTTTTTGTCCTCTGCTTCCCTTTCCAGGTTTCTTGAACATTAATTGCCCTTCTCCCTGGGATGTACTTTCTCCCCATCTCTGCCTCCTACAGCCCCTAGCGTCCTTCAAAACACAATATTGCTTATCTGTATAGGAGGCCTATTCACCTAGGAGCCTAGTCCCCATTTCCCTAAATTTACTTTTTATCTACTTTACATGTATTTTTTTTTCCTAAATGCTTGTTGTTTCCCAAATAAAAAGCTCCTTGAGGGGAGACTTTTGCTTCTGGTCATGTTTTTATTTTTTGTATCCCCAGTGCCTGAAAGGCAATGTGGTGCAGCGGATAGGGAGCTGCCCTCAGAATTGGGAAAACCTGGTTCCCAGGTCCTGCCCCTGACACCCAATAGCTGTGTGTGCCACAGATGGTTATACAGAACCATTGTCGAGAAGTTGCCAATACTGTATAGGACATACTACTTCCTAATTCAACAAACATGCAGTAAGTGGCTATTTACAAAGTACAGAGCATAGAGGGCCAGCCTTCAGGTCAGAAATCAAGCCTCTGACACAATGTTAGTTATGTGACTGACCACAGGCAACTCATTCAGCTTCTTTTTTAGGAATCTAAGTTACCCAGGAGTTGTAGATGTGTGAAAGGTGTTTCCCCACTGGTAGCTCGCCATATTAGTGAAATCAGAGGTCTGCACCACAAAAACAACCATAAAATATCATCAGGCCACTGTGTCTATTTTCTGGGAATACCCAAACCAAAACCGATTGGTCCCTGTCTTCAGGAAGCTATTTTTCAACTGGGAGAAATTAAAAATATATGAAAATAAGTACATAGGCTGTAATGCAAAATTGTGGCATGTTATCAGTATAGGCATTTTAGTTTTATCATTGGCTATGTGCTGTATCATAGTTTGCTTGGGTCAGGGACATTATTTTCTAAACTGTCGTATTAATAGATATTGGGTAAAAAATAAAAAGGAACATAGAAGAATTTCAAGAGGATGCTTAAAAACAGTGAATTAGATTTTTGAGTCCCTATCTTTTCCCCTGCTGTTGAAATTGAGCATAATAATAAATTGTAACCTAGTTGGTGCAATAATAATTTTCCACTTGTCTTGTTAAGAGACTAGGTTTAATTAATCCTAGGCCCTCCTCTTCTCCTTGGCGAGGTTAGTGATAACTCTACAGGAGCTGTGGCTGTTCTGTTTTTAAACAGTAACCTGACTACAAATCTTGTCAGTTGGATAGTGTGTGTTTTCTGTTGTTGCAGTGTAAGCTGATAGAAATTAGGCAGTTTGCTTAATTTAACCTCATCTGAGAGGAGTGGATATAAGGTGCTGACACAACTTCAAGGGCTATCACATTGGGATAATTTAAATAGCCTAGTAAGGAAAGTTCTGTTTGGTAACATCATTTGTAGTTTTTAGAGCACCACCATCCATGGGAACTTTGTCAGTCACCAAATGTCTTGAATTTATGAATTTTTTTTTGTCTTTTTGGAGGGGGGAAGGGAGGGTAGTTGGGGTTGAATGACTTGCCCAAGGTCACACAGCTATTAATTAGATTTATGAATTCTTTTTATTAAGTGCCTGCTGTTTGCCAGTGACTAGTGCTAGAGACACAAAAATAAAAATGAAACTATCTCAGCGCTTAAGGAATATAGATTCTCTCAGAGTTTCACGGAAGGCGTGTGGGACTATATATGTATGTGTGTACAAGTGTATATGTATATATTTAGGTATGTATATGTGCATTTTCTTTTCTTTTTATTTATTTATTTTTAGTTTTCAACATTCATTTCCACAAGAGTTTGAATTACAAATTTTCTCCCCTACCCCCACCCCAAGATGGCAAGCATACTGAGTATCCCTTCCCCCAGTCTGCATTCTCTTATATATCTCCCTTCGCCCCTTCTCCCTTACTTTCTTGTAGGGCAGATGGATTTCTGTACCCCATTGCCTGTATATCTTATTTCCCGGTTGCATGTCAAAATGATTTTTTAACATTTGTTTTTTAAAAACTTTTGAGTTCCAGATTCTCTTCCTTCTTCCTCCTCACCCACCCCCACTGGGAAGACAAGCAATTTATATAGGTTATAAGTGTGTAGTTATGCAAAACATTTCTATAGTAGTCATATTGTGAAAGACTATATTTCCCTATGCCCTATCCCGCCCCCATTTATTCTATTTTCTCTTTTGACCCTGTATGCATTAAAAAAAAAAAAACACACCTTAAACTCCTTTTAAAGGAGACCTTCCATATTAACCTGCTATAAAGTCCTTTTTTATCCATTTTACTGATTTTGCATAATATTTTATGTGATATATATAATATATGTGTATGTGATATATGTATCATTTATATGGTATATAATGTATATTATATTTATATTACATATAACAGAAATGTCATGTTTGTATTATATTATAAATTGCTATATTTCTATTCATGTAATATAAGATAATTATATGTAAGAATATAAAAAGAATATATATTATATCTATCTTTGAAGGATGCTCCTTTCTAATTGATTCTTTAATCTATTTTCCATAATAGTTGTTCCAAATTTTCTCTTTCTTTCCTTAGGTACACCATAGTAGACCGTACCCTCCTATTCTCTATATTCCTTATCTCATACTTGACTGGAAAAAAAAATCAGTGCCATTTGATAAAAGCTTCCCTTTCTCCCCTCCCCACATTCTCCCCTCTTCATCTCATTGATGAAGTCCCTTGATATTGTCCCTCCCAATTTCTTCCTTTTTTCCAGACTCTGATGATGAAAAGACCTCTCTCCTTGCCATGGCCACCCTCTCTACATGTACCCTTGATGCCGTATCCTTCTCCTATTTTTTTCTAGCACGTACCCCCCAATATCATCCTCTCTCTGATCACCAATTCCTCCCTATTTCCTGGCTCCATTCTTGCTGTTTACAAATACACCCCAGTTTCCTCATTCTTAAAAAATCCTGACTCTGTTCCTCAGCCCCCAATTGCTATCATCCTATATTTCTCCCCTTTTCTGTCACACTTCTAGAAAAAATTACCTTCACCTGGTGCTCCCAAGAAGCAGGTAGGTAGGTATTATAATGGATAGAATGCTGAGCTTAGAATCAGGAAGACCTGAGTTCATATGTGGTCTTAGATAGTTTACTAATTGTGTGGCCCTGGGCAGGTCACTGTACCTCTGCCTCAGTTTCCTCAGAGTTTTCCATCTCTGTAAGACAGAGTTTAAAAGCGTGTTCTCACAGTGCTGTAAAGATAAAGAGATGCTATTTGTAAGGTTTTGCATAAATTCTAGCGTCATTATTTTTCTTCCTCTCCTCTCATTACCTTCAGAACTCTATAGTTTGATGGCTGACCCCATCACTCAATTGGAACTGTTCTTTCCAAAGACAGAGCTTATTTTCATAGTCAAATCTAATGGTTCAGTGCAGTATTGACCAGAAATAACAAATTCATCTCTTTATTTGGTAAATGTTCGCTCATGTTTTTATTAAAAAAAAAAGTAACCCTTTATAATCTCCTCTTTCCCCACACCTCTTCATTCTCTTTTCTCCCCTCTCCTCACCCCCCACCAAAAACCCCACAACGTCTTATGGTAAAGGAAGTGGCTTTTGGGGAATGATAATTTCCACCTACCTTACCTATATATAAATTAAGCAACAGATTAACTTTCAAAGATTTTTTTCCCTCCTCCCTGCATTCTTTCATTTCCTTTTGATGTTTCTGGTTTGATCCTATTCTCAATTAAAGAGGTAAATAATAACTCAGTGGAGCCCTGAGGGTGGAAGGATGAACAGCATAAAAGCTGTTGAGCCTCTTGCTTCCCTCCCTTGGCACGGGTGGCATTTTCATCTCTTCCAAATCTACAGAGGAAGGAAATCAGATTCTTGATGAAGCCAGCTTTCTCTACCTCCATACTTTCCGTCTCAAAAAATCTGAAGGTTAAAATGTCAACTTTTCAGTAAATGGAGGCAGTATGAAAAAGCATGAGAAATTAATTCCTTTCCCAGTGTAGACAAGAGGAGCTTGCTAAGATGGGTCCAGCATCCTTCCAGTGTCTCCTTAAGGAGGTAGGAAATTCCAGTTAATTACTTGTTAATGAGGTTGTCCTGACCTTAAAGATGTCTCTGTTGACTCAATCTTGATTTTTCTAAAAAAAAAAAAATAATAAAGTTTTATTGATATCTTTTGTCTTTATGTGGTCTAAATTTCACAATGTATTCCTCCCCTTCCTCTCCTAGAAATCTTTTTTATAAGAAATAATAAAGAGGAAAAAAACAATTCAGCAAAACTATTCTAAAACTAAATCTAAGTTAAAATTAAACTAAAAAAGTCTGACATTATGCCTGCCCACTCCCACAGATGGATCTCCATCTCTGCAAAGAAGTACCCTTTCCTGTGTCTCTCTGGGTCCAGGCTTGCTTTTTCTAATTTTGGAACATTCTGTTTTAATTGTTTTGTATGTGATGTTCTTTACATTTCTGTTGTTATAGCCATTGTGTATATTGCTTTAATTTTTGAGATTAAGATAGCCCTATAATAAGTAAAGTACTGACTATAATAAGGGCAAGATAGGATGAGACAGAGAGAAGAGAGGGTAGAGTAGGAAAATAATCAATATGGAGGAAAAAATGAGAGAAATACTAGGACTAGACATCAGGTCTGATTTGCCAGTAGAGGGGTCACTGGGTGTGCAAAATCCCAATGGATTATTAGAGGACAAGAGGAAGCAATTCTCCCTCCTATAAAAGCTGCCTCGTCTTACCAGAAGGGTATCATAGCAGAACCATTTTAGGGCCAACCAGATTCTCTTCAGCAAAAGGTTTTTATAATTCTGCCTTTGGTGGTTGGGACCCCAACCCTAAATCTATCATGTCTTCTAAAAACCACCCAGCACTCCCTAAAATATCATTGAGGGTGATAACTAAATATTGGGTAATTTTACAAAGTGTGTTTCATAGTTGGATATCTGGAGGTTATAGATTATCTAATAGCAAAAATGGGAGTATGTGTTGGTTGCATTTGGGGACCACTTAGCAAAATTCTGCTTCCTCTTGTCCTCTAACAATCCATTTTGCTGAGAAATTTAATGATGAGAAAAACCTTAGAGATAGTCCAGCCTGTCCACTTTATAGGTGAATGGCTAAGGCACCTTGTTAAGGGCTTATTTAAATCATCGAGCACTTATTTGATGTTTACTATGTGCCAGACCCTGGGAATGTGTATACAATAAAAAATAAAGACAGTCAAGCTCCCTCAAGGAGCTTACCTTACAGTACAGGAGGCAGCAAATAAAAGGCAGCTGAAAAGTTGGACAGGGGAGGTGCAGACATGAGGGGCTTGGAGCAGAAGTCTGGGGAGCCAAGCCAGGAGAGGAGTGAATTGAGTGACCTTTGGGACTGCCCTTCTTGACTCTAGGAGGAACCCATCAGTTAAGAGGATGGGGTTCCTGCAGGAAAAGAGGAGGAGAGAACCGGGCTGTGAAGGGTTCTTCCATGGGGAAGGGTTATGGAGTTAGTAGGAGAAGTGGGTCTAGAGCCAAAGTCTCTTGATGTCCACTGCAACGTTTGCTACCACCTTGAGAGCCTAGGACTTGTTTTTAGCCATAAGGAGCTCAGTCTGGAAAGGGAATGGGGGTAGGGGGTTGGAGGTTGTGGGGGTAGGGGGTTGGAGGTTGGGGTGAGGTCTGAGACCAGTTGTAGAGTTTCCTGTAATTTTTTTTAGAAGCATAAAGGCTTGTTGCTTTTAAAAGGTAGTGCCGTAGAGGGGAAAAGCCTGTTGTCACCTTTGGGTCTGGCCAGTGTCCCACTTTTAAAACCCCGGCGCTATTTTTGTCTGTATGGCCTTGGAAGCAGGTGTGGTCTTCACATGTAGGCCATGAGTGGATTGTATTCAGGCCTTGCTGTGCATGTCTGTATTGGAGCCAGAACGAGGTGAGTCCCGTTACATGTGCCTCAAGTAGCTCAGCCCCTGTGGCTGTTTGGGACAGGGGCTGGGGACTGAGGAAGGTACCAAGTCTTCTTGGTCTACACACTGGTTTTATTTGCTTGATACTTTGTTGTTCATTTGTTTTAGACTCTCTGTGACTCCATTTTGAGATTTTCTTGACCATCATACTGGAGTGGTTTGCCATTTACTTCTCCCCCTCATTTGACAGATGGGGAAACTGAGGCAAACAGGGTTAAGTGACTTGTCATGAGTCACAGAGCTATTAAGTGTCTGAGGCTGGATTTGATGAACCTTCCTAATTCCAAGCCCAGTGCTCTCTCCACAGTGCCACCTAGCTGGACACATTTACTTGTTCAATATATTCCTGAAAAGTTCTAACTTGAATTAAAAAAAAAATTAAAATGTAAAAGTTTAAAAAACATGTTAAAAATTGTTGTTCCGTGCAACTGGGAAATGAGATATGCAGGCAATGGGGTCTAGAAATGCATTTTGCCATACAAGAAAGTAAGGGTGAAGGGGGTAAGGGGAGATATGGGGTAATCAGTATGCTTGCCATCTTGGGGTGGAGGATAGGGGAGAACTCAAAATCTTGTAGAAATGAATGTTGAAAACTAAAAGTAAATAAATAAATTCTGAAAAAAATTAAAATGTTATTTTAAGTGCACTAGTAAATTCATTCTCAAGAAATATAGGGGCAGCTAGGTGGCGCAGTGAATAGAGCACTGGCCCTGGAGTCAGAAAGACCTGAGTTCGGATCCGGCCTCCAACACTTAACACACACAAACAAAAACCTAGCCGTGTGACCTTGGGCAAGTTACTTAACCCCAATTGCCCTCAAAAAAAAAAAAAAGGCAAAAAAAAATATAGCAAGTCAGGGCAGCTAGCTGGCACAGTGAATAGAGCACCGGCCCTAGAGTCAGGAGGACCTGAGTTCAAATGTGGCCTCAGACACTTAACACATACCAGCCAGGCGACCTTGGGCGAGTCACTTAACCCAATTGACCCTCCCCCCAAAAAAGGCAATAAATAAATAAATAAAAGAAATATAGCAAGTTAACGTTTGTGGTTTTTTTTTTAATGATTCCTTTGCAGTTGGAATAGTCACACCTTCATTTATCTGTTTTCTAAGCCTATGTTTAAACTCCCAGATGTGCCTTTATATAGTAGGATGCACTCAGTGAACATTGTTCTGTTGTTTGTAAATGTAATCACACTTCAAATGCTCTAGGACAGGTTGTATTTAAAGCGACACTTGTGTGAACCTTTATGTGACAACTAGAATTTATATAGTACTTTAAGATTTTCAAAGCACTTTCATAGATTAGCTCATTGAGTGCTATTGTTATCCCTATTCCTTAGATTAGGAACTGAGACTGGGAGTTTAAGTCTCTTGCCCAGGATCACACAGCCAGTTAAGTGTCTGAGGCAGGATTTGAACTTGGCTCCAGGAAAGCCAGAAGATTCTCCAATACAGCTTCAGTGTAAATCCAGATTTCTCAGTCAGCCTGAATTTGCTTAAAGTGAAGTGCATACATGTTGTAGATTTTCTGTTACAGGGTAGGTCTGTCTGCATTGTTTGGGAATTTCTATTGGTGTTTGAAACAGACAATGAAGTCGGTTCTCCCCGTCTTTGTTCAGTAGTAGCATAGTGGTTCACTGTGGTCCATTATAGGCTGGCTCCCTTGCCCATCCTCCCACACTCACCAGCCTCAGGTGGAAAGTTTTCTGCTACTTTCACTACCTTAACCCTGGCCCCTAGGAACGGCGACAGCCACCCACGTTCCTTACCTGCTCACTAAGGGTTTTTTGTTTTGTTTTAAATGTGGTACTGGTAGGGGGAGGGCAATGGAAAAAAATATGCAGTGAGAGTATTAGTAGCCTATGAGACATGAATGGTGAGAATTTTAAACAGGCTTTTATTTCTGTTCCTGGGCCCTTACAGGGCAGTGAAGTTGTGCCCCTTCCATGTAATTCTGAACAGCCAGAGAGAAGCCATGCTGACGTTCAAGGACAACGTGGGGGAGCTGTCCAGTTGTCCAAAGACTGATGTGGAGGGAGTGCATGGTGTAGTGGATAGAGAGATGGCCTTGGGTCAGGAAGGCCTGGGCTCATGAAGAAGCCTCTAGCCTGTGCTGGCTTTGTTACCGTCAGTGATAAGTCCCTTAGCTCCTCAGATTCCCCAGAAAACTCTGTAAGACCATAGATGGCTGGTCAGTCTTAGCAGAGGCACTTTCCTCATCCAGGGATACCAGTTCAAAAATAAAGACTGATGTAGGAGTCCTGGGTGGTTTTTAGAAGACATGTCCAAAATTTAGAGGGCTGCTAATGGATGGAGTGGCAGACCTGGGATCAGGAAGACTTGATTTAAAATTCTATCTCAGATTAGCCACGTGACCCTAGTCAAGTCACTTAACCCTGTTTGCCTCAGTTTCCTCATCTGTAAAATGACCTGGAAAAGGAAATGTCAAACCAGTCCAGTATCTTTGCCAAGAAAAACCTCAAATGGGGACATGACTAAAAATGACTTTTCAACAAGAATTTGGAAGAAAGGTCAGGTGATGGAAGGTGAATACAGAAGTGTGGCATGATTCTGTAAAATATGTCAGGACTTCAAAAGCTCAGAATTGAAAACTAAGGGGGGGGGGGTGTTCTTTTAAGTTATAGTAAGGAAAGGGGACTTTCAGAGTGGTATAGGACCTCTCTGCTTCCAGGGTGGTTGGAGCCAGAAATAGCTAATGCAATCTTAGCCAGCATTAAGAAGAATAGTATCCAGGACCTGGAAAGCTGTGTCCCCATTGTACTCTGCCCTGGTCAGTTTTGCTTTCCGTTTTCTGGGTGCCGCGGTTTAAGAAGGCCATTGCCAAGCAGGAGGGCAGCCAGGATGTTAGAGGCCTTAAGATCATGTTAGATGGGGGTCTCTTGAAGGAACTGGAAATGTTTGGCCTAGAAAAAAAATAAAAGACTTAGTTAGAATACTGTCCTGTGGAAAGAGGATTAGAATTGTTTTGCTTGGCTCTGGAGTGCAGAACTAAGAAACCATGGGCAAAAATAAAGTCACAAAGACTATAGTCTTCATGAAGGTAAGTATAGTGGGCCTGGAATGGTGATGCTGCTGTCCTTAAACTTTTTGAGTCTTAAAATATTTTAATCTTAAATTATTTACTTAGAATAACAAAAAGTATTATTTTGCTTTTTAAAAAATGTGTGTAGGGCGGTTAGGTGGCGCAGTGAGTAGAGTGTCAGCCCTGGAGTCAGAAGGACCTGAGTTCGGATCCGGCCTCTGACACTTAACACACAAACAAACAAAAACCTAGCCGTGTGACCTTGGGCAAGTTACTTAACCCCAATTGCCCTCCAAAAAGCAAAAAAAAAAAAAAGATTTATTTCAAAAATGTGTGTGTTGGGGTGGAGGTGGGGGGGAGAACACATGGTTCATCCTGCTACCATGTCTGGATGAAGTCTTTATGAGAAAGCTGGATAATTACTTAGAGGAGGTTTTGTTTGTTTGTTTTGGAGGGGGAAGGCAAGGCAGTTGGGGTTAAGTGACTTACCCAAGGTCTCACAGCTAGGTAAGTGTCAAGTGTCTGAGGCGGGATTTGAACTTAGGTCCTCCTGATTTCAGGGAGGGTGCTCTAATCACTGTGCCACCTAGCTGCCCCTAAAGGAGATACCTATTCAGTATAGATGGCCTGTCTGAGGCTCTCCCCTCTTTTCAAAACTATATCTTTATTTATTTTGTTAAATATTTCCCAAGTGCAAGTAGAAAAAACTTTTAACATTCATTTTTAAAAATTTTGATTTCCAAATTATCCTTTTAAGGAAATTCAATGATTCTCTAGGTTGGGTCACAGCAGGAAGGGGGAATTTTCCAACCAAGGGTCTTACGCCATAAAATCTTACTATCTGTGAAGTGAGATGGTCTTCATCTTCTAGGATCCCTAGCTCATCTGCCTACGAGCCACATTTGTGCATTTTTATATGTTAATTTGCTTGGGCCCAGTGGAAGATCAGGCCCTGGAATCCAGGTTCTTTTTCCAATGTACCTGATGCCAAAATTCAGTCATTTGACGTACAGAGATGCATCTGTGATGAACATTCATTATCTTCCTTGTCATTATTGGAAATTCAAACTAAATTAGAATAGGAAAAGGCATAGAAACTGGGTGTGTGGAAAATAAGAGGAATTATAGCTTGTCTCTAGCTTTCTGTCTGAGATTACCTTTTACAAATTAAGCCAGGCTCTTTTAACAACAGTGACACCCAGGAATAGATCATTGCTCTAATTCTGAAATGCTTATATGGAAATAGGAGAGGAAAGTATGGGAATCAGGTAAGTGGTACAGTGCACCAGATCTGGAGTCAGGAAGACCTGAGTTCAAATGTGGCCTCAGATACTAGCTGTGTGACCCCTGGGCAAGTCATTTAACCATTATTTGCTCCATTTTTCTCATCTATAAAATGAGCTGGAGAAGGAAATGGGGAAAAAAAAGTCATGGGGGCCATGAGGTTGTCTTCTAGATACCTTATGACCACTGGCCAGTTCTTTTTCTTACAGATTTTATCGTCTTGGAAGGAACACATTTACAGTGAAGAGTGCCTTTAAGAAGGGTGGCACATGCTTACTCTCTACTCAATCTGGAAACCCAGTTCCTAGAACTTAATCTCTTGCAATATCTATAGGGACAAGATGCCAGTTAGGTGTTGCTGTTACAAAATAACTATGAATTAATTATACCTGTTTCTTTTTTTTTTTTTAAGTGGATAGTATCCAGTGTCACCGTGATATAGGTACCAATATTGTGCCAAATTTTGGGGAAATTGGGAAGGAGAATTTTATCATTTGATCTCTCTGGGAAACAGAAGGGAATATATGATATAAATATTTTTAATATAATTAAGTTATACATATCTTGCTATGAGCTTGGGAAGCTTAGATAGAAGAAAGTTTTGTTTTTCTTTAGGTTGAAGCAGCATAGTATGGAACAGTGGCTTTGGAATCAGAGGACCCGACTCCTGACCCTTGTTCCTTATGTGTTTTTATATACTTTTTTTTTTGCTTTATTTTTTTTGAGGGGCAATTGGGGTTAAGTAACTTGCCCAAGGTCACACAGCTAGTTTTTGTGTTAAGTGTCTGAGACCAGATTTGAACTCAGGTCCTCCTGACTCCACGGTCAGTGCGCTATTCATTGCACCACCTAGCCGCCCCTCAATGTTTAAGTTTCTTGCCGCACTGTGGTGCTATGATCCTTTGATAATTGTATTTCTCATTTGATAGAAATAACAAGTTCCTTGGACCCTTTGCTGTTTTTCAGGGAAGTAGGAAGGGTGACAATCAGTTACCAATATTAAGTTTCAAGTTTGGGGGGAAAGTTAAAAATGATCTCTTTGTATAAATGATGCTCTCCCTTCCTTATACTTTTAAACTACGCAGTATGCATGGGCTACACACACACACACACACACACACACACACTCTCTCTCTCTCTCTCTCTCTCTCTCTCTCTCTCTCTCTCTCTCACTTCAGGTGCTAAGATGAGAAAAACTGGTTTTTCTTCTTCTCGGTGACAATGGTAATAGCATTATATCTAAGTGGAGATGTTTTCAAAATATATTTTACCTCATTCTGAGTCACCACACACTTTAATATTTGGTGGTTTTGGTTTTTTTCCTAAATAACTTGACCTAGGACAGTTGCTGAACATGTATTGTTAAAAATTCAGAATTTTGACTTGGCTTTTGTTTTTTTCTGAAATAGCAAAATTTACTTTAAAAATATAGGTAATGGGGGCGGCTAGGTGGCACAGTGAGTAGAGCGTCGGCCCTGGAGTCAGAGGGACCTGAGCTCAGATCCAGCCTCAGACACTTAATGCACACACAAACAAAAAAACCTAGCTGTGTGACCTTGGGCAAGTTGCTTAACCCCAATTGCCCTCCAAAAAAAAATATATATGTATATATAAGTAATGTTGAGTTCTTTCTTGAGGTTTAAGTAACATGCTCCCATTTTTATAGTAAAGGCTGATTTTTTTTCACTGTAATGTTTTATTGAGTGATATCTTACACAGATGCAAAAAAAAAAAACCTCCCTTTACTATGCAAAGAAATCAGTCTTTTTTTTTTTTAACACAGATCACATGAATACACATGTACCTCACTTGAGTGAATATTCATTACTAAAAGTTTACCATAAAGTGAATTTCAGTAAATCAGATCGTGTTGTCTCACAAACTTTATAAATAAAGTTACAGGTGGTTTTCTGTGGGACGGGGGGAAGGTGTAAGTGACCCCAAATACAAAAGTCACATTTTATAGGATAGTAAACATTTTACAGTTTTACATTTAAAGGAAAAATGGTAGTTTTCTCATAAATCAGATGATATCTGAAGAACCTGTGATTTCATTAATTTGAAAACTCCTTCTCCAGTTAGGTGGCAGCATAGTGTACAGAGTACTAGTTTCAGATTCAGGAAGACCCGAGTTCAAATTCTACTTTTAACACTTATTACCTGTGTGACTCTGGGCAAGTCACTTATAAACTCGGCTTGCTTTAGTTTTCTTGTATTAAATGGAGATAATAATAGTACCTGCCTCCCAGGGTTGTGCTGAGAATCAAATGAGATAATATTTGTAAATCACTTAGTACAGTGGCACATCGTAGATGCTTAATAAATCCTATTCTCCCTCCCTTCCTTCTTTTCTTCTACCCTCCCTCCCTCCTTCCTTCCTCCCCTCCTTCCTCCCTCCCTCCCTCCTTCTTTCCTTCCTTCTTCCTCTCCCACTTCCCCCCATGGAGATCCCCAGTTTTACCCAAGTCAGAGAACTGCCTGAGGGCCTATGTGATATGATTTTCTGTTGGTCACAGCCAGTATCACAAGTGGGACATCAGCCCTTGTCTTCCAGATTCCAGGTTCGGTCCTTTCTTCCAGTGATTCTTGAAGTGTGGTCTGAGACCTTTTCAGGGGTTCCACAAGGTCAAGCCTATTTTCATAATAATGCAAAGATGTTTATGTAATATGGTAAATATTGGGAGATAAGACCCCTAGAAATGAAAGCTCTTTGTGGGGTCTAAGTATTTTTTTTCTTTGCTTTTTGGAGGGCAATTGGGATTAAGTAACTTGCCCAAGGTCACACGGCTAGGTTTTTATTTTTGTGTGTGTGTGTTAAGTGTGAGGCTGGATCCGAACTCAGGTCCTTCTGACTCCAGGGCCGACGCTCTACTCACTGCGCCGCCCCTGTCTAAATAATTTTTAAGAGTGTACGGGGTCCTTAGAGCCATTGATCTGTCCCACTGTGTGATGTAAATCTTACACTGTTAATATCATTCAGGCATCTGGGAATTTGTCTGGATGGGGGCTCTCCATCCCTTTCATAGATGGATGATCTTCACAAATGCTGTGGCTGGGAAAATAATGATTCCACACAGGTGCCCACACTTTGGTCAGGAGGCTGTTTGGATGATCTTAATCAGGTCTTGGTAGCTGGGTTGCACAGTGGATAGCACACTGAGCCTGGAGTCAGGAAGATCTGAGTTCAAATCTAGCCTCAGACACTTACTAGCCATGTGACCTTGGGCAAGTTACTTAACCCTAATTGTCCCAGAAAAAGAAAAAAAAGAGTTTTAGAAAGAGCTAGCCCCAGGGGCAGCTAGGTGGCCAGTAAATAGAGCACTGGCCCTGGAGTCAGGAGGACCTGAGTTCAAATACTGCCTTAGACACTAGATACTTAACACTTACTAGTTGTGTGACCTTGGGCAAGTCACTTAATCTCAATTGTCTTGCCTTCTTCACTCCAGAAAAACCAAAACCAAAACCTCAGTTACTGCACCCATGACCTCATACAGCGTTATAACCACTGTTGGAACTTAACACATATTGATTGACTGGATAGGAAACAACTGTTTTGTTGGCTCCCCCCCACCCCTCCCATTTCACCATCTTTACCTTACTGGTCCACTGAGATTCTAAAAATGTGAGATATAACACAGGTTTAATATCTCAGAAGTCCAGAAAAGTGTCAGTAATGAATTGTTCTTTAAGCTCTGTCTGAGAAAAACTCCGCTATTCGAATACTAGGTTTAAGTGCTTTTGTGTAGGAGCATTCAGATGTCTTGGAGACTACAGACACGCCAGCTTTCATGCCTGTGCTCAGTTTGAACATCTGAAGAGGATTTTCCCCTTTTGTGATGAGTCTGGACCTGTGGTTTCCTCAGTGTGGGAACTCCATCCACCAGAATAGACCCACCTTACTGCCTTAGATGTGCTGACAGTTTAAATGCCTTCTCCTTGGTCACAGAGTTGGCCTATGAAGACATTTAACACTGGGGCCACAGGGCTGGATTTGGATTCAGAAAGACCTGAATTTGAATCTTACTAATGACCCTGGATAAATATAAAACCCCGGGAAATCAGGTGACCTTTCTCAGCCTCTACATCCTTATCTGTAAAGTGGGGATAACAGCAGCACCCACCTCCCAGAGTTGTTGTGAGAATGAAATAAGTGATGTATGTAAAATGCTTTTCCAACCTGTAAATGTTGTGTAAATCTTAGCTATTATTACTTGTCAGAATGAGACCCTTGTCATCCATCATAGTACTCTGCTTCTCTCATGTTTTCTTACAAGATTCTAATTTAGAAATGTCATGTCTCCTTTTTTCCTCTGGGTGAAAAATAGTAGTTCTTTGTCTCCCAGACTAGGGCCAATGCATTGTGGCAAAAATGAGCTTATACTTATATAATACTTTAAAATTTATAAAGCTTCCATGCATATAAGTAGAACCAAAGTTAAGAAGACCAGGAGGGGCAGCTAGGGTAGCACAGTGAATAGAGGGCTGACCCTGGAGTCAGGACTTGACACACTTAGTAACTATGTGCCCTTGGGCAAGTCACTTAACCCCAATTGCCTTGCTTTCTCCCCTCCAAAAAAAAAAAAAAGACCAGGGAGGTCTCAACCACCACCTGACTTGATAGCTGGAATGCCTGTGTAAGTCACTTAGTTTATCTTAACTTCAGCTCCCTCATCTGTAAAATGGGGATAATATTAGACCCTACTTCACAAGGTTGGTTTGAGGATATAGTAATATACATAAAAGTTATTTGCAAACTTTTGGTATTTATCAACAACCACATGAGGTAGAGAGGATAGGCATCATCCGAATTTTAAAACGAGGACATGAGGACCCTTTCATTGAATCAAAAAGCAGCATGTTCCTCCAGAAAACTCCTAATTTGTATTGTTCACTCATTTTTCAGTCCTGTTCAGCTCTTTGTAACCTTGCTTGGGGTTAATACTGGAGTGGTTTACCATTTCTCCAGCTTATTTTACAGATGAGGAAATTGAGGCAATTTGCCTAGGGTCACACAGATTTTACTGTCTGAGGCCAGATTTGAAGTCAGGGACCCCAGAGTGGGCACTCTATCCGCTGTACTGCCTAGCTGCCCAGTCCTCTTAATAGCTAAATGGCAGAAGTAATTTAAAATCCTGGGTTCTTGTCTTTCCCTACCTGCCTTCCTCATCACTCCCCTCCCCCATTTAATGAGACTGCTGCTACCAGTCCTTCTTGTACTCTTGGGTGGGGGTGTGTGTGTGTGTGTGTGTCTGCCTTATTTTGTGTTTCTTTCTCTTTCTCTGTTCCTCTCTATGTCTCTTTGTGTCTTTCTGTCTCTATTTCTCTTTCTCTGCCTTTGTCTGTCTGTCTGTCTCTCTCCAGGTATAAAATATTTCATGTTCCTGCTCTAGAGGATTCTCAGCCCTGGAATTGGATGGTCATTCTTTGGGATGTGGCTAAAGAGTAAACAAATGTGATGGAGTTAGTCATTTCCCTTCCCAGCCGCTCTTTCTGTATGGTCATACATTGATGGAGATACCTTTGTTGGCCCACACTACCATTTCACGTTTTGAGTTGGGCAGGAATCTGCCGCTGCCATCTGAGCTTTCTCTAGGGTTAAGCCCATGGCTTTCTTTTTGTTTAAATGAAAAAAGTGCCAAATGTAATTATGTAAATATTATCAATTGCCCAGACGGAGTGATTTAATGTTCCTTCTGTCTGTTTTTCTGTCTCCTGTGTTTTTTCCTTCATATAGGCTCTCCATCCATCGTGGAGCTCCTGGTGAGAGGGTGCCAAGGTAGAAGATGATGTAATGCAGGGGGAGCCCTGAAGCATCTTTTGTTGGAATTGTGCGATGGTTACTCCAGTCATTTCTTTATGAATCTGATGTGAGGGGCCGCTTTGTGGAATGAGCCTTTTGTAAGGGCGAATCCGCAGGAAAGAGAGACATTCACTTGGAGGACTCTTGCTGCAAATGGGGCTCCATTTCACTTTGCCAGTCGCTACCAGGCTGACCTCATACATCCTGGGCACAATGGAGTGGCTGAGCCTTTGAGCACACAACCATTACATCATCGTGGCCAATTTTAAGAAAGGAGGTAATCAAAGAGGACTTATTGTTGACATGGGGACCCACATTGTTACTGAGAGGTTGGTGGCTCTGCTCGAAAGTGGAACAGAGAAAGTGCTCCTAATTGATAGCCGGCCTTTTGTAGAGTACAATGCGTCCCACATTTTGGAAGCCATTAATATCAACTGCTCCAAGCTTATGAAGCGAAGGCTGCAGCAGGACAAAGTGTTCATTACGGAACTCATCCAGCACTCCGCAAAGCACAAGGTAACTTCTCTCTCTCGCTTTTTCTCATAAATGGATGCATTGAGTGAGGAATCATTTAAACCAGAACATGGCCCCATCCAGCTGGAAAAAGTAAATCTGCAAAAGCTGAAATCCTTTTTAACTTGGGCACATCAAGTACTTATCATTCGGGAGGCGTTATTGTTAAGAGTCAAGAGTATTTCTCAATTAAACACAAGTTTGCATTTTTAAAAATAAGTTGCTTTTTTATTTGCTCCCCACCCATATGCCCTTTGAGTGACTTTCATTCATTTAAGTTAAACATCATTCACTATATTTTGCAAATGAACTTTGACGTTCATAGGCAGATAAACTTAAGAGCTTGAAGAGACCCATAGGAAGTCATCTAATTAACCCCCAGTTTACAGAATAAGGAAACAGAGACCCAGAAACTTAAATGACTTGCCCAAGTCATACAAGTAGTAAGTGACGGGGGTTGGATGCAAACCCAGTATGCTTTTGTCTCTCCTATATTGCCTCCCTAAACACCATTTTTCAAAATACTATGGGGAAAAAGTGAAATAGTATACATTTTAGAAGGATAAGTCATACCAATTTTATAGAAATAAAACCTTGCCCCATTCCAGTCTTATAGTTAAAGTTCATTCTTTAAGAAAAGAATAATTATTTTTTTCCTCATAAACATTTTTCATTAAATCAACTTTAAAAGTTTTCCAGAAATATTTTACAAAATAATTTCCTATCAAAAACTGGTTTCCTATATTATAAGAAACATTTTTTAAAAATATGCTGCAGTAGTTCAGGGTCCTGGGTATATGTTCTGTTTTCTGACCGTGTTTTCTTTCTGTGGCAGTTTTACAAGGAGATTTATAATTGTCGAGGTGAGATGAAGTCTTCAGATGGAAATGGCATCGTTATTTTTCCCTCTGAATTGGTCTTCATACATGTTTGTGAGGTTTCCTATTTGTTTATTTAGCCACATCGCCTTTTTATTCTTAACTATATTTCATTTCATCCTCACAACAACCCTGGGAGGTAGGTGTTGTTATACCCATCTTATAGATGAGGAAGCTGAAGCAAAGAGAGGTTAAGTGACTTGCCCAGGGTCACTCAGCTACTGAGAGTCTGAACCCAGATTTGAACTCAGGTCTTCCTAATTCCAAAGTGTGGAGCTGAGGTGGTCTCTCATTATGTTCTTTCAAATATCCTACCTGTTTGCATTTCAGGTTGACATTGATTGCAATCCAAAAGTGGTGGTGTATGATCAGAGCTCTCAAGATGTCTCCTCTCTGGCTTCAGACTCTTTTCTGACTGTGCTCCTGGGTAAACTGGAGAAGAGCTTCACCTCTGTGCACTTACTTGCAGGTAAGAATAGGAGTCGATGCCAGAGACACCAGGTCTTCCAGGAGGGATGTGCACACCTACCCTAGGTTTTCTGTAAGCTACGAAAAAGCTAATTTTAGTCATAGATGTTCTATTTAAAAAAAAAAGTTATTTATTGTAATGACCAAGTTTGGACCTGGAGAAAAACTGAGAGAACGTACCTCCCTTCTTTGCAGAGGTTGGGACTGTATATGGGTGGAAGTATTGCCCATGCTCTCAGGCACTGTTGATATATTAATTGTTGGTGGTGAACTGCTTTTTAAAAACCTTTGTTACAAGGGATGGCTGAGTGGGTGGGATATGTGTGTTAATATATCCAGAAATCAATGTGATAAAAACAGAAGATATAAATAAAAACAAGCTGTTTTCAAAGAGGTTTACTTAATGGCTTTGAGTTACACTTTAAACCAATACAGGTGCTTTATGTAAACTGAAAATTGTCATTCTCCCAAATGGGTCCTTTTAGCCTCATCAGCCATGTGCTGGCATTCGTGATTGCCACATTGATCAAATTGAAGGCCCCAGGTTATCTGCTCCAAGCTGTGTTCCTATACTCATGAATTTGCTTCTTCTACCATATGTCCTGGGACTCCCTTCCCAGCTGTTCCATATTATGACACCTCACTCATGGTTTCCCACCCATGGATCTGTACGAGTTCAAGAACAGACTAAGGATCTGAAAATATTTTGTATGTTTGTAGTTGAGAATAGATCTGAGGTAACTTTAATACCAGTTGTAGACACAAAAGGAAATGTGTGTGTGTGTGTGTGTGTGCTGTATAATTTTGGGGAACTGACTTCCTCACTTTATTTTACAGGCTGATTCTTATTAAGCTTGACCATTTCCTACCTGTATGACCTTGGGCAAGTCACTTAACTTCTCTGGGACCCAGTTTCCTTGTCTATAATTGGACTGGACTGGGGTTAGGCTGGATGAACTCTCAGGTTCCTTCCCGCTCTAAATCTGTGAGCCTCTGAACCACTAAATATTCTACCCCTTTATGTAGGAGCACTGTCACCCTCACAGACATCATAACCATAGCTCACTGACTGACACTCACATAGAGAATTGGTAGATGCCTAGAGACCAATCACCCAGAGTTCTGATGAGAGGCCTGGTTGGTTGAGCTCTTTCCTTGTTGCACATGTGATCATAGTTGGGTCACTTGGAATTTTGATTCTTCAGAGACTGAGTCTCCTAGGTGATATGGTGGATAGAGGGCTGGAGGTGGAGCCCAGAAGACCTGAGTTTGAATCCTGTCTCAGCAACTTAGCAGCCCTATGAACCTAGGCAGTGAAGTCACATAACTTCTCTGTCTCAGTTTCCTCATCTGGAAAATAGAACTTTTGTCCCAGGGTTGTTGTAGGGATCAAATGAGGAGAGACAGAGGTATATATTTATAGTTATACGTGTGTGTGTGTGTGTGTGTGTATTATATATATATATATATACACATATATACATATATAATTTTGCAAACCTCAAACTGGTATATAAATGTTAACCATTATAATTTTTATAGAATTTCATAATTCATGGCTGTTTAAAATCAGGACGCCAATGAGAAGAATGTTTAGAAATGTCTAAAAGATGTTTTTCTTGTTTCTTGAAGCAGCTTGGGGTGATTATAAAGAAGAACTGCACAATTTCCTAGGTGCAAACTATAAATTCCAAATTAATTAACTTGTAAAGTGCTTTGCAAACCTTAACTTGCTATGTTAATATGTAATATGATATGATATGATATAATACAATATAAAAATATACATATGTATCTATGTAATTTTATACTTTATCTTATTCTTCATCTCTAGGGTGGTCTTTTTTTGTCATTTTTTGTTTGCAAATTGTCACTGAAAACACACTAAAGCCTGTGTATATCCAACATGTTTCTCCATTGCCTTTGGTAACATTGAGCAAGATCCAAAATAGGAAACATGTGTGTACATATATACACACATACATGTGCACATATACATACACACATATATACGTGTGTGTGTGTGTGTGTGTGTGTGTGTGTGTGTGTGTGTGTGTGTTTTCAGGGCCATTGGGAAAACCTGCCCCGCAGAGGCCTACTCATTCCCTGTCCCCCAGATCACCTTGTAGCCATGGCATAGCTTAGGCTATGTCCTGTGGGGCATTGACTAATGAGTAAATGCCCTATTGTTTGTTGTTGTTGTTTAGTCAGGTCTGTTTGGGGTTTTTTTTTTTTTTTTTGGTTTGTTTTTTTTCTTTTCAGTTGTGTCCTACTCTTTGTGACCCCACTTGGGATTTTCTTGGCAAAGATACTGAAGTGATTTGCCATTTCCTTCTCCAGCTCATTTTATAGGTGAGGAAACAAAGGCGGAGTTAAGTGACTTGCCCAGGGTCACACAACTACTAAGTGTCTGAGGCTGGATTTGAACTCGGGAACGTGGGTCTTCCTGACTCCAAGCCCAGTGTTCCGCCCACTGCCACCCAACTGCCTGTTTTTAGAATACACACATTTCCTATTTTGGTTCTTGCACGATGTTACCAAAGGCAATGGAGAACCATATGTTGGGTATAAACAGACTTTAGTGTGTTTTCAGCGACAACTTGCGAACAAAAAATGACATTAAAAAGACCATCCTTGAGATACGTGACTGGAAATGAAGGTGGGTCAGAAGTGGGGTGACAGAGCAGGATTAACATGTGAAGCCTAGCCCAAGACCTACACTGGCAGCCACAGAAGGGTAAGAAAGAAGGGCTGGGCTGGGTAGAGCTCCAGTGCAGGACAGAGGTAAGACTAGCTGGAAATAGAAAGGGGGATGGATTGGGAGCAGCCTATTTTTGGGGGAAGGAAGTTGCTCGTGATGGGGCTAATACTAATAACTAGCACTTATTGGGAGCGTAAGGCTCGCAAAATGATTTTCATTTGTTATCTCACTTGGTCCTCAATGACCCTGCAAGGTTGGTGCTGTTATTATTCCTGTTTTATGGATGAGGAAACTGAGGCTGAAAGAGATTAGATTGTTACATACATCCAGGGTTACATAGCTAGTGAGTATTGGAGGGAGGATTTGAATTCAGGCCTTTTAGCATTCTACCCACTGTACTGCCTAACTGCCTCATCCATGAAAATGTCTTAGTATATAACTTATTTAATAAAGTTGTTGGAAGAATCTTAGTTTTGAACTTTTTTTTTTCTTTAGAGGCAAATTGGGATCCAGAAAGACCAGGGTTCATGCCACTTATCTGGCACAGTATTTACTGTGGGCACCCTGGGCACATGTGTCTCTTTACCTGTGATGACCCTGAGCAACTTTCTAAGACCCAGAAAAATCACAGAAAAGGTGCTAATTTGCATTGGTAGAGGGAGTTTCCTTACATGGGACTTCCCTGTATTAATGAAATCACAGGTTTACTCCCATTCCCTCTCTTGTTAGGAAGTGAGAATTTAAAGCCAGGGCTGTTATTAGATTCCTAAATATTCAAATCTTCAGTTTTCAGAGAAGGAGGATTAATCATAAACATTTGTGTAAAAACTGTTAAATTGATAGCAAGTAAGCTTGAATAGCTTCTCTGTTCTCTGAAAAGCAACTTTCTTATTTTATCTTATTTGGTTAGAGTCCTCTGTCCCTTCCTACCTTGTTGGCACAGAGAGAAAAGTTTTGTTTCATTTTGTTTTCTCCTTGGGACTACGCTCATGCCTGTTGCTTATGCTATGATCTCATCTTGTTTCTGTATCAGTCTAGAAAACTGTTTAAAATCCAGAGCTGAGAAATGATTATAGTATCCAAATCCTTTCCCCACTGTAGGGTGCAGAGGGACTTTGTATTGCCAGAAGAACTTTCTAAGATAAGAAGTAATTAGTCATTAAAGATTGATGGGTAGGGCAGAGTGGAGTCAGGATGACCTGTGTTCAAATTTGACCTCTGACACTTGACACACTTACTAGCCATGTGACGTTGGGCAAGTCACTTAACCCCAATTGCCTTGCCTTCTCCCCCCTCCAAAAAAAAAAAAGATCGATGGGCTCTTTTTGGTAGATGTGGTTAAAACTAGGTAATATCCAACATTATGCTATGCATTTAGTAGAGATGGTTCTCTGTTTCATGTGAAACCTTCTGTGGCGTATTCTGGTACCCAATTTGTAGGAATCATTCCTTTAAGTGAGCAGACTCAGACATTTTCCTAAATGTACTCTTGTTCCTGTCTGAAATCTTTTTTACATATATCTGTGACTGCTTTAACAGCTTATTAAGCAGTCATCTCCCTCTTCACAGAGCAGACACCTTCAGAAGTTCCCCAAGCCCTGAACACATTGAGGCAATTTGTACACAGGTTTATTTACAATATCTCCACCTCAGCATCTGTTAATGATTAGCATCCCTTTCCTTCTTGGGAGCAGTTGCAGCATCCATAAACGGAGAAGCTTTCATCTGTTTACAGTTATAAGGAGTATCTTTAGCTTGCCGTGCCCCTGATCAGTCAAAAACAACCCCTTTTTCCTTTCAAAAGCAGATAGGTGGCATGGAGGATAGAGTGCTTTGTGTGGACAGGAAGATTCATCTTCATGAGTTCAAATCCAACCTCAGACACTTACTAACTGTGTGACCCTGGGCAAACCACTACCAAGAAAAACCGAAATGGGGTTGTAGAGATTTGACCACAACTGAAAAATGGCTAAACACCATTTAAATAGATGGGAAGGCATGCTTTGAAAGATGTTTGTGGTGACTGTGGACAGTCCATTCATATGCCAAGATTGAGCCAATTAGATCACATGCTGAGGAGTTAGGGCAGAAAAACAGGTGTTTAAGTTGGTACTATCTTTTTGGGGTAGAAAAGTAAATGGATCAGCACGAAAAAAACATCCACGTTAGTAGTTAGAGGAAATAGCAAGGTGGTTGGAGATGATCCAGTATTTAAGACATCTTTTTTTTTTGGAGGGCCCAAGGCAGGACATTTGGGGTTAAGTGACTTCCCCAAGGTCACACTGCTAGTAAGTGTGTCAGGTGTCTGAGGCCAGAATTGAATTCAGGTCTTCCTGACTCTAGGGCTGATGCCCTCTTCACTGCCCCCCTTAGCTGCCTCCTAAGCCATAATTTTTAAAGCCTTCTTTGTTTTTGTTTTGATTTTTACATTAAAAACTTGTCTTTCCATAATAAATTTTGTTGCTTGGTCATTTTTGGTCATGTCCAACTCTTCATGAGCCCTTTTGGGGTTTTCTTAACAATACTAGAGTGGTTTACCATTCTCTTGATCATTTTACAGATAAAGAAACAGAGACAAACAGGATCAATTACTTGCCCAGAGTCACACAGCTAGTGTCTGAGGATGAATTTGAACTCAGGGAGATGAGTCTTCCTGACTCCAGGCCCTAACTCTATCCACTACATTACCTAGTTGCCCATCAAATACCAAAACAAACTTCCTCACGCAATATAGTCAGGTAAATATTAATATTTAAGTAATATTAATTACTTAAATAAGTAATAGGAAAAACCTTCTACTAGTATGATTGTTTTTCTTCATTGCATTTGTAAAGTACTTTGAGATTCTGTAGGACAAAAGGTGCTAGATATATGAGATAGTCATTGTCTATATGCATCAAAAGTATGACAAATTATAAAAATACAGATAAAAAAAGAGTCACAAATGAAGAGCAGTTTGATGGAACACAGAATGATTTACTTCATAAAAGGAAAATTTGCATTTGATCCATAGTTTGTCATGGTCAGAAATAATCATTTCCAGGTGTTGATTCTGTTGGTAATGGGTCTTTCAATGATTAGCTAGGTTGGTCTTTGGGAAATAGGCTCAAGTCTGAAGCCAGGACCATACTGGAAGCATTTCCAATATGGTAGCAACAGCCAAAGCTCTGCTGCTGTAACCTTTGAAAATCCAGGCTTATTTCCAAACCATCGTGAAGAATCATATTAACACTTTATGGAGGTCTTTTTTTGCTATGGCTACCTGTGAGATAAAAATTTTTTAATTATCCTGATTCCTAGGATTCCTGATTCTGCCTTCCCCTTCTGCAGTAATGATGGCAAGGTGGGTTATATTATATACCCTAAAGCGATATGATTTCATGGGACATTTGGTCATCATGTATTGCAATGTTAATGATAAGTTTTTGCAAAAAAGGACATCAGCATATTGCAGTTTACTCAATAATACTGGTTGCTGAGGACAAAGGGGTAGAGAAATTCTACGAAGAAGGTGATAAACTCTCCAAACCAAATCAGCGGACACTATAATACTTGATGATGTCAGTGTAAAGATTGGGAAAAAGGTGAAGATCAGGAGAAATATATAGAGAAGTATGGCTCGCGAGAAAGAAGAGAAATCATAGCTTGAAATTATGTAGAAGCCTTATTATGCTCTATCATAAATGCCCTTAAAAAAAAAAAAAAACCAATGGTACATGTAGGAGGCCCTTTCTTACACTGAAATTTTATTCAGTGAAAGCCACAGGAAAAAAAGATAGTGATCTGAGAACAGCAGACCTGGCAGAAAACTGTCTTTCACATTTAATGTATTAGAGAGGGCCTGTTTAAAGGGGAAAGAACACTGTACTTAGTGAGCACAAAGGTAGGGCAGTCTGGTGGGGCGTGCTTGCTGTAAGTCTCTCCCCATCCCAATCCATCCTCCTTTTAGCCATCGAGGTGGTTTTTTTAAAGTAAACTCTGGAGTTTCTGAAGACCAACCTAGCTAATCATTGGGCTACCCCCTTCTTCTGGATACTCTTTTAACTGGCTTTTCCTGTCACAATTCTGTTCTACTAGTCTGACAAGTATTGCTCCCAGGGTCTCTAACACAAAATGCTCTCTTAGGCATTCAGAGCTCTTCATAACCTCCCTCCCACCTACCTTTACAGTCTTCTTCTGCCTCACTCCCCAACACATACTCTTCAATCCATTGTCAGTCCATCTCTCAGCTTTGGGCATTTTCTCTGACAGTCTTCCATTCCTGGAATGTTCTGTGTGAAACTCCAGTTTCCTTTTTTTTTTGGAAGGAGTAAGGTAGGGCAATTGGGGTTAAGTGACTTGTCCACAGTCACATAGCTAGTAAATGTTAAGTGTCTGAGGCTGGATTTGAACTCGGGTCCTCCTGACTCCAGGAACAGTGCTCTATTCACTGTGCCACCTAACCACCCCTCAGGTTTCTTTTCAAGTCCCAAGGAAAATTCCATCTGCCTCAGGAAGCTTTCCCTAACTCCTCTTAATTCTCCTGCTTTCCCTCTTTTCATTATCTCCCATTTTTCTTGTATATAGTTTGTACATATTTGTTTGCTTGTTTTCTTTCCCCATTAGAGATTATAAGCTCCTTAAGGGCAAGGATGAGCTTTTGCCTTTTGTATCCCCAGTGCTTAGCATAGTGCCTTAAATATATTAAGCACTTAATAAATGTTTATGAAATTAAATTGATCCATCAGTTCCTTTCCATATGATTTCAGAGTTTTGAAGGATATTTCTGGAAAACTATAAGTCAAAGAACTTTTTTGAGGGATATGGGAAAATTAGTGTATCGTCTGTCTGTTCCATACTTGATAGGATTGTATTTTTGATTTTTTTCAACCTGCATTAGAGGTGGGTCTTTGAGATTAGGCATTAGAAGTTAGCAACCAAAGCAGGAATCAAAGGAACCCAGGGACAGAAGGCAATGGAAGCCAAGACATCAGAAGACAAATTACAATAAGATAGAGTAGCATTTGCTTCAAGCCAAGATATCTGAGTGGAGGCACCAAAGGCTGCTTGGCTGCTTTGCTTGGGAGCTATGCTGAGTGCGAGAGAGGCATTGCTTTGCTTCAAGCTGATGCTCTGAAGAAAGGTTACATTGCTATTTGTCACCATTTGTAGCTTGAAAGAGGGTTAATCTTTCTTTCTCAAGCTGTCTGTGTTCTGCTTTTATAAAAGAAGGCATGAGAAGGGGAAAGAGAGACTTTGCAGCGGTTTGCTGGGAGCTATGTTGATGAGAGGCATTGTTGCTGGGAGCTGGTTGGAGATTGCAGAATCCTGCTGTGTGAAGAGCTGGATGGGTTCATCTTTATTGCTTTTCAGTGCCCAGCAAGGAACACACTTAGAAATCTGCAGGCCCCTGGCTTAGGACTGCTCTATTACTGGAAAAATTTAATACTGATATATTTTTGTGAAGAGAGGGTAACACTTCCCCAGAACCCTGCCAAGAGTGACTGTGTTCCAGAAGACCTTGACACTGCTTGAGCAGCCTAAGAGTAACAGAAAAGAATCTTTGCCCACCAGGTGAAACATGTACCAGTACCTACATCAACAGTCTTAACTCCCTTATTCAGTCATTCACTCCAGCCATACTGGATTTTACTTTATCTTTGCTTTTGTTCTTACCATTTAATACCAGAGGTGACCTCACTTTCAACCCATAGATGGGTACCTTCAGTGTCTCTAAATCTTGACCATCCTAAAAGTCCACATCCTGTCTCTTCTATCAAACCTTACTCAACCTGCACTCTGAACTTTTTATAACCGTTATTGCATATCTAAATTATTTGGTAAGTATGCATGTACCAACTTGTAATATCCCATATATCGTTTTCCTGAACTATTATCTAGATCTTACATTGTTGTTTATCTGTAACTTGTTTTCTTTCTCTTTTTCTTAAACTCCTTGAAGTCAGGAACCTTGTTTCAGACATTTTTGTATTTCCCAGGACAATTGATACGGTGTCTTACACATAGTAGGGTCTTAAATAACTATTTCATATTTTTGCAGTAGCTTTCCTTTGTAAGTTAAAGCATTTCTGTTTTATAGTAATACCATTGTGTAATTCCAAAAGTATGGATCTGACTATGTAACTCCTCTGTTTAATGAACTCTAGTGGTTTGCTCTTACCTGTAGGATCAGATGCCAATTCCTGTGTGTCTAAAGTATTTCAAAACCTTACCCCAGCCTACCTTTCCAGGCTTATTAGACATTACTATTTTTGTACTCTCAGGTCCATCTACTAAGACAGACCTTCTGATTCTTCTTCGTATAGTGCATTTCATCTTCCGTCTCAGTACATTATATATCTAGGACTCAATCCCTCTTCATCTCTGCCTCTTAGGGTCATCCCTAGCCTCCTTCAAAACCTCCTCCTGTTTGAGATTTTTCCTAATTCCTTCCCCCTACCACCAATGCCAGTGCCCTCTCCTCAAATAATTTTGTTTTTATTTTATATATTTTTAAAAATCTATGTATATACGTGTTCTTCTCCTAATAGGATGTAAATTCCTTAAGGTTAGGGACTGGCTCATCTTTGGTTTTGTGTTATATTATTTAGAATAGTGACTGGTACATAGTAGACATGTATTAAATGCCTTTTGCTTGACTGATTGGTGGACTGGCTACCCCCTTCTTCTGGATACTCTCTTAACTGGCTTTTCCTGTCACAATTCTCTTTTACTTGTCTGACAAGTAGAATCTTTATGCAGATAGCTTCTAGATCTGTATCTCTAGCCTTCTCTCCTATCTCACATTATATCTACACCTGAATGTCCCACGGGCATCAAAAACTCAATATATCTAGTACTGAATGCTTTATATTTTCACCTCAGTCTGTATATTCCTCCTCAACTTTACTGTTTTTCTTAAAGACACCACCACCTTTCCAGTTGTACAGGCTTCTAACCTAAGAGATGTTCTCAGCTCCTCACTCTAATTCTCCCCCTCCCTCAATAAATCAGTTGCCAAGTCTTATAGATTCTGTTTCTTCCACATCTTTCCTTTCTACCCCTTTCTCATTACTTGCATCTAATCCATTGCCCACATCACCTCCAGCCTGAACTACTGCAGTAACCTGCTGACCGGTCTCCCTGCATCCTGCTTGTTTAATGGCCTGTTTAAATCCATGTTCTCGCCTGTTTAATCCATCTTCTGCACAACTGTCCAATTTGATATCTACCAGTAAGTCAGTAAGCATTTATTAAGTGCCTACTGTGTAGATACAAATAGACAAAAAGAAAGACAGTCCTTGGACCCAAGTGGTTTAAAGTCTTACCGGGGAAGACAAAACACAAAAGAAAATACAAGAATGGGGTTGGGAGGGAGGAATCTTGGGGGAAGATACCATCATGTTTGGAGTGCATGGTCCCAACCTCCAATTAGAGTGGCTGAGAAAGTGATGAGGAGGAAGATCACGTCTTACAGGATGATGAGGTTACCCCAATAATGAGCTTCTTTAGGCATGGTCAAAAAATCAGAGAAGTCCCAAAGGAGTGCACCCAGGTGAGAAGTAAGGAAATGGTATTTCTAAAGTACAGCTCTCACTGCATCCCTCTCCTGCCGGAGACATTGCAATGGGTTCCTGTTGCCTCTGTGAGAAAATAGTCTTTCACTTGGCAATTAAGTCTTTTACAGTTTGGCTCTAACATTTCTAGGCTGATTATAATTACTCCTCTAGGCTGCAGCCATATTGGTTTAATTGCAGTTCCCTGTACACGCCTTCCCCATGCCTAGAACGCCCTCCCTTTTCCCCTTTGCTTTTCAGAACTCCCTATCTCCATTCCAGGGTCAGCTCAATGCTACTTGGTTCAAAAGGCCATTCTTGATTTCCCTGGTTGGCATTCCCCTGCCCTTCACCCTTCTCTTTTTCACCAAAGCACTGTGTATTTTCTCTTCTATCATCCTAGTAGAATATAAGTCCCACGAGAGCAAGAACTGTTTCATCTTTATAGTTTTATCTTCAGTACCTAGGGTGGTACCTGACACATAGTAAGCATTTAATGCTTATTGATTGATAATAATGAGTTCCCAGATCCATTAAGATAGTCAAATCTCATAGTAATTTATTTTAATGCATCTAGTGAGTAGGAAATCCTACAACAACATCAACAAGTCTAGTTTTCTGAAAAGTTAAAAGTTTTGGGAAACTGGAATTTATTAAGTAATTAAGTCTCAGAAGTTTTCCTTTGTATAAAGAGGGCAAACATAACGTCTTATGGGAAAGTGCCCAATATCAAAATATGAAATAAATGCCCTGAAGAAATTTAGTGTTAGCTCATACTGGCCTTAAAATAGTCTATTTGAGCCAAAAAAAAAAAAAGTGTGTGTGGGGGGTGAATAAACCAATAACTTCATATTCAAGGAATGATAAAAGGACATGAACATATGCATGTTGTGTGAAGTCCAAATAAGTTGCCCCAAGAACAACTTGTTTTTCCATGGCAAGGAAAAAAGAATTCCATATAGTCATCAGTAGTTCTCCCTGTAAGCAAAGCATTCCATTATAGTAAGCAAGCCTGTATTTCTTCCCAAAAGATAGTTGATGTAATTATCTATGCAATTCTGTCTTAATGAGGAAGAATAAACTTAATTCTGTTTGGAAACTTTAACACTGTAGTGTATTGCCAAACTTTTTTTTAAATTGTAATTAATTAACAAGCCATGAGGTCAGTTCCTATCCCACTTTTATTGTGCCCTAAGAACTAACTCATAAAGAATAGCAGTTGGGTGGAATTAAGTGTTTTCACCTTCAGTGTAAATCGTATGTAGTGGGAAAATGGCAACGATCCCTGTTTGGCCAACGAGGTCAAAGAGGAATGCATGCATCTTAGAACTGGTGTTCACTTAATCAGGGAATGTGTAATGGAATTGTATTTATATACTGGTTTTATATGGAAAGATACAGTGTGACTGACCCGAAGTAGGGAATATCAACTGAAATAGGGATTATTTCATTCTCTCTTTGCATCCCCAATGCTTAGCACATAGTAGGCTCTTAATAAATGCTTGCTTATTGATTGATTGTCAGTGGCATGTCTAAGGCAGGAGAAGTAATAACAATAATAGCATTTATTTAGTGATTGGAGGTTTGCAAAACACTTTACAGGTATCCCATTTTATTCTCAAGACAAACCTGGGAGGTTGGTGCTACTATTAGGTAGGTATAATTATTATCTCTTTTACAGATGAGGAAACTGAGGCACATAGTGGTAAAGTGACTTGCCCAGGGTCACACCACTAGCCAATTCATCTTAAGTCAGGTCTTCCTGACTCCGAGCCCAGAACTCTGTCTAAGCTGCCATTATGGGAAAGTACTGAGGGCTGGGAATTAAAGATTACTAGGAATATGGTAAATAGATTTAGGAGGAGTGAGATACAGGTAGTATAATCCTAGAAACTTTGAAACCCAAGATACTGTAGCAACCATAGTAATTTATTTTAACCAAAGAGGAAAAATAGCCAAAGAAATTGAAATAAAGACCGAAGACTTAATGAGCAATTCCAATTACTCTTCTCTCCCCTAAACAACTCCTTGACTTCTTTAAATAGGCATAGTAAATGGGTAATGAATATTTATGCCTAATCTGTGGCTCAAAACCATAACTTTAGGCTTATAGAGACCAATTTAAATCTTAAAGGCATTTTAAAAACTCCTGGCTAATAATTGCCCTAGCTAGGGAAACCCTGGGGACATCTAATTTTGTCTTGTTTTTAGCTCTCCACTGGAGGTTTTTAAGTTCCTCTTCAAGTATTGGTGTTTTGTTTGTTGTTGAGTCCTTTCAGTGGAGTCTGACTCTTCTGGCCCCATTTGGGATTTTCTTAACAAACGTGGCCCGCCATTTCCTTCTCTAGTTCACTTGACAGGTGGGGAAACTGAGGCAAATGGGGTTAAGTGACTTGCCCAAGGTCACACAGCTACTATGTGCCTTAAGGATGAATTTGAGCTCAGGAAAAGGAGTCTTCCTGCTTCTAAGTCTAGTGCCCTATCCACTGCACAACCTGGTTGAATTTAAACATAGTACAATTTTTATCAAGTCTCATAAAAAACAGGAAGAAGACTCACCTTGGAATCTGGTTAGTAGAGGAATAGTTAGAAGCCCTTCTTTTGATGAGTGATGTTCCTTGCATGTCCCCTTAGGAGCCCAGTCACAATCCCTATAAAATTCATGGCACCATCCAGGTATACCACTACCTCCTATTTCTTGGCACTCAGTGCCAGTCATCAGGTGTCACTTTCCGACATGCATCTTTCCCTCCTCCCTCCAGTGTTGTGGTCTTCTAGAAGGAGCACTGAATTTGGAGAAAGAAAACCCTGGGTGCGAATCCCGTTAGCTGCTTCTCTCCTGTGTGACCTTGGACAACTCACCTTATTTTCCTTAGCACTAAAATAAAGGGATTGAACTGCATGGTCTCTGACCCTTCCACCTCTAAATCTATGGCCCTGCTTGAAACGAACTCCCTTATTTTTTTATCCCACCTCCTGTTCCTTGTAGATCTAGGCTTGGCCCACCTGACCACTCCTCTTGCTCAAGGTCACAAAACCCAGAAGCTCCTCTTTTTTCCTGTTGGGTGACATTTCAGGCCTAGAGCTTAAAGGGTCAGGATGCCATATCTACAAATTAGTCCCTAAGAAATAACTGATGATGTTACAAGACTGATGATTTACTAAGAATTTATCTGTATATTACACCTCTGAGTTACCATCATAACTCATTTCTGTGGCCTTCCCAAGCAAGGCAGAACATTCCCCTATTTTCTCTTATATAGTTATTTGACTTGTACCCCATTATCAGATTCACTATACTAAAAAGTGATTTTCATCATGTCATTGACCTAAGAATTTATAGTGGCTTTTTATTGTCTGCTGCATTAATTCCATACTGCTTTCCTGACTTTGGGCAGCTAGGTGGCACAGGGGATAGAATGCTGGGCCTGGAGTCTGGAAGACTCCTTTTCCTGAGTTCAAAACCAGCCTCAGACACTTAGTAGCTGTGTGACCTTGGGCAAGTCACTTAACCCTGTTTGCCTCAGTTTCTCATCTGTTAAATGAGCTGGAGAAGGAAGTGGCAGACCACTCCAATATTTTTGCCAAGATGGGGTCACAAAGTGTTGGACACAACTAAAACAACAACAAATAAAATTATTGATCTTAAAAACCTGCTACAACCTATACCCAAGCTTTTTGTCCAAAAAGGACAGAGGATAAAGAGTTCACTTGGGCTAAGATTGGGAAAGGAGGACAGGATATCCAGAGCCAAAGTGATGGTCTGGGAAAATACTAAAGTCTAGGGGCTACACCACAGGCTGCAGAGAAGGTGATGGGTGGAAGATTGTGATCAGACCTCTTAATCATGGAAGTCGGACATTTGTAAACGATGGCAAAAGCTGAGCGGAGGGGAGAGGGAAGGTCTGCTGAGGAAGGTAGGTGGATAGAAGCTTCATGGTCATCTCTCATGGCCTTGTGGGGAGGTCACAAAAGTGGATTGTAATGACATTGTGCAAGGGAGGCCTTGAGTCCTTAGGAAGCCTGCCTCACCAAAGACATGAGCAAGAAGCCCTCTGTTGCTAGTGAAGGTGGGTGGTAGCATGTCCTGGGATCCTTGTGGTAAGTAGGAGCAAGGCCACGATCATGTTATGGCCCTTGGGACCTCTGGAAGCCCTGTCGGAAGGCAGTTGGTGTGTCAGGCCTTGCCTCCGGTTGTGCTGGAGCAGGGCCTGGTAGTATTGATTGATTTCTGTCTTAAAGGCCATATATAATGGCCTCTCCATCCTACTCCTTCTCTACCTTTCCAGAGCATTTAATGTTGGCCGTGCTCTTCTCTTGGACACTGCTCTCTCTTGGTTCTTCTGAAAATTACCTGTCTGAATGCTCCTTCTCAGTCTCCTTCATTTATTTAGTTAGTTAGCAAGTTGTCAACAATCATTAATTAAGTGTCTATGTAAGTGCTAGGCCCTGTGGATACATTATGGAAGAAAATAGTCCTATTTTCAAAGAGCTTACTGGCTATACCCCTGACTCATCATGGGACTTTGTCTACCACTCCAAAGAAACCTCATCACCTTGGAAGTTCACTTCACCCCTGAACTACTTCTGAGATTAAGTAACTCTGTTACCCCTTCCACCCCGCCCCCCGCAATTGATTCCTCTATTTTAAGGCAGATGTACAGATTAAATGTCTTTTTTTCCTTCTGTAACATAGTATAATGAAAAAGATGAATCTTCATCAGGGACATAGCTTCTAATGCAATCCATCCTCCATACAGCCACCAGAGGGATTTCCCCAAATAAAGCTCAGATCTGACCATGTCACCATACCCTCCATTCACTAAACTCCAGTGGTTCTTTCTTGCTCTGGGATAATATAAATACCTCTCTTTGGCATTTAGAACTCTTCACAACCTGGCCCCAATCTGCCTTTTTTACCCATTCCTCCTCTCCATGTACTTCATGGCCCAGCCATTCCTGCCTCTTCATTGTTCCTCAAATGATGCTTCCCCTCTCCTGTTGCTGTGTGCCTTTGGCTGTCTCCTATATTGGAAATGCTCTCTCTCCATCCTCTCTTAAATCCCTCGTTTCCTTCAAGCATCCCCTTCTGTGTGGGGTTTTTTGTGGTCCACTGGCTGCTAGTGCTTTCTCCTCCAGCTTCCTTTTGTATTATATTTGTATGCATTTCATATATACCTAAAATATATGTGTTTTATCCTTCACTAGAAAGTAAATTGCATGAATTCAGGGGCTGTTTTGCTGTTGTCTTTGTACCCCCAGGGTGTAACTGTAGTGGCAACCACACAGGCATACCCAGGATGTCTGCTAGCACAAGTTATTAGATCTGCTTCACTAGGAAAGATAGCAGTTTAGGGAGTCAACAGTCTTTTTAAATTACATTTACTAGTTCAGGGGAAAAGTCAGCACCCTGAACTTCAGAGAAAATATAAGCAGAGAAATAAGGACCAACAGACAGGGCTCTGACTGCCTGAATCAACTATACAGTTTACATACATCCCTAGATGGAGAGAGCCTTTACATCTGAGCAGTCAGGGAGCTCTGAACATTTGGCCACTCAGAATCTCCACCAGGGAATCACAAGATCCTTCTCATAAGGGAGCCCCCAAAGCAAAATACCAGCTCAGAGTATATATACACTTCTCAGAGCTAGAAGGTATCACACCCCTCCTTACTGAGTACCTAATTAGAAATTAGCAAAAGATGTGAAAGCCTTCCTAGAAGCAAGTCTCCCCTAAGCAAGCTTCCTTAATGGGCTCCACATGAGGCCCATTAATGGACAGGGAAGATCTTAAATCTCATTAATATTACCCTAATGCTGGGCTAGGCACCTGGGGGCACTTAATAAAGTGCCTACTTGATAACAAGCTAATGGGAGAGGACATAATATATTAATAGCTAAGTCTTATTAGTAAGGTCTGCATAATAGATATGCAGTCTCTTCTGATGTGTAAATGCAAATGTCCATTCTAATGTGGTTTTTGTTAGGTTCAGGCAAAAAATAGAAATTACTTTTTAAACAGAAAAAGTAAGGATTGATAGTGGCAGAAGTAGATTGAGATTAAATTCTTAGCATTTGAGGTGAGAAGGATAAACAAACCACCTTATTTTCTCTACTCACCAGAGTGTATGTACCTTTTAGTTGGATTTCTGACTGTGATTTGTATTTTGTCCCTGTATGCCGCTGATTTCGTCTGATGGATTTTACAGAGGTCAAGGTGCATTTTTTGAGCATTAAAGAAACATACAGAGCACGGGGCCTGGAACTGGGGAGACAGACCAGAGTTCTAATGTGACTTCGGGGACTTCCTTGTTGTATAACCCTGGGCAAGACATTTAAGCCCTGGAGGTCTCACTTTCCTCATCTAGGGAATAATCATCTGGGGGTAGTAATAGCACCTGCTTCCCAGAGAACCAAATGGGAGAGTTATAAGGTGTTTAGCACAGTCCCTGGCCAAAGTAAATGTTATAGAAATGTTAGCTACTGCTACTTTTTTTTAACCTCTCTTTGCCTCGACTTCCTTATTTGTAAAACGGGGGTCATGTCTGCCTCCCAGGTTGTTGTGAGGAGCTGATGAGGTCATAATTATAAAGAGCTTAGCACAGCATGTGGCACATAGTGAGCACTTTATAAATGTTAGCTATTATTATTAATTTCCCTAAGCAAAACCCCCCCAGCAGTAACAGGCGTGGTCTTGTAAAAAGAATGCTTCATTGGGAGTGGGGGGCCTGGTTTTGAATCCAGGCTCAGATCTTGTTATGAGCAGTAATTACAGTATCCCATTCATGTTACTCTCCTGGGGACCTTGGGCAGGGTTCTGTCTGGGCCTCAGTAGTCTCATCAGTGGAATGAGGGCACCAGGCTAGATCTCCAAGCTTCTTTAAGTTCTAAATCTTGTGGTTCAGTGACAGTGTTTTTTAGTATGAGAATGAGCTGGCATGTTATTGCTCAGGTCCCTTTTGGGAAGGCACATATGTTCTCACCCAGCTTTGGCACAGGTGTCTAGCTGGTCCCAAACCTAAGTATATAAGGGGAATTTAGGGCAAGTGAGTGGAAAGTTAAATTCAGGGCAGGGGGAGTTTTGTTACCATTTAAGCAGATTTTCAGTACCATGGCACAGTAAACAATAGATTATAAGGCATGACCTAATAATATTGGCGTTATCCGATTATAGGTTTAGAGCTGGAAGGGACCTTCTAATCCCACCCCCCTCATTTTAGAGGTAAGGATGTTTGAGAGCCAGAGAGACCCAGTACTTTGCCCAAGGTCACAGGGATTTACAAATTTAAATTAGTGGTTTTCAAAGCAGAACCAAGATTGAAACAGTAAGACCTGACCACCACTGTGTGACTTCTCTGAAGCTCAGTTTCTTATCTGTAAAATAAGGGATTTGGACTATATGACCTCTCATTTCCCTGCCAGTTCTAAGTGTGTGACCCTGTGATTCTGGGGTTCCGTATCCATTGTCCTTATCCACAGAACTATCTTTCTCTGACTCCAAATCCAGTGTTGTTTCAACTCTAGGAATGCTGGTGATGAGTTCTTTCTGGAATAGAAACTAATTTGGGGTTCTTAGGGCAGAGAGTTACATCTGGTCCAAGAAAAATTATTCTTTATTCTAAATTATAAATTTTATGTAAGTGAATATGTAATATAAAAATATTCTGTCATAAATTCTGAATAAATTGCCTCAATCTGCTTTGTTAGAGGAGCTTAAATGTTATTTGGCTAGTCATGGAAATGGGGAGTATATTTTAGAAGCAGGTTAAAATTCAGTGAGACTGCAGCTACTTTTTAAGGTTTCAGGAAAATAGGCAGTTTCATTGGCAGATGATTAACAGAATGCTTCACGAGATACAGATAGCAATGAATGAAAGGTCAGTGAGTGGAAAAAAATTGTCAGTGAAGGAGGATGTCAGCAGAATGGAACATTGTCACAGATAAAGATCAGGGAAAATGTAGTTAGTTATTCCTGAGATAGAGACTTTCCTAGGAAGTTACTTCAGGCCATGGCTAGGGGCATTTAAAGGTAGACTTTGAATACTCAATGAGGCTTAGTGTAGAAAACAGTGGTGCCCTGATTCCTTCAGAATGTTACGTTACCTAACATTGTTACAGATATTATACCATTTCTTGGTTAAGTAAAATTTTCCATAAATTTTTTTTTTAATTAAGATTTGGGGAAAATGGTGTTCATTTCAGTTTTGTCCCTGTAAACCAATTTGAATTTCATTTCTTCTAAAAGTAATGTTTTCTGATGGAGGGCATTTAAAAAAAAAGGCCTTTCAGACCCAATATTGGCTAGGGTAGCTCAGCCTGTTTATCAGTATTCTTGGATTCAGGACCTGAGTTCAAATGTATATAAGCTAGCTATTATTATGAATAAGCTAGGCAACCAAAAAAAATTTATTGTCTGTAAACCTGAGTCCACTAATGTTATCTTCTTTGTCATTCATTTTAAGTGCCTCTGGTCAGAGTCCTCATGTAGACCCCTTGTGTGTCTAATATTGCAGTCCTGCTAGAAAGTCCAAAGCTTTTGGGAGGATGGCATGTGAGTTACTCAAGTCTTTCAAAGAGGGGAAGATATTTTTATGAATTTCTCCATCCTACACCCAAGTAGGGAAATCCCAGAATCTTAAGAATCAAAAGAGACCATCTCATCCAATGCACATCTGACCAAATTGACTTTTACATGCTTGGCAAGGCTGTGCTTGAAGGCTTTCAGTTAGGAGGAATCCACTGCCCCTTGGGCAGCTTTGGGATGGGAAGACCTGATTATTAAATTCTCTGTTTCTTTTAATTCTTGCTCCCTTAGGCCAAGCAGAAGAAGTCTAATCCCTCTTCCTCATGACGTCCTTCATATAAATGATGACTATTCTAATCAGCCCGGTTCTTTTCTTTCACAGTCTTACCAGTCTCACCAGTCTTACTTCAATCAGATTGTCATATTTTCCATTCTTCTTTCCGTCTTGGTTGTCATCTTAATATTTTCCACCCTATTTAACTATGACTTTCCTTATTAAAAAAAATCATAATAAGATTTATTTTTAAAGTGTATATTAAATTTAACATGGTAGTACCTGGCGTGGCTTGCTTGTCTGTGTCCCCATCTAAACTTTTTTCTCATGCTCTTCTGTGTATTTTTTAGTTTCATTCATAGGCAGGGTGAGAAGGTAGATTGCAGTGACCAAAACACATGTACCAGCTGGATAGAGTGAGGGCTGGTATCCCAAGTGCCATGTTTTGTTTGGACACAACAGAATTTTCCCAACAAAAACCCAAACCACCCCCTCACCCCTACCCCAATCACCAAGTTCATTCTCTGAAAATGATTTTTAACAAAACTGTTTAACAGAATAAATATGACTGAAGTCACTTGTCACTTTTCATTCCAATGTTTACGGACTATTAACAGATAGGAGGGATGATCATGTAATAACTGCCCCTTGTATTAGACCTGAGTTTTGTTGGCTCTCCTAGAGCTATTTCATAGGAGCCATTTTCAGTCCATGTCTCCATGTTGTATTTGTGAAGTTGAATTTTGAACCACATACAGAACTTTACATTTATCCATATTAGAAGAGTTAGATGAACTGATGAAAAGTGAAGAAAGCAGACCAGGAGAACAAGAAACATGATTTCTAGAACAATGTCAGTGAGGAGGATAAAAGTAACAAAATAATGAAATGGAAAATAATGAAATGCTATGCATCAAAACTATAAGGATGAGCCTTGGTCCCAAAGAAGAGATAGGGCACCCTTCCACGGACAGCATGCAGAATGTCAGACCTCATCGACAGGTTGCTTGGTTTTGTTGAATGTTTTTTTCCTCCTCTCTTTTTATGAGATGGTTGTCTGGAAGACAGAGGGAGGAGGGAGGCACTGCAGGTGATGAAAAAAAGCAGATTTCTTGATTTATGGTTAAGCTGGCAATGTGAAAGGTTAGAGAGAGGCCCATTTCTCCCCTAGTAAATATTGGGGAAAGACTCTAGAAAGACCGAAGACAAAGAAAACCCAAAAGAATTGGCAATATGCCTATGCCCAGTCCAGAATGGCACAAAAAGGTAGCCAGAAGCCAGCACAGGTCATTAAAGGGGTCTCTCCAAGCTCCAGGGAAGCCAGCATGAGCATAAATATTCCTGGAAGCTTGCAGAATAGGGGAGGAGAGTGGTGAAGTCAACCCAACTCTTGTAGCTTTGGGGCACCACATTATTCCACTTATTGGAAGTAATCTTGAGCACAGGTAAATGATTGAGATGCCCCCAGAGTCAGGTGTCCCAGGGAAACCAAAAAAGACTTTCACAAATGGATCCGAGACTATTCAATGCTTTAAACAGAGGCCTTCCAAGGTAGCACTGGCTTGAATAATGGCCTGCCTGAAGCTAACTAAATTCTAGTTTAGGCCTCTGACAACTCAAGCCAGAGACAGAATCACTCCTGATGGGTCAGTGCATAGGGAGACAGGGCAAAAATAGTAATCAAAAGAAATCTAGAAAGGTTTGAACAGTGGAAAGGAACTAAGTGAAATGCTACATTCTAACGGAGGGAAAGAAGTAAGTTTTCCTTCAGAGTCCTACTATTTTAAAAAGCTAGAGAGGGAATTAGTTGCCTGTTTTGTTGATTGATTGATTTTGTTGGTTTTGTGAGAGGCAAGAAAAATAATGTAATAGGGAGGAAATGAGGAAAAAGAGGGAGGAAACTATTCTTTCATATCCATGGGACATGCCAGAAGAATGGTGGTTACTCCTCAACCATCATTCTCAGAAGCCATACACTGGATTTGTTGTTGTTTAAATAAACACTTTCTTCCTGGGAGGTCCCCATTGTCCTGGTGGATGATTTCCTGATTCACTATTTCAGGCTTCTTCAGCCATATTTTATTTTACTCTCTCCTCCTTTACCACCTTCTGAACAGCTTCCCCAGTAGTGTTGAGGCTATATACTTACCCATTTCCCTACCCTCTATTTCTGGAACCCGTACCAAATCAAAACTGCCATTGTTCCTAGGAAAAATGCATCAGTCTAACCCTGTATGGCCCCACTCACGATTCCTATAACATTTTGGACCTCCTGCCCCCCCTTCCCACTAATACCACCAACTCCCTTCTGTTAGAACGTAAACTTGAAACCGTGGTTTTGCCTTCCTGTTTATCCCTAGCCTCTAGCATAACATAAGTGCTTAATAAATGCTTGTTGATTGACTGACCAACAGGCGCCATCTTTGCTTTGTTTTACTTCTACAGTGGCTGGCCCCTCATGCTAAGTAATGCGTTTCTTTCTTTCCTGCAAGAATATACAGATAAAACTGTTTGCAGCTATCACACTAAACCTAGTTGGGTTGTTGCTTGGCCCCTCTTTTTTCATTTGCAATTTCTTCTGCCTTTTCTTTTACTGAGTTTTAAAAAGAGAATGTCTCGTGAAATTTTTTGGAGCCAGTCAGGAAATAATGAAAAAAACGTGTAGAGAGAAGACATCAAAGCCATAGAATCTGAAAAGTTAAATACCAAACAAATTAAATTATAATTAAAGGAGCTGAGCTCTGACTGGGGGATTTATTAAAAGGGCCAGGCAGAAGCTGGGAAAGTTTGCTCACTTAATTGATTCTAAGACAGCCAGGCCGTGCCCAGGGAGGAAGCTTAACACTTTAGTACAAAAAATCAGCTTCGTAAATGCAGGATGGTGTAGGCATGGGTGGATAGGCATTTGTTTGAAAAAAAGATTTGGGGATTTTAGTGTATTAAAAGTTCAGGTTAAATCAACATTGTGATACAGTTAGTATTCATATCATGGTAGCATCTGTATAGTACATTAAGGTGCCTTACATATTTCACCATATATGATCCTCACAACAATCCTATGAGGTGTTATTATTCCCATTGTACAGAGGAGGAAACTGAGGCAACGAGAGGTAAAGTAACTTGCCTAGGGTCATACAGCTGTTAAGTGATTGAGGCAAGATTTGAACTCTCATCTTCCTGACCCCCACACCCAGCACACTCTGTTCACTCTACTATCCAGCTTCCCATAAATAGGGCAGCCAGAAAAGCCTGTGCAAACTTGTGTAAGCATTAAGAGAAGAATCAGGATTTAATAGGCCCCTCTGTGGGGCAGCTAGGTGGTACAGTGAATAGAGCACCAGCCCTGGAGTCAGGAGCACCCGCGTTCAAATCCGACCTCAGACACTTAATACACTTACTAGCCATGTGACCTTGGACAAGTCACTTAACCCCAATTGCCCCACCTTTCCCCCTCCAAAAAAGCAAAAAAAAAAAAAATGGTCCCTCTGTGTTCTAGGCACAGCAGTTTAAGAAGGACATGGTGAAGCTTTAGACTATTCATAGTGGGGCTACTAGGGTGGATGTGGATTTCAGTGGAGGATCTTTTGAAGGCACTGGTGATGTTCACTTTGGGAAAATAGCAGATTCTGGGGGAGCATAACAGCTCGACAAGTATTTGAAGGCCTGTCATGTGAAGGAGCAGTTAGCAGAGAGGCCTGTTTGGGATTGATATCCAGAAGAAAATTCCTGACAATTAGAGCTGTCCCATAGTGGAAGGGGCTGCTGAGAGAAAGGGGAAGGGACAGGTCTTTGTGTGGAGGTTGGATGACCACTGGTGGAGTATGTGGCAGTGGGAAGATTCCTTTTGAGTGTGGTTTGGACTAGACAGCCACTGAGGCCCCTTCCAGCTATGGAATTCTGTGATTATGTGAACTACTCACCTTTGGAATGATTGAGCACTTGTGTTCACAGCCTGGGTAGCCACAGAGGGGAAGATAATAGCATTTTATTTTATTTTTGGAGGGGGGAAGGCAAGGCAGTTGGGCTTAAGTGACTTGCCCAAGGTCACGAGGCCAGATTTGAACTCAAGTCCTCCTGACTCTGGGGCCAGCTCTATTCACTGCCCCACCTAGCTGCCCCAATAATAGCATTTTAGATAAGACTCTCATTAGCTGGGGACTAAGACCCAGATAGAGATGGTTAAAATACATGATAAAAGACTCTATTTGTAGGATTTAGAGCTGGATGAGACTTCCATCTCATAGGTAAAGAAACATAGGCATAGAAAGATTAAGATGATTTACCCAAAGTCATTCATTCACCTGCCTAGGATCCAAACTTAGCTTCTCATGCTGCACAGATTCCAAGAGGGAAAAGATGTTACTGACTGATGTGGGGCTGTATTGGGATGTGTGTATATTTGATGGGGAGAGGAATTGGGGGAGGAGATAGCGTTTAAAGAGCTCCTTAAGTGACGATAAGGAATTCAGCAGGGAAAGAGGAACAGTTTTAGGCTTAGAGACTATAGAAATCATAGAATCATTTCAGAGATTGTGGCTATCAAGAACTCGTTTGGGCTACATTTGATGAATTGAGTCCTTAGTTTACTTCATATTAGGTACATATATAGAACCACACCAGGACCTCAACAAGTATTTATTAGATTATCTGCTACATGCCGGCATTTGCACCAGGTGGTTGGAGATTAAAAGACAAAACAAAACTGTCCATCCCCTGTTGTCCCTACCTCCCTGCCCCCTAAGAACTTACATTCTATTGGGTAGCTTTATTGTTTAGTCATTTTCCCCTTGTGTCTGACTCTTTGTGACCCAGTTTGGAGTTTTCTCTAAAGAGGTAGTGGGATGTTTTGCCATTTCCTTCTCCAGCTCATTTTACAGATGAGGAACTGAGGCTGGCAGAATTAAGTGACTTGCCCAGGGTCACATAGCTAAGTGTTTGAGGCTGGATTTGAACTCACTCCAGGAATGAGTCATCCTGACTCCAGGCCTATCACTTTATCCATTGTGCCACTTAGTCATTGGGGGAATAACATACAATAAGGAAGCATGTACAAAATAAATAAAATATAATTGAGGGGGGGTAATCAGCAAAAGCTTCATGTAAAAAGTGTTGTTTGAGCTGAGTTTTAAAGAAACGAGGAATTCCAAGAGTTGGAGACAAGGTGGGAATATATTCCAGGGGGATGACTAGTGCAAAGACTTACATTCAGCAGGTGGGATGTCATGTGTGAGCAACAATCAATCAATAAATATTGATTAAACACAAGCTAATTATGCATACATTAGCATATTAAGGCACGGGGTTCTTAATCTCAAAGAATCTAGCAGACCGCAGCTCTTGGCCAAACTTTTATGAAATAAATGAGCACCTTAGAACTATTCCTGAGGAGTGCTTTAAAAAACACAAGGAGAAGGCCTTGCTTTTCTAATCAAGTTGCCATATAACTTATATTTATGGTTCAGACTTTTCAGAACACAATGTTATATCCAGAAACTCAGTGAAGACCTTTGCCCACCTTTATCATCTGACATAATGGAGAATGCTTCTGAAATACAGTTTCTTTTCGTAGCAATCAGGTATAGTATTTAGTGAACAGGTATTGCTAGCACTTCTTGGTAGATGAGGAGAAAAACAAGCCCCAGAACACTTGCTAACGAAGGTCACCCAGCAGATCATTTCAGAGACACAATTAGAAAGAACTCTGTTTTCCTGATTTCTAGTCCACAAACCTTCCCAGGAGGCTCCAGTGTCCTTTTTAAGTAATTAGGATCTGTCAACACTCTTCTGAAGTACCGTGCAATGTGAATACAAGAGCCGACTTATCAATGGTGATTATAGTAATCTTGACAGACTGCCAGGGGAATCCCAAATACTTAACTTTCTATTTTTTTCTCTTTCCCACCCTTTTCCCCTCCACACACTCTCTCTAGATTTGAGGGTGAAAACAAGTTTATGGAAGTAGGACCCAAGTATATCTGCCTGTGTCTTTGATATATGAAATTGATGGTTATGGTGGGAAATGTTTTGTTTTCATTCTAGAGCTAGATTTTACTCACATTTTTTTCTGAAGAAGCAATAAAATTGACAATAAATTTGGATTGTGTGTGTGAGAGAGAGACTGATTTTAGCGTCATTACTTGCTAATTTCTAAGTCTGCTTGGGGTTTCCTCTTGACCCCATAAACAAATGTGATTGGGGGGAAGGGAGGGCAGATGCAATGGAAGTTCAGGAGTGTTTGGAGAGGGACTTGAACTAAAGGCAGGCTGAGTGGTTCCCTGCCTCTAGTAAAACCTTAAAGTTCTCACCAGACCAAATAACCAACAAGTAGTCTAATGAGGAACTTCAGGAGGTGCCATTTTATACCTTAGCCCTACATAAAAAGTCTGTCAGAAGTCCAAAGGTAATAGGAGAGGCCCTGTTTCCTTGCCCCTCCTTTCCCCCAGCACTTAGTAGTAGGACTAGCCTACACAGTGCAGAGCAGCTGGTGACCCAGTGCTCAGATCTGTTCAGCCCAGACCCCAGGGCTTTGAGGTCCCTTCTGTTCTGAAATGCCTGAGAGAGCCCTGAAGGTGACACCTATCCCCAGGAGGAGGAAATCAGCACAGGAACTAAGGGACTTAGGGTGAGATCAAGCAGGGCCAACTATCCCCATCTGAAAGTGGGGCACAAAACCCCGATTCAGGCTCTAAAGATGAGTAAATTAAAGAAAACACCAACCTGTATTAAAAACTATTTAAAATCTAATTTTGTGACAGCTACAGATTCAAACACCCCCACCAAAAAAACCCTATATTTCCTATAAGGACTACATGAATACCTAGAATAAATGTAGCCAAGACATTTTAAAAAATGAAATAAAAGCTTTTGAGGAAAAAATTGGAAGGAGAACAAGTGCCTTAGAGCAGTAGCGGTAAAGATTACTCAATGAATGAGCTCCATGAACCAAAACAAAATCATTGACTCCGTGAGACAAATAAGAAATATTGGAACAAAATAGAAAAATGTAAGCTATCCACTATTTAAAAAAAAATGACCTGGAAAATGAATCAAGGAAAAATCATTTAAGAATCCTTGGGCTCCTTGAAAACCATTATTTAATTGAGAAAATAAAAAGCCTGGATACTGTATTTCAAGCAATCTACCCAGGAAAATTAATAATGGGAAGAATCCAGAGCTACTATATTAAAGAAACAAAATGCTGTATTTTTTTCTAGGTATTAAAACGATGGATAATATAGAGGAGTGAATAGTCACAAAGGAAATAGACTTCCTAATTCTGAAGGACTGAAGAGGAAGAACTAAAATCTAAGAGGATGCCTTGTATGGCATCTCTTAGACAGTTGGGGAATGACTGAACAGACTGGTATATGAATACAGTAGAATATTATTGAATTATAAAATATCACCCAGGAGGATTTTAGGGAATCCTGGGTAAGGTGAAGAGAACAGAACCAGGAGGGCAATTTATACAGACAACAACACTGGAAAAAAAAGGAACTTTGAAAGACTCAAGAGCTCTGTCTTCAGAAGACCTATGATGAAGTGTGTTTCCCATCTCCTGACAGGTGACACGAAGATTGTGGAGACATAAGATTTTTGGAAATGGCCACTAGCTAGATTCGTTTTCCTTTGACCATGCTAATTTGTTACAAAGATTTCCCCACACACACACTTTCTTTTATTTTTCTTGATTAATGGGGGTAGGAGGGTAGGTATAGAGATGACTCCCCAAAAAAGGAGGGCCATAGAAACTTTTTTTTAACACTGGAAGAACTGAAGTTTAAGAACATCTCAAAGAACCAAGCTGTGTCAATTGATTAAAAAATAGAGAATCCAGGATAAAAGTTTCATTTCAGGTAAAAAATTTTGCATTGACTGATGTACCTGGTCCTTTTAGTGGTTTGTTTTGGTTTGTTTTTTTAAAGTACAGGTGGGGAAAAACAAATTAAAGACAAGCAGGACATTTTTGAAAGTATAGGTAGACTATATCTGATTGTTTACTCTCTCTGGGAGGGATAGAATTTGGAACTCAAGACTAAAAAAATTTTTTTTGAATTGTTTTAACATGTAATTTGGGAAAAAGTTTTAAAAGTTTTAGAAAATATATGTAGAATTCATTTCCTAATTTTAAAAAATCATGTAATATGGAATGAGTCAGTTTCTTGTAGAATCCTCTTTTTTTTTGTATTCTGCTGTGTGTATGGAAATGCTTTTTGTGAGGGTTTAAGTTCAGAATAAAATATATGATCTTTATTCATATACTTATTGTAAACATGTTAGAGCCGGTGCCAGTTCACAGGTTAAGTTTAGCAGCATGAGAAGAGGAAATAAATTTAGTAAATTAACTCTCATCTGTGTGGTTTTTTTCTTCTTCTCAAAACAGTTTTAGTGTAATGGTTCTCAGAAGGCAGAATTCATGTTTGTGTGTGACATGACCTTTGTATGACGAAACAAATGTTTGTTCCCAGGTGGGTTTGATGAATTCTCTCGTTGCTTCCCTGACCTCTGTGAAGGAAAATCTTCCTTAGTCCCTACCTGCATTTCCCAGCCCTGCCTACCTGTCGCCAACACTGGGCCAACCCGAATTCTTCCGAATCTTTATCTCGGCTGCCAGCGAGATGTCCTCAACAAGGTGGGTATTTTGAGAGCATCCTTTGGTAGTTGTTAGTGACAACTTTTGGTCATTGACTTGTGGTCAGCTAGGTGGTGCCATAGTGCACGGGGGCATTGGGCTTGGAATCAGGAGACCTGGATTCAAATGTAGCTTCAGACACTTTACTAGTTGTGTAACCCTGGGTGAGTCACTTAACCTCTGCCTGCCTCAGTTTCCTCATTTGTAAAATGGGGATTATAATAACACCAACCTCCTAGGGTTGCTGTGGGGATCAAGTGAGATAATAATTATAAAACAATTAGCACAGTGCTTAGAATATAGTAGGTGCTATATAAATGTTAGCATACAGTAAGCTCTATAGAAATGGTAGCAGTTATTCTTATTGACTACAATTTCATGAAGTTTCAAAATACATACTTGAAACTGATAGAGAAAATGCAGTCACTCGTGTTATTTTTCATGATCTTTTTGGGATGTTGGATCTTTTGGTGTCGTAACGTCAAGATATAGGATAATTCCACCCTCCCAAATTTAGTCATGTTCTTTCGGTCCATTATTTTTTCTGCAAGTAAATTGTAAACCTTTAAGAGAGGGAGGAGGGCAAAGGGAGAGCCAGACATTTAGCTATTTTGCTGGAAGTTAGGCTGTTACAATTTTGCCTAAAGAGTATGACACTTTCTCAGCACCTTTTTTTTTTTTTAAAGCAATTGGGGTTGAGTAACTTGCTCAAGGTTACACGGCTAGTCATTATTTATGCGTGGGTGCTCATTTTCTGAGGCCGGATCTGATCTCGGGTCATCCCAGCTCCGAGGCCGGCGCTCTTACTCACTGCGCCACCTAGCCGCCCCTTTAGGGCAATTGGGGTTAAGTAACTTGCCCAAGGTCACACGGCTAGGTTTTTTTTGTTTGTGTGGATTAAGTGTCTGAGGCCGGCTCTGAACTCAGGTCCTTCTGACTCCAGGGCCGGTGCTCTATTCACTGCGCCACCTAGCCACCCCCCTCAGCACCTTTCTGAGGGAGTCTTTGTGCTAAAAAGAATTTGATGGTGATTTAGCCACCTGAAAGAAAGTTGAAAAACAGAGTAGTAGTAGGAGAGCTGTGAGGACTGGAATAGGAGAGGCTATGGCAGTTTTGCCCAATGGTTAGTGTGTGGAACAAACTGTTTTCTAAAAAGATCAAGGATGTCAAAGCCTACAGTCCAGAGCAGCCTGTGCTCTGGGGACATGGTTTTCCTGACATATATGTCTGTCTGCTAGGGGGGGTGTGTGTGTGTGTGTGTGTGTGTGTGTGTGTGTGTGTGTGTGTGTGTGTGTGTGTGTGTTTCTAATGCATCCTAGGTTTATAGGTGAACTCTATAGGCTTTGTTTTTGCTTTCTCATTTAGTAAATGTTTTCTGTTTTAAGAGCCAGTGGTGCCATAACTGATTTTGTATAAATGGGGAAGCACACCAGTGGGGATAAAGGAGCTACAATTGTGAGAAATACATTACCTCCACCCTAGCGTTACCCCTTTGGAACCTTAGAGTTGAGTAGTTAGCTAAATGGACATTCCTCCGAGGACACCATCCCAGCCTATCAGAAATGAGTACCGGTGAGCTAGGCAAGCTAGCCCTACCCTAGGGAGAGAGACCCTGGGGGGAGCTGGTGCCATGCTAGGGTTCCATGTCTGTTGTCTCATTTGGTCATCTCTGGCTATAATGCCATTAACATACATGAACCCTCATTCTGAAGTCTTTAGGTGTTGGCATAAACAGATCAATTTTTCCCCCACCAAAATTCAGAAAAGGCTTGATTAATATCTTTCTTTTTTATCCTAGTAGTTTGCTTGGAAGACTCCCTCTGATTCAGAGAAATAAAATGCAACAGATACTTATCACAGAGCATTAAAAAGATACTCAGAGAGATACTATTCTTAATGAATACTGCTAAAAGTCACATTTGTGGCCTGGGCCCACTACATATTCAGGTTTTCTTAACTTGAACTAGGCCCTCACTGCTACACATCAGTCCTCATAATCATCTGTGATTGACTCAGAATCTGATTTGGAAGACATCACAGAAGATAATTTGTCCAATCTGTGTCTCACTAAGATTCCTTCCCCTCTACTTTCTACCTGAAACTGACTGTTCAGCCTTTCTTTGATGTTCTCCATTAGGGAGGGACCAACCAAGGCACAGTCCTTTCTACTCTTAGATATCTCTCATTGTTGGGTAATTTTCCTTAACATTGAGCCTAAATTTGTTTTTTTTTGCAACTACTTGCTGCTCCTACTTCTGCCTGCTGGAATATCCTGTTGTATTTCTGTTACCCCCCCCCCCCGCCGGGCATCTCTTCTCAACCTTCTTGGTTTTCCTCCAGTCCTCAAATTCACCCTCTATCCCCTTCCCTGTTAGCAGACGACTTCACCTCATGCATATATTTGTGTGCGTAAGGAGGTGCTGATACAAATATAAGATACTCAGTAATCATTAAGCATGTTTTCAAGTTAATGTTCCCTTTTAGTAAGAGCTTGTTAATATCCATCTCTGAGCAGGACCCAGGAAAAGCATTGTGGAGTGGTCAGTGGACTCTTGCCCTTGAAGTCAGGAAGATTCAAGTTGACTTCTCGCTACTGACACATACTAGCTTTGTGACCACAGGCAAATTCATTAATCATTCAGGGCACCTGTCAGTTTTTATTAAGACTATAATTTATGGACACATTGTTGATAAGTATCTGTGGAATGGGTGGGAATTCCCTACTAAGGTCAAATCTTGTGTAACTATGTCACCAAGTCACGTGAATGAAATCCTGCCTAGCTAAGAACCAAAAAATAATAAACAAAGAAGGGAGAGAGAAGACGTATTTATATAGTATTTTAATTTTAATTACTCTGGGAGCTACAGAGGTGCTGATATTATTATCTATATTTTACATACGATGGAAACTAAGGCAGGCGGAGGTTAAGTGACTTGCTCAGGGTCATACAGATAGTAAGTGGCTGAAGTTGGACTGGAATTCAGGTCTTCCCGACTCCAGATCCCACACTCTTTCCATTGTATCACCATCTGTCTTTCTATAGTCACATGAGGTAAATCACACCAAGTTCTTTCCTGGTCCTACCCCTGGCTAACATATAAACATATACAGCTCCTTAGATACATAGATACCAGTATATACATATAGACAGCTGCCTAGCTAGATGAACAAATTCAGACAGAAACAGCCAAAAGAGTAGACAGACTTGTAGGGGGTAAGGGACTTGTCAGACCTGCAGTTTCATTAGTGCAAGGAAGTCATGGTATGGAAACTTCCTCTACCAGACAGGTCGACACCTTCTTGTGACTCATAATCTTTAAGAGAATTTCCTAGGACGTCGAAATGACGGGGTGACATAATTACCCAGATTTGACCTTAGAAATTCCGACTTCAGGGTCAGACCTCTTGTCTACTATGGCATTCTGCTTGTCTTGGAGAAATGAAAAGATGATAATTGCCATTTTAGATAGCCTTTTAAAGCTTATGAAAAGCCTTATTTAGGAAAGCCTCATGATGTCGGTAGTGCAAACATTATTCCCATTTTATAGATGAGGAAGCTGAGGCTCTGAGGTTAAATAATGATCATACAGCTAATACTTATTAACTGTTAATAGTTAGAGCTGGGATTCTAAGGTAGGTCTCTCAAAGGTCATTGTTCTTTCCACTCTTCTGTGCTGCTGACATCACCCATTGAGACCAAGCTATATTTAATATTAAGTAATGATTTTTCAGTCATTTTAAATTGTGTGTATATATATGTATATACACATATATTTCTCATTTTACATAATAATAGTTACATAACTCTATTAGTTATATAACAAATAAATGATTTTATAAATTAGACTCCATCTCTTGGATTACATTATGATTTCAGAGATGCTTTATTATCTGCTTAATCTTCAGAAAGTTAATTTTAGCCTGTCATTCTCCCTCTTCCCCCATCCAGCCCTGCTGCTGCCAAGTACTTAGTGATTCAAGGAAGTAAACATTTAAATATAACTGAGGAGCTATGTTTAAAGGTGAATGTTTTTGTAAAACAAAAAATTCTTTTGTGAAATAAATAACCTCTTTCTCATTGATCTGTTTTGTAAGTTGAGATTTTTGTTTATTGGATTTTCTTCACTCAGGATGTATCTTCATACATTTAAGATTTCCTTCATATAAGGAAAGAGTAATGTTATCATGGAAAGGGATATGAGTACCATATTCAGCATAGGGGTCTCTGGGTACAACTCCAGAGAAGAAACTAGATGAAAAGAATCTGGAGATTAGAAAAAGGAAGAGGAGATAATAGTGGGAACAGTCTCCTGAAGAAAACAGGAGGAGATCATGATCAAGGGCTTATATCAGAGGGCTGACCTTGGCAAGGCAAGGACCGCCTCCTTATTAGAGAGAGTGGAAGCTTATGTCTAGGGATTTTTTTTTTTTAAAGCAATTGGGGTTAAGTAACTTGCTCAAGGTTACACGGCTAGTCATTATTTATGCGTGGGTGCTCATTTTCTGAGGCCGGATCTGATCTCGGGTCATCCGAACTCCGAGGCCGGCGCTCTTACTCACTGCGCCACCTAGCCGCCCCTTTAGGGCAATTGGGGTTAAGTAACTTGCCCAAGGTTACACGGCTAGGTTTTTGTTTGGGTGGATTAAGTGTCAGAGGCCGGCTCCGAACTCAGGTCCTTCTGACTCCAGGGCCGGTGCTCTATTCACTGCGCCACCTAGCCGCCCCTTGTCTAGGGATTTTGAGGTGAAGAAATGGGGAGAAGAGGAAACTCTTACTAGATGGCCTCAATGTTCTCAGGAAAGAGAAGTTGAAAAGATTATTCTGTTTTAAACAACATTAAGAGAGGCATTGTCACCACGACCAGAGAGATGTGATGTACTCTATATATAGCCTGATCTCAGACCATGTCTTGAGTACTGGGGTCAGCTTTGGGCACCACCATTTTGGAAGGACATTGATAAACTGTAGAGTGACCAGAGGAGGGTAATCTGGGTTGATTAAGAGCTGTGACTTTGTGTTATATGAGTAAGCATGAATAAAGTTGATTGTTAAATTTTCAGTGTGAACATTTACATGTCAGAAATCATGAATGCTATAAATCAGGATTTGATTCAATTGTTTTGTTAATGGTTTAAACTTAAGAAAGTGATGGAGGAAAAAGTTGAAATTAATGTGAATTAAACTTAAAAATATGATGCAGGAACTTTGGGGGGTGGAGGGAAGGTATTTGGGGTGAGGGGAATGATAGCCGTCTTCAAGTATTTGAAGGTTTATCATGGAAAAGAGGGTTTAAGATTCATTCTACTTTGTCCTAGAAGATAGAACTAAGAGCATTGAGTAGACTTGGGAAGTGTATTTTAGACTTGGTCTAAAGAACAATTTCCTGTCCCTTAGAACTATGGTGAGGCAGATTGTGCTGCCTTGGAAGAGGTGGGTTCTCTCTTCTCTGCTGATATTTAAAGTGACTGGTTTGTTACAATGTAGATGAGATTCCTTTTCAGATACTGGTTGACCAGATGGCCTTTGAGACCCCTGACAATGGGATTTGTGACTTAAAAAATTTGGATGGGTTGCTGTCTGAACCAGTGAATGAACTGCCTATATTGCTGAGATCACAACCATCAAAATAGTAAAGTGTTTAATTTTTAAAAATGGTCCCCGTAGTTCCCTTTCCCCACCTTACATGGAATATACCCTAAATAGCTGTCAGCCTTCAGTACCAATACATATGACTCTGGTAGTAACAAAAGACCCTATTATAATAATGTTTCTATGGGAAAATTAGATTTAGCTTTATATCTTTTCAACTGATCTAGGGATATATTAATAATATGGACATTTCTCTGTCAAAGCATTTTTTACATCCAGTGCCTTATTGTTTAGTTAGTTGTTTTCAGTCACATCTGACTATTTTTAACCCGTTGGGGTTTTCTTGGCAAAGATACTAGAGTGGTTTGCCAGTTCCTTCTCTGGATCATTTTTACAGATGAGGAAACAGAGGCAAACAGGATTAAGTGACTTGCCCAGGGTCACACAGATAGTGTCTGAGGCCAATTTTGAACTGAGGTCCTCCTGACTCCAGGGCTAGTGCTCTTATCTACTGTGCCATCTAGCTGACCTTTTACTGCCTCATAATGTGTTTTAAATGCAAAGGATAGAGGATGGCTAGGTGGCACAGTGAATTGAGCACCAGCCCTGGAGTCAGACCTGAGTTCAAATGCAGCCTCAGACACTTAACACCCACTAGCTATGGGACCTTGGGCAATTCACTTAACCCCAATTGCCTTGCCTTCCCCCCCTCCAAGAAGCAATAAATAACTAACTAAATAAACAAACAAATAAATAAATGTAAAGGATACGTAGAGTCTGTTGATTAGGTGATAATTATTTCCTAGAGGGTGTATCATTGTATCTCCATCTAGTAAGCATTTAATAGCTGATTGTTGACTGACTTTCTCTCATAGACCCTAAATACCTCATTGGTCAGTTTACTGTTTTCAAACATCTATGCTAGTTCCTATGTGGGTCTATCTTACAGTATCATGAAAATGAGAATAAAGAGTTTAATTTGTCCTGGGTAGGTACCTCTTTCAGCTGAACCCACATTAGCTGTTTGGCATTTTATTCTCTGTACGTATTTACCCCTGTAGTTCTGAGTTATCATTCATTCCAGCCTAAAGATTTTTGTATTTAATCCTAGAGAAAATAGGAAGCAATTGGAAGCTCTAAGTAAGTTCAGTGACATGGCCAGATTTATGCTTTGGGGAGGATCAATTTGGCAGTTTTATAGAACATAGATTGATAGGTGATAGACTATAAGATCTGTGACTATAAGATCTTATTAAAGATCCAGGCCAGGGTCTTGGGAAGATTGCACTGAGATGGGAAATGAGGATAGAAACTTGGAATTTCTACCTGGGTATTTGGTTTGCATCTTTCTACCCCTGGAAGCATCTACCCAGCCTGCCACAGGTGTGGTCCTACTGGGGAGCAGGAGGTAAAAGAGAATGTCGTAATTCAAGGTATATGGGTTTACCCATCTGAGTATAATTTAATACTTTGAGGACACATTTAAAGGATTTTTTTTTCATTATTGGTATGTGCCTTCATTGAAGATAACACATATAATAATAATGATGTTTAATCTTGAAAAACACCATTTCAATCTGTGCTTGGGTCTTTTTAAATGCCATTTTTCCAGGGTTGAGATTTCACCAATTGAATGAACTCTGCTTCAGTTATAGAATACAGATAATTATTATTCTAAAATTTTTCTAAGGATAATTGTAATCATTGCTTTAAACAACCCTCTTTCGAACTTATCACGTCAGTGAACATCTTTAATTGACGTCCTTGTGTAGGAGCTGATGCAACAGAATGGGATTGGTTATGTATTAAATGCCAGCAACACCTGTCCAAAGCCTGACTTCATCCCCGAGTCTCACTTCCTGCGAGTGCCTGTGAATGACAGCTTTTGTGAGAAAATTTTGCCGTGGTTAGACAAATCGGTTGATTTCATTGGTAAGTAGCTCAGCTAATATCAACAGGCTCTTTGGCATAGTTTCTAAATGGTGGTTGTCTTTCAAAGGGAAAACAAGAGGGAAAAGCAGCCTAATTCACACATTCACAAAGCCTAAAAACCACATGATGCTGCTTACCTCATTAGTGGTCAAAGGTTAAAAGTGTGTGTGCCACATAAATCCTAGGGGATTGGCCTTGTGATGTGATAGCTAGCTTGACTGCTCCCCTCAGTGAGAACACTGTGATACTGCTTTTCCAAGTATTTTTGAAAGTAAGGCTTTGGGGATTGAATTTTTTTTTTTTTATATTCTTAAAAATTATCTTTGGGAACTTAAGAAACTGGTGATAAATAAAAAGAATACATGCATACATATGTTCATATAATTAGCTTTTTAATTCATAAATTTAATTAAAATGTAAAAATATTTAATTTTTCATTTAATTTAGTTTTTTTTTTTTTTCAGGACAGGGTCAGATCCTAACAAAGTATGTTGTAACAAAAATCACTGTATAACAAGGTTTCCAACCTCTACCTATTTCAAGCAGTTTTAGAAACAATAAAATTCCAGTTCAAAGGCTGTAATTGGTGCCTTTTAGAGATCTTTTTTAAAGGGATTTTTTTTTCACCTGTACTATATTCTTTCCCACTGGGACCAGGTGTGGTTTCAGAGCATTATTGTCTGTGAACCTTACTTGCTGACAGGACAGTTATAGAATTGTACTGAACCTGGGGGGTCTGATTGTTAAAAGGCATTGGTGAGTCATGTCTGGAATATGGTCTAGGAGTTCTTTAATCTCTAACCCATCATAAATCAGAATTAATTTCTGTAGATTGAGAATTATTTTTTTTATCCAAAATTAATTTTTCCCCAATTTTTTTTTTTTTTTGCTTTTTTTGAGGGCAATTGGGTTTAAGTAACTTGCCCAAGGTCACACGGCTAGGTTTTTGTTTGTGTGTGCATTAAGTGTCTGAGGCTGGATCTGAACTCAGGTCCTTCTGACTCCAGGGCCGGTGTTCTACTCACTGCGCCACCTAGCCGCCCCTTTTTTTTTTAACATTTTAAAAAAAGTTTTGAGTTCCAAATTCTATTCCTCCCTCCCCTTCTCCCCTCCTCCTTCCCAGAGACAGTAAACAAAGAGAAGTGAAATCATGTAAAAACATTCCAAAAGCACAATAAACTTTTAAAAGCTACAAATCAGACTTCGTGTACTTTTATGTTTTCCTTGAGGAAATGAGACAATCCTTCTCTCCTGCTCCACCCCCCACTTTGTGTGTGTGTGTGTGTGTGTGTGTGTGTGTATAATCTGACTATCTTCCAAGCTTTTTTATTTTTTAAGTTCTGAAATTGCCATGAATCTTAATCTTCTTTAAGGGTGGGAGTTCTTAACCTTTTTTCATGTTATAAAGCCATTTGGCCATCTGGCAAAGCCTATTTCTCAGAATGTTGTTTTTAAATGCATAAAATAAAATGTGTAAATTACAAAAGAACACATTTAGATTGAAATTCACTTTTCAAAATATTTTTTTAATGGTTTCAGTAAGGGCCGCTAGGTGGCACAGTGAATAGAGTACCAGCCCTGGAGTCGGGAGGACGGACGTGAGTTCAAATTTGACCTCAGACACTTGATACTAGCTGTGTGACCTTGGGCAAGTCACTTAACCCCAATCACCATGCTTTCCCCCCTCCAAAAAGATCCCCCCGAAAAGAGTTCAAAATAAATGCCAAAAAATAAAATAAAATGAGTTTAATGACCTCATGTTAAGAACCTCATAGTTCAGTTCTTTGAAAACTCAACAATTAGATACCTTTAAGACAATTTAAAAGTAAAAACAAGCAGACTAAAACCTGACACACCACTAATGTATGCTTTTTTGTTACTTTTTTTAAAAGCTGCTAGCCTACCTGACATAGTAGAGGATCCTGTTTCATAATGCATTGATTGCTTCAAGAGAATTTGACTCTAATTTCAATTTCAACTCTGGTTTTAGAATCCCCCCTTGAGGCAGGATTAATGAAGTCCTTGTAAATACTAGTATTTATTAATTGTATAAACTATAAACAATACTATACCTTTTTCTTCCCCCTCAAATTTTTATTCCTTTCCCCTTTATATTCCTCCAAAGAAAAATGTATATTGTTAAAAGGAAGGTTTTTTTTTTCAGCTCTGGGTCAAAAACTTCTATCCATCAATCAAAAAGGATTTATTAAGCATCTACCTATGTATTCTACAGTGCTGTACCCTAAGGATTCAAATAACAAAGAAACCATCTCTACTGTCTGTTGGTAGATTTCCATATTTTTTTTGTGGGACACTAATCTTTTTTTTTAAGCAATTGGGGTTAAGTAACTTGCTCAAGGTTACACGGCTAGTCATTATTTATGCGTGGGTGCTCATTTTCTGAGGCCGGATTTGATCTCGGGTCATCCCAACTCCGAGGCCGGCGCTCTTACTCACTGCGCCACCTAGCCGCCCTGGGACACTAATCTTACTCTCACTCCCTACATGTAATATGAAACCTAAAAAAATTCAGCCAACTTTTAAAAATCCAGCCTGAATTCACTGAATTATTGCTCACCCTCCTATCTTATTTAGGGTGGTTCATTATGTCCACAGAATGAATATATGTAACTCCAGGGTGGGGCCATATGTCCGGGGCCTTACGATAATAATAAGCCCCATCGCTCTTTCTCACTTTGTGAAATTTAAATGATTGCTGAGGGAAACTTAGGATCTGGGTCATGTTAGCTGATGATCTTAAAGTAAAAGGACTTTCAAAATCTGATGTAAAGCAGTATTCAAATGTAGGCTATCATTACTTTTCATTATGCCTCATTTGGAGGCTGTGTAGACCACATGGAGTGGAAAGAACATTGGGAATTAGGTGACCCAGATTTCAGGCCTACTTCAACCACTAACTAGCTACGTCATTTCACCTCTCTGTATTCGGCTTTTTCATCTATGAAATGATAGGGTTGAGCCTATGTAGGCTCAGAGCTAACTGTAACTTGTAGCTGGAATTCTGCGATTCCAGGACGTAGGTCATTAATATATGTGTTTAAGTATATATGTATCTCTTTATATACACATAAATGTATATAGGAAAGTATTATTTTATAATTATAATTTTATAATTTCACAATTATTATAAGGTATAATTTTATAAAATTATAGTTTTTATAAAGTATAATTTTATAGTTATTTCACTGAGAAAATTGAGATCTGACACGTCCCCTCCCCTTTCTACTTCAGATATTCACTACTCTTGATAGTATTAAATTTTTTTTCCTGGCCCTACTCTCCCTTTCCAGTTACTTTTATCCTTTTTAGTCTTTTTATGCCTGAATTCTCCAATGAATTTTCTTTTCCTTCCACCTTCATTTTTTCTTCTTTGTTTTCATTGAGGAGAGAACTCAAGAACATCATGTGGCTCCCTACGACCTATCATATACAATCTAAAGTTCTCAGCTTAATGTTCAAGGCCTTTTGGCAAGCTGCTCTGACCCTTTGTCTACTGCTCTTTGGTTTCTTCCCAATGTAGCCTTTTTGCACCAACCAAACCTTTGTATACCCTTTGCACTGACTGCTTTCTTCTCTGCAAGTCTGTGTTGACCACTTCCCAAGACCTCTCTTAAAGCTCTTTAAAAAGCCTTTCTCCAAAACCCATTTTAATTTGATGATTAATTTTCAATACCTGTCAGCCAGTTAATCAGTAGATATTTTACTGCGTACCTTAACTGATACCTGCACCTTCAATTAGGCTCTTTATCATTACAAGAGAAATATTAGAGACAGCCTCTAATCTGTAAGAAATTTATAATCTGGACATGGAATCATAGACATTAGAGCTGAAAAGGGACCGGAGAGATCCGCTATTTAAAATTACTTATTTCACAAATGGGGCAGCCAGTGGTGCAGTGGATAGTATTGGACCTGAAGTCACGAAGACTCATCTTCCTGTGTTCAAATCTAGCCTCAGACACTTACTAGCAAGGCAACTCACCCTGTTTGTCCAGTTTCCTCATCTTTTTTTTTTGTTTGTTTGTTTTTTGGAGGGCAATTGGGGTTAAGTAACTTGCCCAAGGTCACACGGCTAGGTATTGTTTGTGTGTGCGTTAAGTGTCTGAGGTCGGATCCGAACTCAGGTCCTTCTGACTCCAGGGCCGACGCTCTACTCACTGCGCCACCTAGCCGCCCCTTCAGTTTCCTCATCTTAAAATGAACTGGAGAAGAACATGTCAAACCATTCCATTAGCCTTGCCAAGAAAATCTCAGATGGGACCACAAAGTATTAGAAGTGACTAAAACAAGTATAACACAAAACAAAACCAAAACTCACAGATGGAGTATAGGTTGAGGAAATGAGAGTTAAACATAAGAAACAAGAACAATCTAAGCAAAGTGTAATATAAGTGATAATTGTTGAGAAGGAAAAGAGGCGTATTAGCTGAAAGAGTGTGAGGAGGTATGATGGCAGTGGGGACCGGGTGTGGTGGGGGAGGGATATTTCTAAATCTATATGCTATCTTGCACTTGCCTTATCGCCATTTTCTAGTTGTGTTATACATGTAAGCTTGGTATTGACAATCAGACTATAAACTCCTTAAGAATCTTCTATTTCTTCTCGCCACCCAGACCTAATACAATATTTTTATGCTCATGAGCGATTCAATAGATGCTTCCTTGAGTAATGAATGAACTACTTTTAAAAGACTGTGATTGAGGTACTTACAGATAAACAGCCAAAGTGGATTTTGTTTTTGTTTGGCCATATGCACAACCAAATTTACTGTCTATTAGCTCTTATGTCATCCAGTGTCATAAAGATCTGGTCTGTGAGACTTTTAAAAATTCAAGATGATTATCCATTGGGTATAATATCAATTAAAACTTAAGTAAAGGGGGAACAATTTTATTCCTTGGAAATCAATACTGGAAATGAAACCTGCTTTTAATTTTAATGAATTGGAGTTGTTTCTAGTACTTTCCATAAAATGTAACTTGCTTTGTATCATTCATAATGTCTTTAGATAATCTTTCTTCCTCATGAAAGCATGGTTTAATATTCATTATTTACATGGAGAAATGCTTTAAATGATATATATTCCAGCAACAACACAATAGTTCAAACCTCTTGGCCCCTCATACTTTGGTACAAATAGAAGACGTCTTTGTTGTGATGAGACAATAACTTTACTTTGACTTTTCTACTAAACTCCCAAGGAGGGGGATTTCTTTAAGCTTCCACTTATTGTTACCAGTGACATGTACTATATATATATATATATTTTTAATTAAAATTGTAAAATAGAGCACAGCCACTTAAAAATACTATGGAAAAGTAGGTGAACTGGCTGACTTAATAGAGATAGATTCTTTTTAAGTTTTCAAGTATTTTACTACTTAGTTGAATGAAGTGATTCTCAAACCAGTCTTTTTAGGGTTATGTCAACATATTCAAGTTGATGACCTTAGTTTCACTACATAAACATGTGTTTCCTTAAAATTATAGGATATTTAAATGGATTTTGGGAGAATTTCATAATGATCCTTTGAGATTATGAGGTGGGGGGGGAGGGTAGGATGGCATGGGGACAGAATAATAGGATTGGGAATCATTGGGCAAAAGCACCAGAAGAGGGAATTGGGTAAGCTGGATTGTAAATCAAATCACTTAACCCTTTTAAGGTCTACTGTTTTTCTTGTTAAAATATTGCTTGCCTATTGCAAAAAGCCTTTGTGAGTGATATTTCTTGAATGTGATTCTTGTCCAGAGAAAGCAAAAGCCTCTAACGGATGCGTGTTGGTGCACTGCTTAGCTGGGATTTCTCGCTCTGCCACAATTGCTATTGCCTACATCATGAAGAGGATGGACATGTCCTTAGATGAAGCCTACAGGTAAGGATATGGAAGGGACGTCATCTTGGGGAAGTAAACGTTTAAGAGCCTCCTTTGTGTTAGGAAGGGTGCTGAGCACTTGTTACAAATATCTTATTTGATCTCCACAACACTGGGATAAAGGTCGTATTAGTTATCCCTATTTTACAGTTGAGGAAATTGAGGCAGATAGAGGTTAAGTGATATGTTCAGGGTCACACAGCTAATAAATGTCTCAGACTGGATTTAAATGTGGATTTTCCTGATTCCAGCCCCAGTGCTCTATCCATGGCACCACCAGCTTCCACTCTTAGGAATTCTTGTGGTGCAGGTCTCTGAGAATTAGGGGAATGAAGTAGAAAGAGAAGAAAGTTTTGGAGCCAAAAGCCTAAACTGTCATTCAGTGACAGTGTGACCTTCATCACATAATAATCCATTACCACAGAGACTGATTGGAAACATAAAAGCACTGTACAGCAGGGAGTGATGGCTACTTGAAGTGAAATACAGATAGTTATATGTCTGTAGTACTTGATTGGACCTGTCATCTCAGTGATATGTGTCATTTCCTATATCAGTACAGAGCATCCACAGCTTCTGAACATTCTGGTATGGCTCTTATCCCCGGCCTTCTATCGAGTCTCCCTGGGCGACTGTCCAACGTGGCGGGGGGACCTTCCTTTAGGACACTTCGTTATTTGGGTACCATTTGCAACTAACGTGAGCTGTGATCTTTTCAGCAAATGCTCTTTACGAGTTAGATGTCATTTTTGTTACTTAGCATTTATTCAGCATTAACTCATTTTATTTCTTACTCAAATCAAGGGAAAATAATTGTGCTTTTTTCATCTTTTAAAATCAACATCTGACATGTATGTGATAGACTGTTCATGACATGCCCTTTTCTTGACATCTACAAAGGATGAGGAAGCAACCTTGGGGCAGTGTCAGAGGTTAGAGGTTGAAGGTTACACCTGAAACCTGAACCCTGCAGTTATCACTGAGTGGCACACACTCCAGTTTTGCCAGCAACACAGTTGTTTAAATTGTTTACTGATAAATCGTCTTTTTGATCTACTGTCTACTACTTTGTTCAAAGTTCAAAATGTAGGGCAAGTAAGTGAAGACACCGTCAGTCTCCAGTTAGGGAGTGAGTAGTGGGCAGAGTTGGAAGGTGTGATCCCAGAGAACCTTCATGGGGACCGTGGTTGGGCTTTGATATTTAAGTGCTTTTCAGGAAAATAGTCCGAGTAACAAATGGCAGGAACTATTGGAATTACATACCAGACAGGTGGGCATAGGCTGATAGCAGTTCAGTCCTTTCCTGTCAAACTGATAAACATGAAGGTGAGAAATTACATATTTAAATAGCTACCCATAGAGAAAAGGACAGTGTGAATGGCCCCTATTTGTTTCTGTCTCACATTGAAGTTCATTTATGAAAGAGAATAAATTCTGTTATCTCACTAGAGCTACTAAATTATTTGGATTTCTCTTTTTATACTTAAGTTAATGTTCAACCAATTGCTTGGATCTCTTCTTTTGTTTTAAACTATTTTATTTCCAAGGGATTGTTTTTTTCCTTAGTTTTCCCCGATAAGCTATAACAAGCTATAATCTTAGTTTTATATCAATATTAACTTTTGAAAAAAACTGCCCCTCCTCTGACATAAAAAGGCCATAGAAAGGTTTGGTACCTTCTTTTTTTTTTTTTAAGCAATTGGGGTTAAGTAACTTGCTCAAGGTTACACGGCTAGTCATTATTTGTGTGTGGGTGCTAATTTTCTGAGGCCAGATTCGATCTCGGGTCATCCCAACTCCGAGGCCGGCGCTCTTACTCACTGTGCCACCTAGCCACCCCTTTAGGGCAATTGGGGTTAAGTAACTTGCCCAAGGTCACACGGCTAGGTTTTTGTTTGTGTGGGTTAAGTGTCGGAGGCCAGATCCGAAAACTCAGGTCCTTCTGATTCCAGGGCCGGCGCTCTACTCACTGCGCCACCTAGCTGTCCCGGTTTGGTGCCTTCTTAAGGCTTTTCTTTTACTTTACTGTGAATGCTTCCCTCCCTTTCCTTCTCACTGATTTTATCCTTTTGACAAACTTGGTATTAGTGAGGATTCCCTGTATAAAGGCTTAAATTGAGCAGTAGCTCACAAGTTTTCTGATCAAGTCACCTTGAGTACCAAGATGAATTGGGAAATGTGCTTTTGATACCTTCTTTTTCTTGAATTAAAACCCTGAACTTTGAAATGCCTTGAAGACATGATTACAATCCCCCTGAGGAGTCACACGGAGAAACGGAAGGGCCAGTGAGCCACAGCCAAATGTGTCAACGGTGTGTTGGCTCTCTGAACCTTCCTGGCACTCTTAATCATGGCAAGAGGGCTTCACTGGTGAGACCGAGTCATACACCTTTAACATCAGTTACAATGTTAAACTATCATTCCTTGAAAAAAATTCTTTTAGCACAATAGCTTAAAGGGACTGGGTATTTTTTTCCTGTTGCATGGAAAGGCACCAGGATGTCCAGTTTCACCCACTAGTGTCCATCCAAAGGCCCTACTATGACTATTAATGTGTTGAAAGTTTTCTCATGAAGAGGAACGTTCTTTATGCTAAAGTTTTTTGGTTAATATTTAGTACATGTTTAATATTTAATATTAATTTAATTATTTTAATTAATATTAATATTTAATTAATTTAATATTTAATTTAAATATTTAATTAATATTAATTAATTTAATATTTTATTTAAATATTTAATTAATATTAATTAATTTAATGTTTTATTTAAATATTTAATTAATATTAATTAATTTAATATTTAATACATTTAATACACATCCAGAAAGTATCTTGTTGATTTGGTGAGGCCTTTCCCAAGATTTCTATTCTTGCTTTTGTATGTTTAAAGCGGGGGGGGAAGCTTAAATCATGTATAGTTTTGAGTTTTTAACATTTTTCTTTCTATCCATCAGATTTGTGAAAGAAAAAAGACCAACTATTTCTCCAAACTTCAATTTTCTGGGCCAACTGCTAGACTATGAGAAAAAGATTAAGAACCAGACTGGAGCATTGGGTACAAAAAGCAAGCTTAAGCTTCTGCACCTAGAGAAAGCCAGTGAATTTGTTGCCACCGCTTCCGAAGGAGCACAAAACAGTGAAACCTCCATTAGTACCAACTGTGCTACCTCAGATATGATGGGGCAGAGGTCCGTGCACCCTGGGAGCCTTCCAGGCATGCAGCTAGCATCATTTGAGGACAGTCCACTGGTGCAGGGACTCAATGGACTCCACATGTCTTCAGACACACTGGAAGACAGCAACAAACTCAAACGTTCCTTTTCTCTAGACATCAAATCCATTTCATACTCCTCCAGCATGGCGGCATCTTTACATAGCTTTCCCTCATCGGAGGATGCTCTGGAATACTACAAACCCTCTAATGCTCTGGATGGAAGCAGTAAGCTGTGCCAGTTCTCTCCAGTTCAGGAAGTGTCTGAACAGACTCCAGAGACCAGTCCGGACAAAGAGGAAGCCACCATCCCCAAGAAGACTCAGTCTGCTTGGCAGTCAGAAAGCCAGACCAAGAGGTTGCACCCTGGAAGAACCAGCAGCAGCAACACCGCCCAAAGGCCACTCTTGTCCCCACTGCAACGAAGTGGGAGTGTTGAGGACAACTACCGCACCAATTTCCTGTTTGGCCTTTCTACAAGCCAGCAGCATCTGGCCAAGTCAGCGGCTGGGTTGGGCCTCAAGGGCTGGCACTCAGACATCTTGGCTCCCCAGGCTTCCGCCCCTTCCTTGACCAATAGCTGGTACTTTGCCACTGAGTCCTCTCACTTCTACTCCACTTCCGCCATCTATGGGGGCAGTTCCAGGTACTCTGCCTATAGCTGTAGCCAGCTGCCTACTTGCAGTGACCAGGCTTTTTCAGTACGCAGGCGGCAGAAGCCAAGTGACCGCGCTGACTCGAGGCGGAGCTGGCACGAGGAAAGTCCTTTTGAAAAGCAGCTGAAACGCAGAAGCTGCCAGATGGAATTTGGAGAGAGCATAATGTCAGAGAACAGGTCACGAGAAGAACTAGGAAAAGTAGGCAGCCAGTCAAGCTTTTCAGGTAGCATGGAAATTATTGAAGTATCCTGAGAAAACATGGACGTGTGGACTTCTGGAGATTTTTTTTTATCTTCTTGTTTAATGAAAAAAGAAATTCCCTGTAAATCTGAAATATATGTATGGACGTGGATATTTTTGGAATGTGGGGCTTTGGTGTAAAAGCTGTTTTCTTTTACTCTGATGTCTACAGGTGGGAGAGCAGCTAATTTTTCTCCCGGTTAAAAGTGGAAGGGCAGATGTTTAAGATTTTTTTTTCCCTGGACAGATGAAGCAGTCATATGCGATAAGTTGCACATCCTCTTGTTCTTCTAAAAGAAAGCTTTATTGGTGATAGAGGACAGCACCATATCCAAGTTGTGCTACTAATAATTCTCAAAAACTAGTCCTTACCCAATTCTTTCACAGTGCACCTTAGCCCTGAAACTGAGCCAGCTTCTGGGTCAGGCGGGTAGACCCTGTTAGGGACAGAAACATAGTCATGAATCCGAAAGAAATAACTCACTGTAACAGAGGTCCATCTGAACATCAAAGCACATTCAGTAAAACAAGTGACATAAATGTCATTCTAATGGATAGGCCATTAGGTGATTCCAAGAGCTGCTTTATAAAGAGCAAAAACCAAGTACCTCAGATAATACAATTAGGGCTTTTACTGCTACCTGTTTCTGGTAGCTGGTTTTGTAAGCATTGTGAATAGGTAGTTAGCTAGTCATACTTTTAAGGGCAATTTAAGCTGTCTATGCACAAATTTCCAGTTGGGCCTAGATATAAGTGGGTTTTTAAAAAAAGGGGTTTTATTCTCTGGCTTGGGAAGGAAAAGACTGAAAACCATTTTGTAGTTCATTTAAATAGCTAGGAATCAGGCCCTCTACTGATTGACACAGCAACCGGGTGGTTAGGTAAGTTGACTTCCATCCACCAGTTCAAATTGGAATTTTAAAAAGTGAGATCACACTAACCATTGTGTTTTCCTCAAAATCAAATGTGTGTTTGGTGGTAACAGTAACGGCTCAGGTGTTCTCGGCCTAGTAATGTGTTTTCCACTGTTCCTAATACGGGTTTAGACATGGTGCAACCCAAAAGTATTTTTTTTTTTTTAAACAGGAAAGCTTAAAGCCGAATAGGGGAAAAAAACTATGGGAGGATTTATGGGGAGAAAAAGAGCTGAAGGAAAAGGAAAGTGTATCTGCTTCCCCGGCAATATTTCTTTTTTGGTATATGATTCCTATAGTGGTGTCTACACTTTCCTCAGTTAGACACTCAGATTTACCAGTAATGTAGGGGCTAGAGAAAGCAGGCTCAAAACATCAAGTATAGGAATGTCTGGGGAATGTTGTAGTCTTCTAACAATGGCGCCATAGCTGATGGCCATCCCCAAGCAGTTCTCAAAAGCAACTACCCTTGGTTTTTTGGTAGCTGGGGCAAGAAGAAAGAGCACTTGGTCCTGAGCTGTAATCACTGTATGGCCAATCACTCTAGGCAGCTGAAAATATAAAGTAACTATGGCAAGTATGTGAGGGATATTACTTATTTACTTTTAAACTTTTTAAGCTTGAGTCTTGTCAACTACAGTGTGGTCCTCATTCGAAGCCTTACTTCATGTCAGCAGCTTGGGTTCTTTTGTTTTGTTTTGTTTTGTTTGTTCTTTTTATCCTCTCCAAGGCTAGCTAGTTGCTGACTCAAATCTCAGGTTTTTTATATGGTGAGAAATGAACAGGTCTTTTTTGACCAGGATGTGACTTACATTTCCTGTGGTGACTGCAAAAATCCAGCACAGACCGGATGATTCAAAGATGACTGAACTTGATCCATGATGAGTGTGAGGGCGCAGCTGGTGACCCAGGTGTTGTATGGGGATGAAACGCAGGTAGCGAGGGGATGTCCTACCACTTGGTTTCTTACATGCAGAGTTCGAATGTTTGACATAGACCCATTCTCAAGGTTTTACACAGACGTTCTGAATGTGTCATGTTACTGTTCTCTCAATACATATCAACTATTCAACTACTCATTATTCAAGTTAATGAATGGACGTGAATCATTCATTGATATGAATAATATATACATGGACAATCAGGTGTCCAAATTCCAGTCTCAACTGTCAGGCTTCTTAAATGTTAACAGTAGTTTCGACCTTATGGACTTTTCAGGAAGGTTTGTAGGACTTTATATTTTAACAACAACAAAAGTATATCAGCAGAAACCCAAATCACAACCCCACTCCCTGGGGTTTCTCTTCACGCAGCTCTGATCTGGTATCATCCCATAACCTGCAGGCCTCGTAGCTAATGTCAGATCATCAGCTCTTCAGCATTGAAAGTATGGCCTTTGGGACCACTCGGACAACTCGAGGTGGCATGGCTAGTACTCACACTCAAGAATCCATTCTTAGGGGAACCCTTAGTGCCTATTTAGCGCTGTTCAGGATGGTGATTCAAAACAACAGCGGCAAAAAACAAGCAACTAGAATTCTGTGAGAAATGCTGGAAAGGGTTTTAGGACATTTGTAAACATTAAGTGGACTGATTATGTACATGGTGAATATGGATATAATGTTCTTTGGGTATAAGGCAAGCTACGTGGTTAAAAATTGTGCGTTTCTCACTTTGTGTCATGAACATTATTGTATGTTAATATGATGAATAAAATCAGAATTGGTACCTGTTTATATGTAAAGGCAAAGAAAGGAGTTCTTTTTTTACAGCATTCTTTTCTGTGTGGTCTACAAGGGCTGAATCACATCATGTGGCCTCAAGCTTTGCAACAGCCTCAAGGTCAGTGCCTTCAAGATTTGGCTTTAAACAGCTGCTATCTACTATTAATTTTCATGTAAATGAGAGGAAGCCTCAAATGTAAAGGGACAGTGTTTTTTTTTTTAAATGACAGCGTTATTAAATATGTTTCATTCATATTTCTCACAAGTAACAATGACTAGATCTCTGATCTAGTAATAGATCGAGTAAATTAGATCTGTAACAGATTAGATTGTAAGCTTGGAGAGAGGGACCATGCGCATTTTTCAGTATGTAGACCCACTGCCTAGTACAATATGTACCATGTAGTCATCGAATAAATATTTGCTGACAGCCCTCATTGCATACAGGAAGGGTAGGAAGTTAAAAGAGCAAATTAATCAGTCAGCTAGCATTTATTAAACATCTGATATGTGCCAGGCAGTGTGATGAAAATAACAAAGACAGGCAAAAGATGGGCTCTGTTCTCAAGGAGGTAGGCTGTGTACAGGTTAAGTTGTAGACAATCTCAGAAGGAAGGTACAGAAATAAAGGAAGAATGGGAAAGGCCTTTTTTAGAACTTTAGCTAAGATTTCTGGTTAGCTGGGAGGTGCAGATGAGGAAGGAGAGATCAGGACAGCCAGTGTGTCGTGTATGAGGGAAGCAAAGAGGGTGGTATTGCTGTAACATAGGGTACATGGGTGGTGTAAGGTAGGAAAAGGCTAGTAGAAGGGCCAGCCAACGGAGCTGCCCCTTCCATTAACATCCTATTTTTCCATGTTCTTTAGGAAGTAGTATGTTCTGGGGGAGGGGGGAAAGGATGATCAAGTCTGAGTTACAACTGAGGCAGGTGTGGGATGAGCAGATGAAGGAGGGCTCCTCTAATTTGAGAGCTGGGAAGTAGCTTTAGAGATCCTCTTGGTCCAGCAATCTAGTTTGATGGCTGAGGAAACTGATTTAGAGAAATTAAGTGGACTTATCCAAGGTCATACAACCAGTCACTGCCATTACTTGGACTAAGATTCAGATTTCCTGACTCCTGGTGCTTTTTCCAGACTGCCATGTTGGATTTTAGTATAGTTCCGTTTCTTTCCGCCTCCCCCTCCGATTAATAGTAGCTAGCATTTGTGCAGATAGCACTTTAAGGCTTGCAAAGCACTTCACAAACCTTGATGGAGTGGGTGTTATACCCATTTTGTAGATGAGGAAACAGGCTGGGAAAGGTTAAATGACTTGCTCATAGTCACAGTCTTGAGGCTGTATTTGAACTCTGATTTCCCCAATTCTGGGTCCAGCACTCTCTCCACTACTGCCAGGGATAAAAGTTTAAAGACTATTGAGTAGAAGAGACAGGCAAGGACAAATATAGTAGGAAGAACAGAAGGGGAGGGTAGAAGAGGCATCCGTGAAGGGACCTTGTGCCCAAAGCTTGTCTAAGACAAAGAGAAGGCAGATGCTGGATGCTGAATCGGGACACCTGCATTGACATTTCACCTCTAACACCTAACTGTAAGTCACTTAACATCTCAGACCCTGTAATACCAGGGTAACAGAACCTGGAGTCACCATCTCAGAGGGCTTTTTGGAATTTCAAATGAAAACATAAGTAAAGTACTTCATAAGCCTGGAAAGATCTATAAAGATGTTAGCTATTTACTATTAGGATAGAGGCAAAGGCAGAGATAAAGAAACACCAACTCACACTGGATAGATAGGGCATCACAACATCAGTGCTGGCAGGAGCTCTAGAGCTCATCTGGACCAACCCCTTTGTCTTCTGGATGAGTAAGGTTCAATCTAATGTAGCAGTGACAGAACCTGATTACAGAAGCTAAGACCTCAGAGGTCATCCGGTCCAACCTGTACTGGAACAAGAATCCAACCTTTGTTGGGACACCTGGGGTGAAGGGCAGCCTCCTGGGCCGGCAGCCTGGTGCCCAGACCTGGCGTGAAGGGCAGGCTGGTCCCTTCGGGGGATGGTTCTCATTGACAGGAAGGTTTTCCTTAATATGCAATCTTAAACTTGTGTCTTTACAATTTTCACCCACTACTTTTACGACTGGTCTCCGGGGCCAATGCAGAAAAAGCTGAAGGCACCCTGTCTGGCCTTCACTCTGGTCCTCACTTCTGGAAAAATAGCCCTAGTTCATTCAGCCAATTCTCATATAGAATGAACTCGGGGCCCTTCACCATTCTGGATGCCTTCCAAATCAACACAGTCCTTCCTACAATGTGATGCCTGGAATAGCCCACCACACTCCAGATAAGGTCTGACCAGGGCAGAGGACAGTGAATGTTGCCTCCCTCATCCTGAGCCCTATGTCTGTCTTTATGCTGCCTAAGATTGCCTTAGCTCTCTTGTAGGCCAAATGACTGATTTGCATTAAAACAGCTAGCATTTATATAGTACCTACTGTGTACCAGACATTTGAGCTACGCAATTTACAAATGTTTGATTTGATCTTGACAACAACCTTTTGAGGTAGATGCTGTTATTATCCCCATTTTACAGTTGATGACACTGAGGCAAAGGTTAAGTGGTCAAACAGCTAGTGTCTGAGGTCGGATTTGAACTTGGATCTCCTTTAGTCTGGATCTAGTACTTTATCCACTCCTCTACCACCCAACCTAGAGGAATCTGAGCTTGCATTGCACTGAAACCTACGGTTATTTTTCAGATGAACCAATGTCTAGACACAGTTTTTGCCATCTTGTACTTGTGAGACTGATTTTTTTTTAATACCTAGGTTGACTTGACATTTACCCCCATGATATTTCATCTTGAAAGGCAGAGAGCTGAGCTTGAAATCAGAAAGTCCTTCCTGACATGTTGGCCATGTGACCCTGAGCAAATCTTCTCAGTGACCCAGACAGTCTTGGGAGACTAAATTGCAGAGCAAGTACTAATCCCTATGGGTATCAAAAGTTCCTCCCCCAGACCAATGAAATCACAGGTCTAATGTTAAAATTGTTTTTACATGCTCCTGGGAAATAAGACATACAGGCAATGGGGTATAGAAATATAGAGGGGAAGGGAGAGTGTGATAGAAGGGAGGGCAGATTGGGAGAAGGGGTAATTGGAATGCATGCCATCTCGGGGTGGGGGGAGGGGAGAAAATTTGGAACTCAAAATCTTGTGGAAGTGAATGTTGAAAACGAAAAAAAAAATGAATAGAAAAAAATTAATTTACCCTCTTTTTAAAAAAAAATCACAGATTTAGCAAAAACAAAAGAATTTGTTAATATGGTCCAGTGATCTATTCTGTTAGGATCTTTCTCCATCCTGACCCTTCCATCCAGTAATAAAGAGATTTCTGGGAAACACCACTGGAAACCTCCTTTTACCAGACCAGTATTCTTTCCACTGTACCAAATTGCTTCTAGGGTAGAGTTCTGAAAGAGAGATTAGCCCATGGTTTAAGCTAAAGCTAGATTGTTAGGAAGGGGTAGTTTCAGAGAGAGGAAACCAATTGGTCAACATTTTAAACCTGCACGCCCTCCACTATGATCCTGCTTTCAGTCTAGGGGGGAATTAATCCACTCAGTTCTGAACAGTTACCCTGGGGCCCAACTATCTTGACTGGTTGGTGTTAATGGGAGTGGTGAACTGACCAAACCCCTTTTATCTGGTTGACTCCAGACCAAGCTTCATATTTCAGTCAGTTGTCAACTCTGGCAATCTTGCCATTCACCCTTGCCATTCTCTTCTCCTCCCCAGCCCTTGTGACTTTATGCTTTTGGCACAGTAATCAAATCAATGCTCTTGTTGAGACATTTCAGTCTCCCCATTTGGGGTTTTCTGGACAAAGATCCTGGAATGGTTTGCCATTTTCTTCTTTAGCTCATTTTACAGATGAGGAAATTGAGGCAAAGAGGGTTAAGTGACTTACCAAGGGTCACACAGCTAGTGTCTTAAGATTTGAATTCAGGAAGATGAGACTTCCTTGCTATCCACAGCACACTTTAGTTACCTCCACATCAGTACTAACATGCCGCCATTGTTCTGGGAAAGGCATAGATCCACTCCCTTTTTATATGATGCCCTACATCCCCTTCTTTCCTCTTCCCCCCACTCCCATATGTATCTTCCCCTAGAACATAAGCACTTTGAGAGCTGGAACTGTTTCATTTGTGTATTTATAAGCAATCCCCAGTGCTCAGCACTGCCTAGTACAGAGTAAATGCTTTCTCAATGCTTTTTCATTTGTTAGCAGCAGAAAACTATTTTCTGGATACCTTTCTCTGAATGTTAAACTCATTGTTCCTTGTGCCATTTAAAGAATTCTGTGAATTCCATGTGCCTCCCTTTATTTTAAATGTGTGTGCAGAATAATTATATGTTTAAAGTGATAAAAAAAGACAACAGGGCTGATCTGTCATTTTGATCATTGCAATTTTGATCTGGACAATTATACATTGTGTACACACATGTAAACTGTCAGACATACACCAGGTTGGATTTTTAGTTTTGTTATTCAGTCATTCATACTGGATTGGTTTGCCATTTTTTTCCAGTGTGTCCCCATTTTATAGATGAGGAACCGAAGCAAATAGGGGTTAAGTGACTAACCCAGGGTTATACAGCTAGCCAGCCTTTGAGGCTGGACCCAAACTCATGTCTTCTGGACTCCAGGCCCAGTGCTTTATCCATTGTACCACCTAGCTGGTTGGGTTTACAGAAAATCAAATTTCCTTACCTCCAGCTCTAAGAAGAGGGATCTCTAGCAAAAAGATGTTACATTTAGTTAAGAGAATGGGTGGCATCATAGATTTTGAGCTGGAAGGGCCTTTCGAGATCAGTCATCAGGGTCACAGATTGAGAGCCCAGAGAAGTTAAATGAGTTGGCCATGGTCACACATAGCCAGATGTTAAAAGTGGGATTTGAACCAAAGTGCCATTTTATCCACTATAGCACACCAACATATGTATTGTGTTTAAAGCTTCTTAAGATTAAAAAAGAACTTGGGGCGGCTAGGCAGCGCAGTGAATAGAGCACAGACCCTGGAGTCAGGAGGACCTGAGTTCAAATCCAGCCTCAGATGCCTGACACACTCACTAGCCATGTGACTTTGGGCAAGTCACTTAACCCCAATTGCCCTGCCCTCCCCCCTTCAAAAAAAATTAAAAATAAAAAAAAAATACAAATTCTAATCAGAATTTGAACATGGGTCTCCTAGGTCTAAGAGTAGGCTCTTATCCATAATATCCCTTACTTGCTGACTGGGAAATAGCCCTAGTCTACATTGTATCTTGTCAGAGTGAAGACAATTTTTGTCTGGTCAGAGGGTGGAGAGAATTCCAGTGGCGGCATCAGAATCACTGGGATCACAAAGGTTTTGTATACAGATTACATCTCATTCACAGGCTCGTAATTATCATTACAAAGCCCTAAAGTGAACATTTTCCTTTGAGTTTTCTCTGGCACTGCAGATTGTAGAGAATTTGCTGACCAAAGGTAACACCCATATGCCAGCTTAAGAGGCTGGCCAGGTATTGGGGGAGGGAGAGATGCTGACTATACTATTGGAAAAGCAAATTGACAAAACCAACCCTGCAATTCCAACATGTAGCTAATTGAGAGGTTGAGTTATGAGTTCCCCTTTGTGACCAGGGGATGTGAATGAGAGGTACCATATATGTCCGAAACTATGAGACATTCAACCCCATTACAAAATGTAAAAGCCTTGTACACTGGCCAAGGCGGAGGGACCTGGCTTAACCAGCCACTGACCTAATTTCTCTTAGCACTACCTTGGGAGAATGTCACAGCGGGAGACTTATTGTCTGAATGGGGCAGTACAATAGAGCAGGCAAAGGAACAGATAGAAAGTGGGTGGGAAATTCCATGAAGAAAGGAACAGCAAGCGAGCTCAGAAAGCTGCCTGCTTTTCTAAGTTGAATGTGCCTGAAGAATAGGAGGAATGGGCTAAATGCAGGTGAATGCCAGGACATTCTGTTTCTCCCGTCAGCTCTGGGAGAGGCAGCCAGTTGGTCACTCATGGCTTCCTGCAAACTCTTAGTGTGAAGGTGGTGTGTTGTAAGCAGAGGAAACTAAGTGGATGGATACAGAGCCAGCCCTGGGCCTGGACCTCCACTGACCCAGGTTCAAATCCTGCCCCACACTTATAGCTATGTGATTACTTAACGGCTGCCGCCATCTCCTCACCTCCCAGCTGTGAGGAGCCACTGAGATAATAGCTGTCCAGGGGCAGCTCAGCAGTGCAGTGGCTAGAGTGCTGAGGCCGGCCTCAGGAAAACCCAAATTCCAATCCAGCCTCGGATACTTATTAGCTGGGTGAGCCTGAGCAAATCGCAGCAAATTACACTGAACACAGTGCCTGGCAAAAAATAAATGCTATATAAATGTTTGTTATATTTGTTGTTATTACTATTGGATTCTTTCAGCTTTTAGAAGGGGTAAGTACTCAGGTGCTTCCAAAAGGAAGGAAACAAGCATTTATTAATTCATTAATATTTATTGTTTATTATATTAATTATTATTTGCTATATTAATGAATATTTGTTCTACCTACTAGGTGGAAGGCACTGCACTAAGCACTTTTATAAATATCTCATTTGATCCTTACAACAACCCTGGAAAATGTTTTTCCCCATTTTGCAGATGAAACTCAGGCAGAGGTTAAGTGACTTGCCCAGGGTCACACAGCTTATATGTGAACTCAAGTCTTCACTCCAGGCCCTGCTGCTCTATCTTCTTCACTCAGCTGAATTGGAGTCCTTCCTTAGACTCAGAGTAAAGGGAGATAGAGAGTGTCTAAAGCCCAGTGTATGCCAACATCTGTTCCAGGCCTTCTGTGTGTGCTCTCTGCTTCATACTTTCTCTGTCATGAGTGTGGGATGGCAAGGACAGGGCTGGCTGAGGGAAGGGGATGTTCTCCAGCACTCTTGTACCCCTAGAGCTGGTGCAGCTCTGCCTTTGCTGTTTATAAGATCCATTATGTCTGAGCTGCACTGGTTCCTCCAGTTAGAGTTAGAGGAGTTAGAGGCACCATGACCGGAAGGGCAGAATTGGCCTGTGAGTTATGAAGATTCCCACTGCTCTCCCAGCACTGCCACTGTGCTGGTAACTCTCAAACCCTACAGTGTAAAGCAGGTGCCAAACTGCACTGAATCCTGTCCCAATGAGATCCCAGGTCCAGACCAAAACCAAACTCAAAAATAGAACAGCAGTTTGTCAGGAAGCCTTCGGCAAGTACCTTCTAGACAAGGGCTCTCTGTGGCCTTGGGTAGGCCTTTGTCAGCCACAGTTTGGGTTTTTTTTTCCCAAATAACAGGCTGTCTAAACACCTTTCTGTAAGAACAGCTTTTCAGTGGTCCTCCAGACTCAAGGGGAGAATTAAGACTAGGGACTGAAGCCTAGGGATCTGCCAGTCACTAGTCATGTGACTCCAGGCAGATTGCTTGATATCTGGGCCCTTTTCATTTTTTAAAAATAATTTATAATTTACTGGGTCCTAGATTGAGAGCTACATGGGATAATTCATTTAGTCCTATGCCTTCACTCCATTTTACAGATGAAAACACTGTGGCCCAGAGAGGGAAATGACTTGTCAACAGTCACAAATGTAAGTAATAGAGTTCAGAGTTGGACACTGGTTTTCTGACTCAAAGTTTGAGGTTCTTTCCAATAAGACAAGGGTAGCCAATGGTGCAGTGAATAGAACACTGAGTCTAGAGTCTGGAAGACTCATGTTCATGAGTTCAAATCTGGCCTCAAGCACTTACTAGCTGTGTGACCCTGGGCAAGTCACTTACCCTTCTCTGCCTCAGTTTCCTCATCTGTAAAATGAACTAGAGAACGAAATGTCAAACCACTCCAGTATCTTTGTCAAGAAAACCCCAAATGGGGTCATGAAGTCAGATACAACTTAAATGATTGAACAACAACCAATATGACAGCCTGTTTCTTCATGTGTAAAAGGAGGTAGTTGGACTGATAACCTGTGATTATCTCTAAATCCCTTTCTTGCTCTGATATTCTGTGCTTGATCACAAGATCACTGAATCTACAACTCCCATATTTTACAGATGAGAAAGCAGACCCAGAATGGATCTTGACTTGCCCAAGGTCATAAAGCTCAAAAATGGCAGTCTGAATAAGAACCCAGGGTCTCTGACATCAAATCCAGCACTTTCCAATGCACCATCATGATGCTTCCATATGAACCCTAACTCTTTCAAGCTAAAACATTAAGCTGTAGGTCTATAATGTATATTTTTATAAGGTAGGACATGTTTACAGCTTGCCTAGAATAAAATTAATCAAAATTAGACTTTCTTAATTTTTCATTTTCCTTAGACTCTGAGAAGAAAAAAAATGTCCCCAAACTCCAGCTTTACCACCAGTAAAACCACTAATTTAGATTAGTGATGGTAGACGTCCTGTTCCCTTACATCTTTAAGAATCCCTTCGTCATTGGGAATTATTTCGAAATTTTTAAAAATTTTCCTTTTTTTAAAATTTAATTTCCTTACTTTTAAACTCACTGAAGAAGACTTTCCCTATTGGGTGTCTACCATGATTGTCAGACTTACTGTCTTCCTAAAACAACAGGAAAGACTATCCTTGTTACTGGGCAACAAGGCAGGCTTGATATTTCCTAAAATAACTAAACCTATAGCTAGCCAGGGACAAGGAGACCTAATAAAATTGGCATACCAGATCAGCCAGTTTCTATAGATACAGAAAAAAAAAAAACCCTAGATATCGATAGGGGTGGGGAGGAGGGAGAGGAAAGGTTTAAGGTTCACAATCTCCATGAAGATTTAACATTGCCCCAGCATTTGGCAAGAAGGAATTATTTCAAGCTGTGTGGCCTTGGGTCATAACTTTTCCAAATGTCTTTTTGTTTATTTGTTTGTTTTATGAGTACTGTAAAATGAAAGAATTAGATTAGCTGGGCCCCAGGGTCCCTCCCAACCTAGTTCTCTATGAATTCTCTAGGAAATGAAAGCGTCAAATTCATTCTCCCCCAGATAGGCACCAAACAGAATTTGTTTGTCCAGTCTTTTGGCTGTTTGAGCTTGTCTTCATCCAACACTAGAAAAGGCTGTTAGTTCCTAAGATTACAGATTTTTGAGCCAGAAGAGACCTTGGAGAGAGTCTAGTTACTTTGTTTAGTTGTATTTCTTCATATTTCTTCTGGAAATAGACTCAGATTTCCAGCAGAGAGTTTTTTAGATATTTGGCCAGACAGAGCTATATTAGGTACGTCTAACCTTCCCCATGCCCCAGATCATTAAAGCTATTGAAATTAAGTGAGAAAACCCATGTCTTGTTGCCTTGCTAACTGTAGTAGGCTTTGGTATAATATACATCCTACTCTTTATATGTGTAAAATACCTCTCATGGCCTTAGTTTCCTTATTTGTATGATTTGATTAGATGACCTAAGCCTATATTCCTAAGAATGTCGATCCCTAGCCTGGTGGTACATCCTGTGGGTCCATGATACTTAAGGAGGCCAAGGCTGATAGATCTCTTGAATTTGGGAGTTATGAGTTGCAGTAGGTGTAGTAGGGTTAAAGCCATTTGGGTGCCTACACCAAATCAGCACCAAAATGGGTGGTGTTTGTCCTTCATTTTTTGAAGAGGATCAGTGATATCACAGGTCACATCTCAACTCATGGGTGAATTAGATTTAAGTGAGGTAGGGTTGCATAAAGTCATTAGCCTCACTCTCTTCCAGAGTCATCCAAGCCCACTGGCAAGACAAAAGCCATTATGGTAAACCTCTGGAAGAGGAGAGAAGGGGCAAACTGGCCCAGGTCAGAAACAGAGCAGGTCAAAGCTTCGTGCCCATCAGAAGTGGGGTCAGGTTCACAAGTGGCTGCTGCACTTCCAGTCTAAGGAAGATAGAAAGACCCAGTCTCTCAAAAAACAAAAAACAATCAAATCTATACCACAGAGTAAGGAAACCAGTCACCAAAGGGACATATTTGTAAAATACATGTAGTGAAGATATTGATATCTGACCCACACAACCATTTTCAAGTTTCAGTTCTTAGTTGGTAGAGGGTGGAATACAAGGGTTTGATTTCATGGTAAACAAAAAGTAAATGATGATCAAGTTTTGAAAAATATAATTCCTCAGCCTATACTAGCTATTAAATTCCCTGGGCTGGGCTATTCAATCAGAAAACTTCTTAAGAACTTGCTTCAAGAAGGGATATGCTATAGAGACCCTGTTTTCAAATTCCGGCTCTGCCCCTCACTAGGTGTGAGAAAACACTCCATCTCTCTGGATCTCCATTTCTTTATCTATAGATGGATGAAGAAGTTGGACTAGAAACTCTTCCATCTAGTTACAGGTAGTCTTTTCCACCTCTAAAATTCTTTGATTCTATGATAGTCTCTCTCCATGTTTTTGTTGAGAAATTATATTTTAAAAGTCCATGTAAAACCTGTCACGCCCAGAGATCATGCACCCTTGAAAATCACTTCTTCCCTTTTTTCAGTGGCCTCTTGAGAATCTATGGCCCTAGCCAGGTTAACGGGCTGCTAAGGAGGCACAGTGGATAGAGTACCAGGTCTGAAGTTAGGAAGATTTTTCTTCCTGAGCTCAAATCTGGCCTCAGACACTTAACTAGCTGTGTGACTCTAGGCACGTCACTTAACCCTGTTTGCCTCAGTTCCTCATCTGTAAAATGAGCTGGAAAAGGAAATGGCAAACCACTCCAGTATCTTTGCCAAGAAAACCCCAAATGGGGTCACAAAAAGTTGGATGTGAACAATAACAAACCACACTAAGAGCACTAAGGGCTTCTTCAGGGCTCCTAGTCCCTACCCGGTTGGCTTCTTATGACCCTCATCCACTTTGGCTATGACCTGCTTCTCTTCTACTGGATCAGTCGATCTTGAATTCTGTTACAATGTGGGGAATGGGAGCTAGAGTTGCCCTCAACTCTGATAGCAGCAGCTGCCTCAATAAGCTTCTTACTCGGTTCTCTTTGGCTGGCACTGGCTCACTGGGTGACTTTCCTCACTGGGAGTGAGAGAATCAGTATTCCAGCTTCTCACCAGCCTCAGCGATCCTACTGAAAGCAGCTGCTATTCTAGCATTTTAACTTATTTAATTTTTTTGAAGCCACATTTTAAAATTGGGACTGAAACATCTATGTCCTCTTCTCCATTTGGTTATTTTATGAGATTAACTGAAATCTGAGTCCCATGAATTTCACAATAGGGTGTCTGGTTAAAATCCAGCAAGAGATGCTAATTCACCCAAGAGATCACATTTTAAAAGGGACCACTTGAAATTTAAAAAAAAATTTTTTTTTTAATTTTTTGGAGGGGGGAAGGCAAGGCAATTGGGGTTAAGTGACTTGCCCAACTTCACACAGCTAGTTAAGTGTCAAGTGTCTGAGGCTCGATTTGAACTCAGATACTCCTGATTCCAGGGCTGGTGCTCTATTTACCATGCCACCAAGCTGCCCTGAAATTTTAAATATTTGAAAGCTACCCTTTTCCATCTTAAAACACATTTCGCTACCTTTAGACTCCATGCCTGGAATGTCCTCCTTCCTCAAGTCTGCCTCTTGGCTTCCTTTTATCCAATCATTCAGACAGCCAGGACTTACTAAATGCCTAGCAAGTACACAGTACTACACTAGACACTGGGCAGGCCTTTTGTTTTAAGTGAAATTATTATACTTATCAAATACTTCATAATTATTCATCAGCATTGACAGAAGTTTTTCTTTATGGAAAAAAAAAACATCCTGTGTGTGGTGGTACCCATCTGTGATCCCAGCTATGAGGAATGGCAGATCTCTCGAGCTCAGGAGTTATGAGTTATAGTGGGCTAAGCTAACTGAGTGTCTGCACTAAATTCAGCATTAATCTGGTGAATCCATGTGCTTATCAAAGTGGAACTGGACCCATGGTAGCCCCTACATTTCCAGCCTGGGGTAGAAAAGGGGAGAGGAATAGATAGGAGAGAAAGAGAAAGAAGGAGGGAGGGAAAGAAGGAAGGAAGACTTCTTACACACACACATATATGCATACATATATTTTTTTGACTCAACAGGCAGTTGTTACATACATTTCTGGATCCAGTATGGCCTTTGTTTCAACAAATAAAAATGTTTTACTTCTAACTCTGATACTGACCACCTGTGTGACTTCAAATAGATCATTTCTCTGGATCTTAATCATCTGTAAAATGAAGGGGTTGGACTAAATGATACAGTGGAAGGACTGCTGGATTTGAAGGCAGAGGACTCAAGTCCTACCTCTGTTTACTGCTTGTATGACCTTGAGCAAGTCACAACTTCTTTGGGCCTCAATTTCCTCATTTGTAAAATCAGCTGGTTGGACTAAATGACCTCTGTGGTGCCTTCTAGCTCTCAAGCTATAATCCTATGACTCCAATAATGACAGAAACAAATTTATATCATAGCTAAGTCAAGGATACTAATCATTTAAAGTGATATTAACCAGCTAGGTGGTGCCCAAAGAAAGTGTTCTATGTATATGGATCCCCACAAAAAATGGGTACAACATAACCAAACCAAAATGTACCCAGGTTTAGCCAAAGAAGGAAGAAGGCACCCCTGCCCAAAGACTTGACATGGCCACTGGGGGAACAGTAAGAACACTGACACATAGATTCAAGTTTTTCATTTATAACCTCACAAATCAAAGGGCCTTTTAACCGTTATTTACTGACAAATACCTAAAGTCATGAAAAGAACTCCAGTTCTCTTCCTGTTTTAACTGGATCAGCTTATCTGAAAACAGGCTGCATACACTTAACTCAGATGATGACAATAACAGCAACCAAGAATTTTTAGGGCAAAGTTCTCTGAAGAGTTGACAAGGACTAAATGGTTTATGTTTTACAACATTGTTGATGCTGGCCTTCAAGACTTTCAGACTGGTGAGATGAAAGAATGTGGTTCACACCAAGTAGGAACAATCCCCATGGCTCCGGACTGGGGAGTCCCTAACTGGACTGCTTCTCTTCCCATCACGGAGAACAGGAAACCAAACAGTCAGCGCTTGCCCGATAGTGGTATAATTCCTCCAAATATTCTCTGGGCATTATTGGTTTCTATCACTCCATGGAGAAAAATCTCATTGGCCAGCCCTGGGAAAGGGTTTGGAAACAACTATGATTTGAGCTCACGATCTGGTTTCATGCTAAAGGGCTCCAATCTCTCATTCTCAGGAAGCAGGCTATTTAGTCTCTCCATCAGAGGTACAGTCTGGTCAATGCCCATTTGTATGCGGCGAAGAATAGAGGATATTTCATTGACCTTTTGGATCTGTTCAGCATACTTTGAGTACCTTTTCTGTCGCTCCTGCATGAAGCCAAAGAGGGTCTCCACAGTAAGGTCCATCTAATGGAAGGGAAAAACAAACTCATTAAGCATCCAAATTCTCTTATCAAGTCACTCAATGTAAGATGGGAAAACCCATCTGTTGCATGGTTATAGAAAAAAAAATTGACTATAAAACAAGGAATGGGGGAAAACATTCTGCAATGAACCTCCTTGGCAGCATAATTTAGTAGAAAGAGCACTGATTTGGAGTCAAAGGACCTGGATTTTTTTTTTTTTAAAGGACCTGGATTTTAATCCAAGTTTGTGACTTGGACTGCTACCTGTACCTATGGTCCAACTCTGTTACCCTAGGCAAGACACAACTTTTTCTGGGCATTTACGTTCTTAACTAAAACGACAGGATTAGACCAGATGTCTAAGGTCCCCTTTTAGGGACCTATGATCTCACTAAGTAAGCTTCATGCATAACAGTACTACAGACAGACAGTAACTCAAAAAGATAGGCGATGGGCCTTTTCCTACTCATATTTAAAAAAAAAAAAGACCTGCATTTCCTAGTCACAGATGGTCTATCATCAATGAAGCAAAATGGATGGAACTGCCCCTTCCATTCTGCCCACACACCCTTCAGGCTACATGCTGCCCACTATAGGAGAGAGACAGGTACTGGATCTATGACTTCATTAGTAGAAGGAATTCTGGGATGAGAGAACACCTAAGAGTCCCAGTAGGCACCTTCTTTGCAACTTAGAGACTTGGAGAGCTGCCTCCAAGGCTAAGAAGTTGTGTCAGCTAGAACACATCTGAGGTAGTATCTGCCACAGTCAGCTTTCTACCCACTATGCTAGAATTTCTTTTCTCCTTCAAGTTTGCCCTTGAGGTTAATTCTCAACAGTAGAAAAATGTACAGGAACCTCACAGTGTATGGATCTGCCTCATATCCTCCTTGGGCCTTACTATATTATTTTAATACTAGAAATAACACTTTTTGTGACCACGCACAGATCATTTAACCTTTTTGATCAGGGACTGGCAAACTACAGCCCATTTACCAGCTTGTTTTTGGATAGCCTTTGGGCTAAGAATGATTTTTACATTTTTACATAAAGTTTTATTGTATTTTAAAATGTGAAAACCAATCTTAGCCCAAGGGCTGTACAAAAACAGGCAGCAGGCCACATCTGACTGTTGAGCTGTAGTTTGGTGACCCTTGGACAGGATGATTTCCTAAGGTCCCTTCCTAAGATCCTTACAAAAGGAGGTGTGATCATGGGTTAGGAAGTGGCAGAACTAGGACTACATGCAAAATTGGTTATTCTTCCTAAAGTAAAAACTGACCCAATCCACAAACAGCTTTATCCAAGTACTCCTGACTTAGTCATGTTGCTTGACCACTCTCCACGTGCTCCATTCAATATGGTTTACAAGCATCCTGCAAACTGCTGCAGTTCAGTCCATTTCTACTAAATGCCAACATTAACAATGCTTCTGATGAAGACACACCCATGAGAAGAGAGCTGGCCCCTAGAAAAAATGCTAAGTTCTATTTCTGTATGCTGAGGTAGGAAGAGGGAGAAATAAAGATAGGCATCTTCCTTACTATGATGTTTTTCCCATATTATTTCCACCCTCACTTGTTTTGACATCTTGGGAATAAGACCTGGGGTAGGTGAGAAGAGGGAAAAATGAAACTCACCAATTTAAGCTAGATAAGAAACTCCAATAAGGCAAAAAAATGATGTATACCTTCAGAGAATATTTCAGTACTAGCTTAATAATGCACTTCTGTGATAAATTACAGTATTCATGAAATAGGTAACCCCCAAGTCTAGTAAGGAGGGAAAGATATTCAACCAGCAACTACCAAAGACATTCTATCTAATAGGAGGGAATGACCCAGTTTGTGAGCTGGTTTGGAATTCTCATAACTAGCGGTAAAGGTAATGGGAATTTGAAGATCTTCCCTGCCCCCTAACAGGAGGAATGTAATCACATGGGGCCTGTGGTGGGAGGAGATTGCTGAAGGGTAGGGCAGAGCCCACAGGAAGCTGGGAGTCAGACCAGTTAGAGACAGAGGAAAGAGAGGACACACCTAGGGATACAGCTAGGCTTGTGAATGTTGGTTGGTTGGAAGGCTAAAGGATGGTGTGGCTCTCTGCTACATTGTGGTGTACTAACTTCTATGTTGCTGTGATGGTTTCCTGGTGTTGAGATTTGGGTTTCTGGTATCTGAGTAAATATTTTGCTTCTGTCTTCTATGTGGAGAATCTGCTGTATTTTGCAATTGAGCACTATGCTGGCATATTCACAGTTGCCATTGGCACTGTGAATATCGCGCTGGTGCTACACAAGCTTAATAAACAGAATATCAAGAAATCATATCTATAGGTGCAATTAATGTATTCAAATTCAAGGGTATGGAGAAAGAAAGAGAGAATATAATTTAAGGTGATTCCGGCTGCCATTCCATTCAACGAATGAGCCTAAAGTGAATATTAGATGCATAAATTAGAGCTACTTGCTGCAGCAATTTAAATTCAAGGAGTTAAAAAATAAGAATCTCCTTATGGTCAGTTCCTTCTGCCCATTTCAAGTTCTTCCTTTGGTACCAAATATCTTTCCAAATGACTAAGTGGTTAATCCAAATGACCAGACTGGGGGGAGGGAGAAAGAAAATCTATGAACAAGACTTCTCTATCCAAAGTGGATTTATTAAAAGATATTCTTTATAGCTGGGGGGAACGGAAGTAGGATGTTGAGAACTTCCAAATGGGGCAATGGTGTAGACAGTGGGGTTAAATTCAAATAGAAATGGATCTCTGCAGGTCATATATTGACTTTGAAAAGCACAAATGAACGTAATCTATATTGGCCTGTATTATTTATCTTTTTCAAAATGTCGTGGCGACTAGGTGATCAATCTATTTTCTAACTAGTACCAAGTCATTTTGATGATTACCGCTTTATAGTACTAGTCTGAGTTTTGGTAGTGCTAGGCCTCCTTTCCACTCTTTTTTTTTTTCATCATTTCCCTTGAGATTCTTGATTTTATTCCCCCAGATGACTTTATTATTTTTTTCCTAGCTCTGTTAGGTAATCCTTTGGTAGTTTGGTATAGCAATGAATATATAAATTAATTTAGGTAGTATTGCCTTTTTATTATATTGACTCATCTTCCCCAGGAGTAACTTGTATTTCTCCAATTATTTGGGTCTGTATTTCCTTATACAGTTATATTTCCTTTATAGTTCTATTCATATAGTTCACATGTGTGTCTTGATATCTCAGCAGTCTTTCAAAGATCACTGATAACTTCTCAGGGATCACACCCTAGTTTTTTCATGGCCCTGGGAAATAGTCTGTCTGGGTCTGGTGACTTGTTTAATTTGTCATGAGTTTCACAGATCATAAATTTAATGCCGGACAGGATCTTAGAGATCAAATCCAATTCCCTCATTTTACAGATAAGGAAACTAAGGACTAGAGAAGTTAAATGACCTGCCCACAGTTACACAAATGGCAAGTGTCTAAGAAGGGATCTGTACATAAGTGTTTCTAACTTAACAGTCAAATGATTATTCTCCTTGGCAGAAGGAAAAAGCAAAATCAGAGTTGAATGGTTTTGCCTTCCCATCATTCATTATCACCTAGTCTAAACAACAGTCCTACCATTTTCTTAATTGTCCTTTTTTTTCCCCAAGAGAGCATTTACAAAAAACAAAACAAAAAAAAGCAATCTGCCATTCATAGTATATATTAGGTAAGTACTAAGGTGTCATTGCTCACCTATAAAATGGGAATATTAAGACCTGTCTTTTCTATCTCCCAGAATTATTGTGAGGAAAGTTCTTTGAAAAACAAAGTACCAGAGCAGCTAGATGGAACAGTATCTGACCTTAGACACTTACTAGCTATGTGACACCAGGCAAATCACTTAACCCCAAGAAAGTACCAATACAGATGTGAATTATTATTGTTATTAATAAAATAATAAACTATTAAACAGCACACTAGACAGCTCAAGTACATTATGTAGTTCAACAAATCCTTTCTATAGTTATTATATCTATAATTTTAAAAAATAAGTTAAAATTCCCTTTTGATTGTTACTATGAACAAAAATTTGTCAGCATAAATCATTCTGCCTGACCTCATTACTGACTATAAGATTAGTTGAGGAAACTGAGGCAAATAGGTGAAGTGACCAGGCCAGGACCACACAGCTGGTAAATTTCTAAGACCAAATCTGAAGTCAGATCTTCCTGACTCCAGGTCCAGCACTCTATCTATCCACTGCACCACCTAGTTGCCAAGGGAGAGACCAGGACTGGATATAGAGATCTGGGAGTCATCAGCATAGATATGATAATTAAACTCCTTAGAATTAATAAGGTAACCAAGAGAAAAGAGTATATACAGAGAAAAACAGGGAGCCTATGAGAAAGGCTTAGGGAACATCCTCATTAAAGGAGCATGATCCGGATAAGGGAGTTTACATAGGAATGGTAAGATAAGTAGGACGAGAAACATGAGAAGAGAAAAAAAGACTATCTCAGGAAAAGAGTCAGTAGTGTTGATAGATATAGGAATTGGGAAAAGACCAGCAGACTTGGCCACTAGGAGACCACTGATACATTTGGAGAGAGTAGTTTCATTCAAGCAATGAGGTAAGAAGAGAGATTACAAAGGCCTGAAAAGAGAATGAGAAAAGTGGAGGCAGAGACAATCTTTTCTAGGAGTTTGACTGAAAAAGGAAGGAGATACAGGGCAGTAGCTTGAAGGGATGGTAGTTTGTAAGGATGAGGAGATGAATGAAGGCAGTAAGGGAAAAATCAGAGACTAAGGATTATTGAGGATACCAGATGCTGGAGAAGATGAGAGGAGATGGAAGCAAAGGCACATGGACAGGAGCTGGTGTTAGTAATAGAAGAAGAAAATAAAATCAGTAATGTCAATAAATATAAGAAAAATGAAATAAATTAAAAAGAGGCAAATGAAAGTAATAGAAGAAAATAAAAAGTTGGGATGTAATGTCAAGGAGTTTTGACAGGAAGAGAAGGGGAGTAAAAGGAGCTGATATCAAATGACCTTCATTTTTTCAGTTAAATAAAAAGAGTTCCTTAGCTTGGTGGGAGGGGAGCATAAGTGTGGGAGACTTGAAGAGAGAAGGCTTAGAAAAGCTTTTATAGGGAGATAGGGAACTTTTCTGCAAGTAGGGCTCAACTGAAGTTGTACAGCACGAAATTTTGTTTTCCTGTTTGCTTGTTTTTAGCATTCTTTTTTTAAAAATTTAAATATATTTTTATTTCATTAAATACTTCCCAATTAATTAAAAATTTTTAATATTAATTTTTAAAAATTTTGAGTCCCAAATTTCCTTCCTCTCTCTTGCCTTTCCCCTACCCCTTAAGAAGGAAAGCAATATGTCAATTATATGTGTGAAGTCATACAAAACATATTACCATATTTGCCATGTTGCCAAAACAAAGAAAAAAACCAACAACAGCAAAAAACCCCAAACACAGAGACACACAAAAACAAGAAAAATACAATGAAAACAGTATGCTTCAATCTACATTAAGAGTTAGTTTTCTATCTGAAGGTGGATAGTATTTTTCATCCTGGGTTCTTTGGAATTATCTTGACCAGAGGAGCTAAGTTTCTCAAGCTTGTCATTGATACAATATTGCTGTGACTGTGTGCAATATTCTCCTGGTTCTACATACTTCACTTTGTATCAGTTCATCTAAGTCTTTCTAGGTTTTTCTGAAAGCATCCTGCTCATCAATTCTCACAGCACAATAATATTTCATCACAATCATACACCACAACTTGTTTAGCCATTCTCCAGTTGATGGTCATCTGCTCAATTTCCAATTCTTTGCCACCACAAAAAAAGAGCTGTATAGTAGGAAGTTATAATGCGACTTCCTCCAACTTTGTTCAGCAGCACATAAAAAAGTAAGAGCAGAGAAGAAAGACATTGAGTATAATCTAGTACTAAAGCCTGGCAAGGGATGTATGGCAATAGGGTGAGAAGGTGGGATTCGAGAGGAGACGACCTCAAATGAGAGCTGAAAAGGGAATAGAAGGGAAGTCAGAGCAGGAGGGAATGGCATGAAAAAATGCTGAGAGATAATGTTCTCCACCCTAACTTTTGCCTCTAAGAATCCCTAGCTTCCTCCCAGGGTCAGCTCAAAAAACAACTTCCCACCCGAGGTGTGTCCTGATTCCAACTGCAAGTGCTCCCTCCCTGCAAAATGATTTTGTGTATATCTTGCATTTATTTCTGTTTTCCCCAGCAGAAAGTAAACTCCTTGAGGACAGGGACTTATTTACATTGTTGTCTTTATGTCCTCAATGCTATTGAAGTACTGGGGAATAAACAAAAAACGCTTCTTAACACTGAATTGAATGAAGGCTGTGGTGATAGAAAAGGAAGTATGGGACAGGAGGAGAGAGGAAACTATAACATATGAAGTGTACAAATTGTGACAATACATCTTTAACAAAAAAAAAAAAAGACAGGAAACTTAGGGTTATGCCATGTTAAATTTGCTTATCTAACCAGAAAATTTTCCAGTATTGCACAATTGCTCAAGTAACAATTTATCTTAATGTTTTTTGCTGACCATATTTCATTTTTGTGCTTAACTTTGTCTACTTAAAAACTTAACAGAAGAGTTATATTACTCATTCCAAAAGTCCCCAGCTGGGCTATTCTACCCATATATCTTAAATCTTTATTTATGTACATGCCCTTCCTATTTTCTTCTGACAAATTTTTTCAGCATATATGAAGATTATGGAAACAAACATCACTCCTACTACTTGAATCAATTAAACCTTTAATCTGATGAAACTCACAAGTAATTTAAGTAGCAAAGTTGTACTTTTGACTTACTAGATAGTACATTTTGTCTGGAAAGGGTCAGTTTTTAAATCTTACTTCACTATATAGACATACCAGGCATATAGGAAGTAGAACTGAAGAGCCCAGGGCATGAGGACTATGAGTGTGAAAGGGAAGAGAAGAAAGACAATTCAAAGTCCACAGTCTCAAAAGTTTGGCTAAATCAGGAGATAATGTGGTGGACTTGTCCAATGACCATGTGCCCACATGACCACATGGCCTGTAACTATGCTTATAAACCAAAGTAAGCAGGGAGTAGCTGCTATAATAGAACAAAATATTGGGGATGCAGATTCCAGACAGCCATTTCATCAGTGCTCCTAGAAGAAAGCTTGCTTAGCCCATGGAAATCTTGGTTTACAATCTCTGCTCCAGCCTCTGGCTTTTCCATCTTCATCTCAGCCCCCTGAATTGTTAGAATATGAAATATGGTTTCTGTCTAGTCTCTGGATTATACTAATTAATTAGTGCATTATAATTTAAACTTCATTTTTTTTTATCCAGAAGGAAAGTTTTTCCTATACCCTGGTAACTGCACTAATCCCTAAGCACAGATTGACTTTCCTGCCCAAGATAGAACAATATCCTCTAATGGAAATCAAATTTCTTGAAGTGAAACCACTTCTGCCAGTAGACTTTAAGCTCCTCAAGGGCAGGTAATGTTTCATTTTTGTCTTTGTATCCCCAGTGTACCTTCCTATACCCAGTACAGTACCTAGCACCTAGCAGGTTCTTAAAGAAATGCTTATGAATTGATTGATTACCCTACTAGCCCCCCAGCAGGGGGCTCCAGAGACCTAGTGACAACTGGAACAAATCTTAGGAAATTACACTTCAAAGGGGATTTGCAATTATGTGAGAAGTAAACTCTCAGCTCTACCCATTGCCTTGCTTACTGATAGCACTATAAGTCATTGTCTCCCCCACTTTCTTTCAGGAGGTGAGATAATTGATTTCTCCAGTTCCCAGCCTAATAAATGTTGTTCATGGACTTCTAATCCCAGAGATCACCTACACCAAAAGGGTCTTCACTTCGTCCTACTCAGAAGGGTTAGCTGCCCACTGGTTATCATGAGGAAAAGTTGCCTAGTGAATGAAGGGCTTCCCTTAGGAAGTAATAGTCCTTCTCCCTGCCAACATCAGACACTGGCAACCAACAGATTCTCCAAAGGGACATGGTTACTTAATAGAATATACCACCTATTCCTGAACCCTAAATCAGAATTTTGGCCCAGAATATCCCTGTTCTGCTGGAGAAGTTTTTGGAAGGATGAACTGTGTTCATATGTAATAAATGAATAAGCTTGGGTGGACCTGGCTACCAAACTATGAGCACTCATTTAGCAGTATATGGGTATCAAATTCCACCTCTGGTTACAGCAAAAGTTGTAGCAGACACTCCTGTGGTCTCCCAGCCCACCTACCGAGGGACTATTGGAAGAAAATGAAGCAGAAGAGAGGGAAGTAATTCAAAGTTCAGAAAACAAAAAAAAAAAATAGGAAGTTGGCTACAGGGTGAGGGCAGAGAACAGTTCCAGACACGAAGATCAGCAGGCAAGTGAACAGGCCTGTTCAATAGAAAGTTTGGCACAGAAGCTCATCATGAAAGTTAGCCAGATGAGGCACTAAGTGATGATATTGCTTCCAGCAGATAAGGAAAGCAAGAATTTTCTAATGATCTGCACAGTGTGTGGCTTGTCTTTCTCTGCCACAGCCAAGTAATTACTCAAAGTGCAGACTGGTCTCCCTCTAAAAAAGAGAGGACAAAAGGGCGGATGCCTCAGTTCTCTTGCTACTCCAATCCATCCTCCACATAGACGCCAAAGTCCTTTTCCTAAAGCACAGGTCTGATGTCACCCCACTATTCAATAAACTCCAGTGGCTCCCTGAATCTCATGGATCAAATGGAGCCCTTTATAACCTGGCTCTCACATACCTTTCCAGACTTATGATTCATTACTCCCCTGCACATATTCTACAGTATAGCTAAGCAGGATTCTCTGCTGCTCCTCTCTGTCCCTCCATCTCTGTTTCAACAATTTGTCTCATCTACCAATCAATTAACCTGCTAATCGTTCCACTTTTCTTTTTTCTTTTTTTTTACTTACCTTGACAATTACCTTCTCCTCTTTCTTGAGTCTTTCTCCTCAGCTTCTACCCCTTAATCTTCCTTGATCATCTTTGATCCTTTTCATACCTTTCTTGCCCTGGCTCCTGCCTCTTTTTCAATCTGGAAGTAGAATCTGGACCAGTATCTGGGCCTGGAGACTGTTCTTCAAATTTCTTCAAAATTCTGCCAAATTTTTCCCAAAATTTAACTTCTGACCCACTTTAGTGTGCCAAGCCACACCAAGACAACTACATGAATGGTTTCCTTCACATTATTTGTCTCAAGTCCTTTTTTTCTCCTCCTCCTCCCACAACCTCCCACAGAAGCTGGAAGAAAATTATAAAATATCACTCTAAAAACCAGTTTTAGGAAAAATAGAACCTTTGAAGACATATGGAATTAAGGTAGGGCCTGTAAGTGGATGGTTTTTATAGCAAGCCATACTTCTGCCACAGACAGCACAGGTACAATGCAGAATGTATAGGAAATACACACGAGGGATATTTTAAGGGAAGCAAGAGAAAGGAGTCAATGTTGGATATGGTATCCCAAGAAGAAAGTAGAGCTCAGAAGCAGTTAGCAAGGGCAAAATATCGGGAAAAAGGAGCCAGTAAGAAAGGTGTGGCAAGTAGGAAATAGGAAGATAGCATGAAGGTGATTTTTTTAGTAGGAAGAATAGTTATTGAGTAAGTGGGGACCTTTGGGGAGTGGAAGGTCTACAAAGAAATTAAAGACATTTAGTAGTTCAGGAATAGTGGAGGCAAGACTCAACTCAAGGAGGTGAAAAACATGGGGATCAATGGGGGTTGAATCAGTTGAAAGGTGGGAGTTTGGGGATATGTATTAATGAAATTAGGATTGTCAGAGTGTAAGTCAGTTCAGTTAATTTTATCAAAAGTCTAAAGAGCATGGATCACATAAGAAGTTGTGAAAATATAAAGTAAATTTTCACTCTGCAAAGACATTACACATCTTATTTACTAACTACTATATAAACCCACTACTGTGTCTGAATATGCAGTACTTGAAGAGTAACTGAGATATAAAATTGTCACTACTTATAAAGCTTTTAAATGTCTGCCTTGCTTTCCAACTGTTGTGTGACTAAAGAGCTAAATTACTCTAATTTGTACTGTCTGGAAGAATTAAACCAAGTAAAGTATACAATAAGATGTGTGTTATTAGGAGCTGGTGAAATCCAATTTTATTGGTTTGGCCTCAGTCCCCAGGATGCATGGCTTGACCTAATGTCTCTTCTGCCCCAACCATTTTTATGTTATGGCACAGTTAGTGTTAAATTTCCCAGCTCTCTGCTCCTCATTCCTCATTCTTTATTAGATGATTTGGAGAATACCCTCATTTAAATGGTCCAGATTACTCCCACAGCCTTGCCTTACTGGGGACAGGGCATCTCGTATTAGTGCCATGTCATTTCTGTGCCACGTCATTTCTGTCTAAAATTCTATATATGTTTCATCTGAGAAGTTTTGGGCCTTTGGAGTTTGAATCCTGATGCATGTCTGAACCAACAGCCCACCTATGGGACTAGAGACAATTGGCATCTCACATCTATACTGTTTCTCACTGGCGTTTGTTCTAACATAACTGGTATCCTTGTAGGGCAACATCACTATACAAGAGCAACTCTCTCTCCTTTTGAACTTCAATTATGCTGAGACAAATGTCTATCATCATTAAGTCCAGCAGTTCTTTTGGTATCCCAAAAGCCTTAGCATAGTTTTAAGCTTTATTAGCTTAAATAATAAGCTTTAATACGTTTTTTAAACACTCTGTGAGTGTAATGGAAGGTAATCAGTAAAGCCTCCTTGATCTATGGAATCCTGGGCTAGGATGAAAGGAGAGATAACTCAAATATATCAATAAGGGAAGAATTCAGGACCAAACAAGAGATAGAGAGCATTACAAAATGTAAAATGGATAATTTTGATTATATTAAATTTTAAAGGTTTTGTACAAACAAAACCAATGCAACCAAGACTAGAGGGAAAGCAGAAACCTGGGGAAAATTTTTTTAGAGCAAGTTTCTCTGATACAGGCTTCATTTCTCAAATATATAGAGAAAGAAGTCAAATTTATAAGAATATGAGTCATTCTCCAATTGATAAATGGTCAGAAGATATGAACAGGTAGTTTTCACATGAAGAAATCAAAGGTATCTTGGGGTGGTGGGTGGGGGAAAATGGGGAGAAAATTTGTAACTGAAAATCTTGTGGAAATGAATGATATAAACTAAAAATAAACAAAGTTTAATTAAAAAAAGAAATCGGGGCGGCTAGGTGGCGCAGTGAGTAAGAGCGCCGGCCTCGGAGTTTGGATGACCTGAGATCAGATCCGGCCTCAGAAAATGAGCACCCACGCATAAATAATGACTAGCCGTGTAACCTTGAGCAAGTTACTTAACCCCAATTGCTTTAAAAAAAAAAAAAAAAGAAATCAAAGGTATCTATAATCATATGAAAAAATGCTCTAAATCGCTATTGATTAGAGAAATGAAAATTAAAACAAGTCTGAGGTACCACATCACACTTATTAGATTGGATAATATGACAGAAAAAGAAAATAAATGTTGGAGGGGATATGGGAAAATTGAGACAGCCATGCACTATTGCTGGAATTGTGAATTGATCCAATCATTCTAGAGAGCAATTCAGAAACACGATCAAAAAGCAATCAAACTGTGCATATCTTTTTATCCAACAATACCACTACTAGGTATGTATCCCCAAGAGATCAATAATTACAAAATTGTTTTAAAGGAATAGGACCTATTTGCACAAAAATATTTCTAGCAGTTCTTTTTGTGGTAGCAAAGAATTGGAAATTGAGGGGACTGTCCATCAATAGAATACTACTATGCCATAATAAATGACGAGCAGGATGATTTCAGAGAAACCCAGAATGACTTCTATGAACAGAAGCAGGAGAACACAATACACAGCAACGGCAATATTGTTCAATGAACAATTTTTAAGTGAATAACTTAGCTATTCTCAGCAATACGATGACCCAAAACAATCCCAGAGGACTCATGGTGAAAAATGCTACCTACAGAGAAAAAAATGATGGAGTGTGAATGAAGACCAAAGCATACTATTTTTCATTTTACTTTTTTTTTTGTTTCAAGTTTTCTTCCATAAAATGACTAATTTGGAAAGGTTTTACATGACTGTACATATATAACCCATATCAGATTGCTTACCATCTTAGGGAGAATTTCGAACTCTACATGTTAAAAGGAGAATGTTAAAAATTGTTTTTAAATATAAAAATAAAATACCATTTTTTCAAAAGATGCATAAGCATTAATGGGAAAAATAGTGAAAATAACTGTCCTTGACATCCACACAGTTGAATTTACATAGTAATTAGTTTCTTATAAATCTAGGCAATAAAATATGAATAAAGTAGAGGGAGGGAGGGAGAGAAGGAGAGAGAGAAAGAGAAAGAGAGAGAGAGAGAGAGAGAGAGAGAGTGCACAAGCATGTGCCTCTACTTTCACTCTCTTCGTCTCTTCTTCCCCTCTCCTGAATGTGCAGCTTAGAGCTCCTTCTCTCTAGGATTTCCTGTAAGGAAAAAGGAAGGGGCACACTCCTTAACCCTGGCATTCATTAAGGGTCCATCATCTAGTAAGCATTTATTAAACACTATGTACCAGGCACTGTGCTAAATGATGGAGATACAAGAAAAGGCAAAAAGATGGCTTATACCTTCAGCACACGGCCACTAAAGGAAGAGCTTCTCCAAGTGATCTCTGAGCTGGGCTACCAAGCCTCTGGCTGCCTCCCTGTCTGTCTTGTGTTTCTCTGCGTGAGCACAGGAGAGAGAGAGAGAGAGAGAGAGAGAGAGAGAGAGAGGGAGGGAGGGAGGGAGGGAGGGAGAGAGAGAGAGAGAGAGAGAGAGAGAGAGAGAGAGAGAGAGATTGAGGGGAATGGCTAATTGGGAGCTCCTGTGTACCCCAGCTGATGCTGATGCAGGCTAACCTACTGGCTATGTCCTCTTGAGCCTAGATAGGACCTCCTGGGGATGACCATTGACAGGAGGATGCACAAGACTCCTTGCCTGACCAGCCAAAAGACACGAACTTTGAAACAGCTGTTCTAAGTACGTATCCAAGGAGGTGACATGTCTATCTGACAATTCCACTGAGTTTCACTTCTTAATATTTTAAGTATCAATTTCAAAGGAGAGCATAATAGTAATTTTAATTTGCCTTTTTAATGTTTAAATTTGTCCATGTGCTCTTATGAGTCTTTTATTTGTTAAACATTTCCTTTGTATGGATGAAATAAATAGCTGTCCTGTATCTGAACTGTGTCATACATTGAGTGTTTTCCTATTCCATTTTGGAGAGATCCTGGACATGAGCCAAACCAAAGTTTTAACTGATTCTCTAGGGCTCTGGGATGGGGTTGTAAAGAGCTAGAGAGTAGAAGGGAAAGAAACTGACTCCTCTTTTTAGAGGCCAGGCTCTACCAGGACTGAACCCAGTCTATGTGTGTGGGTCCAGGGCTAAGCCACCCCATTAGAGTAAAAGGAAACACACCCCAACCAGCATCCCAGAGCAGTAGGGGGTTTATAGAGTTATGTCAGGATATAGCAAAAAGTAGGTCATAGGGCTACTTTTTAAAAGTTGTACAGGGAAACAAATTAAAGGATGACACAGATTTTCAAAATGTGGTGCACTATTCTTCCAAAACACAATTTCTTCAGATGGGATGAGGACATCTGTCAGTTACTAGGATAAATATATAGTTAGTTGGTGATAATAATGAAAAACAATGTGTTCATATTTCTAGAATAAACTATTTTGAAGTTATACTTAAATTTACTTTAATCACTGACTTCATCACAAGAACAAGGTAGCAGACATCTTCTTGATATGCCTGCACTCTCACCTTCTTGACTGCCTATGGTAGATGTTCTGAAACCATTTATGAGAAAAGGCCAATGAATAGGCCCTGCAGCAGCCCTTTTTTGGCAGACTCAAAGGAACAGAGCTAGGTCAGGGAAAAACCCTTGGAAACAAGTTCTGAGGGGCCAGTAGCTACAGGGTCACCCATTGACTAAAAGCAGAGTAGGGTGGAGCTGGGGAAACAGGGAAGCTGGCAAGGGCAATTTCAGGGCAGGCGGACTACAGGGGAAATGGGCCTGTTATTCATAACTGCTGAGACGTCTGTAGAGCCCAGAACCTAATGGGACTAAATCCCAGAGCAGTTAAACAAAGGAGGAGGACGGGGCAGGGTGTGAGCTCACACTCAGCCAATAATCACAAACGTAAATTCACAACAAGCAGGTAATAAATCAGGCTGACCCCCTTCTAGGATTTCAGCCTCTCTGGCAAAACAGAGCTACTGTAGAGGAAGTATGAGGTCAGAACAGAGAAGGCACACAATAAGTCTCATAGCCAGGCAGATTTAAGCAAGCCCAATTTTACCTGCGCGTGCTACAAAGGATGCACCAGTTAGGTTTCTTACTGACCATACAAGGGCATAGCAAAGAAAAAAAGGATAAATTCTACATTGGAATGAGCCAACCTAAAATTTCAAAATCTAAAAAAAGTAGATGAAGAGCTTATTTAATATAGATACACACACACACACACACACACACACACACACACACACACACACACAGTGCCAGGCTTGTGTTTGGTGATGCACTGCTACATTTTATTTAAAATGTACTATATTTTACTGTGTATTGCCAGTTCCTGTCTTGTACGTGTTTTCAGATTTTAAAGTATTAAAAGAAAATAGAGAATTAATTGCTAATAATTTAACTATAACCAAATAAACAGTTCTATACCTTTGTTCACATATGGAAGTTTACATACTGGAAGTATAAATGTTCACAAACTAAGCAAGAGTATAGTAGTCGCTGGGCATAGTGGTGCATACCTGGAATCCCTGTTCCTGAGGAGGCTAGGACTAGTGGACTTTGAGCTCAGCTGCAAAAGACCTCTCCAAACTAAGTTTGGCATCAATATGATGAGTCCTGGAGCAGTTAGGTGGCACTGTGAGTGGAGCACCAGCCCTGGAGTCAGGAGGATCTGAGTTCAAATCCAGCCTCAGACACTTAACACTTGACCTTGGACAAGTCACTTGGCCCAATTGCCCTGCCTTCCCTCTCCAAAAAGCAAAAAAAAAAAAAAAAAATTCTCTCTCTCTTTATGTGTGTGTGTGTGTGTGTGTGTGTGTGTGTGTGTGTGTGTGTGTGTGTATGATGAGCCCCCCAGGAGTGGGAGTGGGGGAGGAAAGGAAGTTAGGGAAGGGGGAAAAGTGCACCAAGAGGGGCAAACCAACCCAGTTTGGAAACAGAGCAGATCAAAACTTCAATACCAAGCAGTACCACATTTTGAAAATCTGTATCATCCTTAAATTTGTGTCCCTGTAAAACTTGTATAAAGTAGTCCTTTGACCTACTTTTTACTATATCCTGATATAACTCCATGAACTCCCTGCTGTGGTGGGAGGCTGCTGTAATGGAAATGCAGATTTAAAGATCTTCCCTGCCCCTAGGCCCTTTGGTGATTGGCTTAAGAGACTTTGATTGGCTTTAAGAGACTCTGAACACCTCCCTTGATTTGAAAATATGCTCTGCCTCCTAATAGGCTGAATGTGGTCACATGGAGCCTGTGGCAGGAGGCTTGGTTTTCAGGAATGACCACACCTTGATGCTGTGTGATTGGGCAGTGGGTCAAGAGGGTGGTTACATTCTCTGAGCCAGAAGAAGACTATATAATCCCTGATTTGAGGCTTTGCTTTGGGGCTCACTTTGAGAAGTGTTGTGTGATTTGACCAGATGAGACTCTGGGAAGCCGTTGTTGAGAGCCCCCCGGCTTTGAAAACCCAGATGTTGATGCTTCCCTCTCTAGTAACTGTGATTTTGGTATTGATAATTGTTGGACAGTTTGGAAGCCTGTCTGTTTGATCTGTCTGTATACTCTGAAGTTTGGGGTGCTGATCTTTTCCCCCTGAATTAAGTAATATGTGTTTGTTTGATTAAAGTAAGCTTGTTAACCCATTTGGAGTTGCTTTCCTTTTGAAAAACAGATCTAAGAACCTGTGTTGGCAGTCACTCTGGGGATGCTAGGATGCTTGCTGCTACAGCTGCCTGGGGTATTTCCTCTCACTCTAATGGGGTTGCTTAACCCTGGACCCACACACATAGCCTGGGTTCAGTACTGGTAGAGTCTGGCTCCTAAAAACAGGAGTCAGTTTCTTTAGTGTTGGCCTGAATGCGTGTTGTACTTTTAGCCTGGGCAAGACAGGGAGGCTCAGTCTCAAATGTGTCTGTATACATATATGTGTAATTTAAGATGAATAAACTATATTAGACATCTATATATATGCATATGTGTTTATGTGTACACAAGCACACATACAGATTATGAATCTTAATCCTAGGCCAGACAGTGATTCTCTATCAGATATAATCAGGTGATTATATCAGTCAACTAAATTTTGACTGACACAAAACATTCTGTAACATCTGCTTTGTTACAATCATAATCCTTTTCATTTGTATCAAATATTTGTTAAACATCGACTATGTGCCAAGCACTGTGCCAAGGAGATGTGTATTATTTAGGACTTTTCTTACTGTGGCCATCTTGCCTTTGTGAATGCGCTGGCCCTGCTTGCTATGAAATGTATCAAAGCCACCTATGAATTCAGTGAGCAGAGCTACTGTGTTGTCTCCAAAGAGCATGCCTGAAGACCATTTCCCACTATTTTTCCCACTCTTTCTCAGTCTCTCCTTTACTAGTGATTTGGAGTCTTTTTTCCTATGGTTGTTGATAGCTTGGATTTCTTCCTTTGAGAATTGTGTTCATATCTTTTGATCATGTATCTATTGGGGAATGGCTCCAGGACAGTTGCTTTTAACAATAAATACTTTATATTCTTTTAATTTTTAAGTCTTTTGGCTTTCTTCTAGTATTTCTTGTTATACTCTAGAGTCATAGAGCTTTTTTGCTCCTTTCTATTTTTCAGGCAGTCTACTGTTGGGTAAGGTTTTCCACCTCATGTTTAAAGTATTTATTCTTTGATTTTTTGCCTCATAACTTCTAACTTCATTTATAATTTAATTTTCTAACTCTCATTCTAGCTGGTTATAGTCCTTCTTACCAAGTCATTTTTCTCTTCTAAAGTTGCTGTGACTTTGCTCTCTTCTGAGTTTATTATTTCTCCAGTTTCTCTTAACCCTTACTATTTCTTCTCTGTGTTTATTTTCAACCATTTATTCATATTTTCAGTCTCATTTCTTGGATTGAGATTTTGTGCTTGGACTAGTTTCTTCTTGCGATGTTTGATGGGTCAGGAAGGTCTGAGTGATCCTGCCCCTCCTTTCCCTTCAGTAATCTGGATGTCATTAGCAATGTCTAGATATATAGAACAGCTACCCTTTGCCTCAATCCCTGACTTTTGCCTCATTCTTTTGATGGTCTACTGTGATTGTGGCCTCAGTTTCTATCTCCTCCTTCCACAATCTTCAATTAGGAGTTAGTCCTATACCCTGCTGTGCACTAGGTCCCAGTGGGATTTTAGAGATCAGACCTAATTCAGCTACCCCGGGCACTGAGTTAGCCCCATTTCCTGCTGCAGCTCCTTGTTTCCTAAGGAAAACATACCTGTACTCTGCTCCCCAAGTAGTACTATGGGGATTGCTCTGTCTTCCACTCTTATTCTGACAAACAAGAGCCAGGATATGGTCTTAGATCTCTGATAACTATAGCTTCTATTGGCTTGTCCTCTCCTCCCCCTCCATCCCCAACCATCCAGGTCAATCACCAGAAGGTGATTCAGAAAGTGAATGTAAAAGGCTCAGATTCGTTTGATGGAGCTTGTGCTAGCTTCCCTGACAGCAATCTCCATCTTGTGGTCCATTTACCTGATCTCCTACTGGTTCCTAGAGCAGCCTCTGTCTACCAGCTTCTGATAGCTTCTATCTTTTTATGAAGTCATATATGGAATAAGGAAGTTTACTTGTGTTTCTCTTCTGGTTTATCATTAGACTTCCCGGGGCCCTTTTCAGATTGTTGCTGGGGCATATGTAGGAAAGCTGGGCTTATCTATGATCTACTTTATTGCCAGTAAGTCCCATAGGTAGTCTTTGGATTATTCCTTCTTCCTGAATCAAGTTTTCACATACATTTTTCCCAGTCATCACCTTTTCATAACCTTTACTTTGAAGTCATCAAATAATCATCTGCAGCAATCCATCTTGGTAAATAAGATGCAATTATTTTCATAGCTGTCTTTTTGCAAATACTTGTGATTAATACATGATGACTCAATATCCCATGAAAGAAAGTTTCTTGTTTCCTTTGTGTATATGATAAAACCCACTCCACAGATGTCCTTTTTTTTGCCTCTTCTGGGAGCCATATGTCCATTTAACAGAAATGTTATTCTTTCTTTTGGTTTCGTTTAGAACAAGAATCTCAAGATTCACTTCCTCCAGCACTATCTATGTCTCCTTGCTGTCACTGGACCAAGGATCTAATACCAACAAAGTTTAAATATGGTCCAAAAATTGTGTTTCTTAGAATCTTCTGAACTCTCTCTTATCTACTCCACCACCCTCACAGTAGAAGTAGAAGGGGATGGGGATATCACATGGGATTCAAGGTCATCTTTTATTTGTCTTTGTTTCAGGAACTTCCATAGGAAAAAAATCATTACTAGGTAAGTGACCAGCCTACTATACTAGTGACATAACTCTACAGAGCTAGCCAGGGTGGTCCTCGGAAAACTATGCTAAGCGCTTTTATAAAAATTATGTCATTTGATCTTCACAACAATCCTGTGAGGTATGTGCTATTATCATCCCCATTTTTTGGTTGAGGAAACTGAGGAAAACAGAAGTTACGTGACTTGCCCAGAATGATCATACAGCCATTAAATGTCTGAGGCTTCATGTGAACTCAAGTCTTCCTGATTTCAGGTCTAGCATTCTATCCATTGAGTCACCTAGCTAACTCTAAAGTTAAGATCAAATTTATGAACTTCACACCAATAACACTAGAATCAATTAGTTTATTTCTTTATGTCACAGCAATGGACTGTAACTACAACTCTGGCCAGTCATTTCACAGTCATGGAATCACTTAAAACTTCCCCTGCTACATTTAGGAGTATCACCTTCATGTATGAAGGGTATCATGTGGAGTATTCTATTTCAGGAAACTGTCTCTTTGCCTAAAGAAAACATGAACTCACACAGGAACTTTTGTTTGTAAATGATCTATACATATTTACTGCTGCAAGACACATGGAAACTTTAATATATTCAGAATTTTAAGTAGATAGCCAATACTTAGTCATTCAGACTAAACCATATAATCATAAAATCTGTTGCATTATTATAATAATACTTTATACATACAAAGGTAGACACTATGATATCTGGAAGTATCTTCTGAATAAAAAAGGATAAACTCTCTTCTCAGGTTTGTTTTGTTTTAGCAAAACATCCATTAAGGTAAGAATGGGTGACTAAATTAGACTAAATTGAGACTGCTATCATTTTAAAGACAGAAAAACAGGATACATCGTCATAATCTAACTTTCTGAAAATGGCTAGGTATAATACTCAGTTAACCAAAATAAATACTCATTCTTCAGCCATTCTCCATTTATATTAATTAACTCTATATATGTACCTTTAGACTACTATCACGAACAATACAGGGGTATGTATATGGCCACTAGGATGGAAGAGGAACCTTTAGAAATGTGGGTGGAATGAATATGGATAAGAAGAGTTATGTGACCCAATCTCCAAGATGGTCAAAATAATCAGAGTAATTTCCTCAGTCTCAAAACATCCCATGCTAATTCCTACCCCCCTGGCCTTTATTCATTTCTGTCTCTTGGCTGGAATGTCCTCTCTCCTTCTTCCACCTCTTTCCTACCTACTCTTTAAAGGCCTAACTTAACTGCCATATCTTGATATATAACGCCTACAGCACCTTGAAACAAGCTACAGGCAAGAAAAATACTTGACAAAATCTTTTTTATTTGCTTCATATGTTAACCTTATCTCCCCAAATCAGCTATTAATTTCTGGCGGGTAGAAATTTTTGTCTTATTATTCCTTTCTTCTCCACAATGCCTAGTGCTGGGCAGGGGCTCAATAAACACTTGCTAGATGACTGGCCATATTGGAGCACCCATCAGCACTAATTATAACTGTCAGCTGACTATGATGAGAATAAAAATTAAAATTCACAAATCTGGAAATACTAATAATAGAGCTTTCCCTCAGAAGCATGAAACTAATTTAATCACAAAAAAAAGCTTATCTAATACTCTGCATTTTTTATTTGCAGCAGGAATTATTCCAGTCACATTTCCTTTAGATCTGAATGCAGGTACTATAAGTTTATGTGCTTTTATTTGTCCACATAATGAACTTCTATTAATACATAGTCTCTTTGGTAATTCATTTCCGCCCTCTTTTCAGCACATGTAGCATTAAGTTACTTCCTTGCACCCCTTTAACTAAATTGCCAGGAAACATCTGGAAAACTGAAGGGAGCTCATGTTTGATCAAAGCTATTCCTTCTGCTTCATTCATTTTGAAAGTGACTAATTTCAATACTTGCTTTTGGGAGAGAAGAAACAGGTACATGCTTTTATATATGCATTCCAGGAGTTCGCTTATGCATAAGAAAATGGGAAAAATAAATCACCACGGGAGGGAAAAACCCTAAAACAATGTGAGCTTTCTTAGCCCTCCCAGAGCTATTTCAGAAATGACTTCCAATCCTGGTTTTGCAACAACCAAGACAATCTGACTTATTTCAAGGAGTGTTAAAAAAAACTTTCAAAAATAAAACTAATTTTAGACTCAGTTAAATTTCAGTAATGAATATTAAAAGGGCATGTGCAGAGCTGTCCTGGCAGCTTTTCTAGCCAATTTACTGTGTTAGCTCAGAGCTTGGGTACTTTGGGGATGATGAAATCTCTAGGCTGGCCACTTATGACTCAGCACTGAAGGATTTGCTTGCCAGGGGATAACTTCAGAGAAAAAAGGCAAGTAGGTTAGAAGGGTGGAGAAGAGCCCCAAGAGCAAGCAATCAATGTAAGTAAGGAAGCTTGAGTGGTTTCCCTCTCAGGCAGAGGGCTCTAATAGCCTGAGGCATATTTCTTCCCTATTGTCCCATTTTCCCAAAGCTGGTTTAAGTTATCCATCTCCTCCCTTCCCCACCAGTTTGGTGTAGGTTAGGGTGTCTACTAGAGAAATCACCTGAAAGGAGAAAAAGACTCCACCCATATTTAAGCTAACCACCTCCAACTCCAGCCTTAATTACAAGTAGAGGCTTGCCTTAGAAAAAACAAATTATTTTTTAGATGTTCTTATATTTCCTCTACTTGGGAGTTTAAATTCTATTTTATTAACCTCCTGATTTCTTTTAAAGCATAATTTTCCTTTATTTAGTGGTACAAGATCAAAAAGAGGTATACTTTGAAACTTTTTTTCTTAAATTTTCTTTAAGTGTTTGTTTTACTTCACTTTCCCTTTCATTCTTTTGAGTTTAGACCTGAATTTAATTCTCTGGTTTTTATATTATTTGGCTATTTCACCTTGAATTTTACAAATCTGACACACACATTTGTTCTTCTGAAATATACTTTCATTTCCTTTTTATCCTATTTTGTTTTCTTTTTCTCTCTCATTGAAGTTTTCTAGTTTGATTGTTTCAAATACTGTTTCTAATTTTGTATTTCATTTTTAAAATTTCTGCTTTTTTTTCCCTCCTTCCTCCCTTTATGTGTTTTGTGTCTCATTTCACCTGTTCTATTAAACCCCTTTGTTGCGTTTGCATATGATGGTTTGGTTATTGGACAATGATGATGCTAACTTGTTATCCTCCCTGGGGATGTGAAATGGAATGCTGTTGTTGCTAATTTGCATATGCTCCACAGTTTCTTGCTAAACATCAATTGTTTAGAATATAGTGTTAAAGTCTCACTGTGGTAAAAGACTACAGCTAGCTCATTTACATACTATGATCAGTCAAATACTAGCATTATCAATCAACATTATGAAAAGGTGACTTGTATGTGAAATAAACTTGTTTACTAGGTAGTGATGTAGGCAGGGAATTACTCATCTTTGGAGTTGGCCATAAATATGAAGCTACAGATATTATAAAAATATCAGAGGACACAATAACTGAATTTGTGAGACTGATGCATAAGCATTTACAATACACTGTGCTCCTCAAGATAGATATCTTTTGGTAAACCAGGCCAGGGCATGAGCTCATCCTCTTGTTGGCAGGCTCTCTGATGCAGGAACTCCCACCTGACACTAGTTAGCAACATCCAACCAAGTGACCCAAATCTCCAACCCCTCCAACTCATTAAGTTGCTTCCAAGACTGGACGCATACATCTCAGCATCACTGTCCAATCACCTCTGATCAGGCAAAGAAGGGCAAAACAAAAGAAGCAGCCAGAAGCCCAATGCTCTAGCAGCCACATGGGAACAGTGACTGTTTAAAGCTTGGGAAGGGCTAAGCTGCCTTCCTCACCAAACTAATCCAGACTTAACTGATCATCACATGGGAAGAGAAGAGGTTGACAGCAGGGTCATTCCTTTTTAAAGGGTCCACTAAGTTAGTGGCTCTTCCTGCTTGGCAGCCAATAACAGAATAGCTTCATCATACCCATAGTGCCTTAGTCTTTCAGTACTGAATCACAGGTGGCTGTCCAGAAGCAGCCAGGAGCTTCATCATTCCCAAAGCGGCCACTCCCTGAGTTAGCACACACAGATGGTGAGAAACAGGCAGGACGGCTCTGCTCACACCCTATAACAAATGTAATACTGTCCAAGGAGGCACCCATGCCATAAGACTGAATAATACAGTGAATATACTTATTAGGTACATTCAGCAATAAACTCTTTAAATACCTTGTGACACTGAGCAAACTTTTCTCAAATAGTCCCCCCCTTGCCTTGGCTTGTACCTCCTTCGTACATTTAGCATGTTCTATTCTGTATTTTAGCTCTGTGTAGCTGTGGTTACAGCTTACCAACTAAAACGCTCCAGGAAGGCATTTTGGTATACATTACAGTAATAATAATGATATAATAATAACAAATAGTAGCCAGCATTTATATAGTGCTTTCATGTTTGTAAAGCACTTTAGAAATACAATTTCATTTTATCCTCACAACAATTCTAGAAGGTAGATGCTATCATTACCCACATTTTACTGATGAAGAAACTGAAGCAGATGGTTAAATGACTTGCCTAGGGTCACACTGAGTAAGCATGTGAATCTGGATTTGAATTCAGGTTTTTCTGACTCCAGGTCCAACGCTGTGCCACCTAGATCCCTCCTTTGTGATGTTTAACACACAGTAGGCACTTAATAAAGGTTTGTTGACTTAAAGTAACAACTTTATAGGACAAATTTTGGAGCAAAACAAAGGCAAGCTAGCCTATTTTCATACAAAAAAGTTTGTATAAGTATATTTGATGCCCATATATTTCATATTTAATATTTTAGAAGAAAACAAAAAGCTAGCCTTGACATTTTCTCCCTGAACATTTAGTCAAAACATGCAGAGCACATCAGGCTTCCTGCAGTACAGTAAGGAAACACTTTACTAGACCAGGACTCTTCAAGCTAAGTACCTAAATGTGGCTCTTTGTAGAAGAAATCAAGCAATTCACAAGCATTAAGAGTCTATTTTAGACTCTTAGCAAGGCACTGTGATATTCTCTAGTGATAAAAAACAAAATCCAAAAATAAAACAGTTCCTGGCCTCAGGGAGCTCTTAAGAGGATAACATATCCATATGTTAGTAAATACAAGATATATAGTAGCATCCTATACCAATTTCCCTTTTTTGGAAGAAAAAACACTCCCTTGCACTTGAGAGTAAGTCCCAGAAATTTGGGGAGGATATTGTACTTCAGTACTTGCTACTCTTCCTTAATAAATCTCTCTTTGTAAGTTAGTCACGTTAATTGGTTTGTTGATACTGAGGAGATCTTGACTATGAAATCTATATTGGGGAGCAAGGAAAAAATTTCAATGAGAGCTCTATGTTTTCTTCCAAAACATGAAATATGTATGCATCAAATATACTTATAATATACATCTCCCTAAACACTTAGTCATGCAGAACACATCAGGTTTCCTAGAATACAGTTAAACACTTACCTAGACCTTACCTCTTCAAGCTTTCTAAGTATCTAAATATGGCTCTTTGTGGGAAAAATATATAAGCTTACAAAAGAAACCACTTATGGTGAAATACAGTTATGAAAATATTTTTTAAAAAGTCCATGGACCGTAGGTAAAAAACCACTTGTCTAGACTACCTTAGAGATTAAGTGAATGCTTGATGGTTGAATGACCAAGCTCAAAAAATAACCATCAATGTCAGTCTTATTAACTAAGGAGGATATCATGAATGGTCCCCAGAGGGGCAAATACTGTTGGGTATTTTAATCTATGACTTAAATTAAAAAGCATTTTAGAATATAGGCATACTTCATTTTATATAATTGAGGAAACTCCTAAAAAGATAGGGTAGGAGAAAGAGGTAAATCAAGGCTGAGTCAGCAATTTTACTTTAAGGAAGGGGAAAAAAAAGATGTAAAATTTTACCTCTTTGATTCGTTTGACCAAGGCGTTCTGATCAAAGGAAACAGCTTCTGCACATTGATGAAGGTGATCTTGGTATCGGAGACAGAGTTGGAGAACTTGTTGAGAGTCTAGCTTCTCCAATTTGGTATTTGTGGGAGATGTCTGGCCACTCAAAAGTCCTAAAAAACAGGGGAAAGAATGAATTGTGCCAACAACAGGTTTGTGGATCAGGCAGTTGTTGAATATTTGTAAAGGGGGGGAAAGTGTCATTTATGTTTACTTCTAGAATCAGACAACTCAGTTACCTCTGGACTCAAAACCAAAAGTTTTGGCAGTGGGGGATTTTTTATTTTTCTTGCTTTTAATTTAATTTTTAATGATAAAATGGTTACCTTAACTAATACAGAGGAATAAATTATACAAGAAGTTGGAAGGTGATGCTAGAAACAAATTAGTAAAGAAAGAAGCACTCCTGAAGTTGCATCATAGAATTTCTGGGGGTGGGAAGAGACCTCAGCATCCCTACTATAATATAATGACCAAGGGCTGGTCCATCCTCTGTTTAAAGACTTCCAGGGAGGGAGAACCCCCCCCCCCCATCTCTCAAGTGCCATTTCACCCTCAAACAGCTCTCATTGTTGGGAAGTTCAGCTTCCATCCAGTGTTCCTGATTCTGTACTCTGAGGCCAAGAAGAACAAGCTTAATCCCTCTTCGGTGTGAAAGCCTTTAAAATACTTATAACACAGAGACCATGTCCACCCCAGTCTTCTGTTTGCCAGGCTAAATAGCCCTGGTTCTTCAACTATTTGTCACGACATGTATTCAAGGTCCTTCACCATCCTAGTTATCCTTCTTGGAATCCTCTCTAGCTTCTCAATGTTCTTCTTAAAAACTGGTGCCTAGACTTGACCATGATATTCCAAATTAGGACTGACAAAGGCAGAGCACAGGAGGACCATTACCTCACCTCCCTATTCCCAGAAGCTATGCCTCTCAAGGCATCCTGTGGTAGGAGCAATACCCTAACCTAATCTGAATCTCTTTGCTGGTTTTAACCATCCTTGAGACTTGATTAGCTCAAGGCACTAAAGATTCAGACTGCTCCCCTCGGTAACAAACAGCCATGAGAAGCTCCAAGGGCATGCTTTGTTTGGCCACAGGGACCCCAACAGCAACTCAGGGAAGTTACTCAGCGATATCAACTTGTGATGTCCTACTTACAAATCCTTGTTAAACAGCATTCGCATGCTAAGCAAATATCCTTTTGTTAACTATTACCTAAGAGTGTCTCATTTTATTCTAATACTGAACATGAACTATGAGGTCACAGACCCAGGTCAGGCTCAGCTTGGAACAACTGGTGTAGTTGTGGAAGAAGTGGGGGATAGGCAGTGCAGAGAAAGGTGAGCTCAGCTTGGCTTCGAGGTTTCTGGGGCTTCTGGCTTTTGGCTATGCCTATACAAATGGTGGTTACTTACCATGAGGCCTCCTGAGAGGCCTGAGAGATTAGAGAATAAAGTATATATCGCAATGCAGCAAGGAGAGACCAATGGAAATAGACTCTTTGCCCTTATGAATTGTACCTCAAAGATAATTTTTTTTTTTAAAACAGAATTTCCATTCCCACTTCCAAAACTGTGAACTAAGAACTCAATTCCTTCTGTCTCCCTCTCTGGAACCTCCAGTGAGGGACCCCTCCAGATCTTAGGGCCTAGACACTCTCCTATCCTGTCAGAAATGTTTGCTACTACTTGTACACAGCAGATAGAGCACACATACTGGCCCAGAGGAATCTCTGACTTTGTATCTTTTTATTTTGCTTTGTGTCTTTCTCTTACCTAGGAAGGCAGATGACGCTGATGGACATTCCCAGTGTTGATGGCAATCATGGGAGATGCAGCTATCAGGAACTCCTAGGTCCCTCAAAGAAATCTCCTACAGTGGGAAGGATGGCCTGGCAGGAAGAGGAACCCCTGACCTTATACTATGGTGGACCAGACACAGCCAGTAATACTACACAGCCTATAGCACCTGGCCCCAGCAGAGGAGGGCATTCAGGTACTCAACAGCAGCAGTATGTCCAGAACTCCTGACAGGTACAGAAGGGCATTGGCAATACAGGTCTGCAGGAATGTTATATGTAGGGGGCTCCATCACAGGGCTCAGCATAAGGGAACAAAGTTAGACTGTAGTATGAGAAAAGGTTTTATCCAGCACTGGGCAGTGGTAGCCCCTGAAAATGGCACAGGGGGTAGCAGCTATCTCTGGCAGAGTAGACAATGTGATGAGATCCAGTGGCAATGGCAGCCAGCAAGCAAAGAAGCATGCCTCTGAAGCCGTGGTGAGCAAGCCCAAGGAGGCAGAAACACAAGCCCAGGCCCACCAGCATTAGCAGTGGAGGAACAATGAGTGGACACTAGCATGGGCAATGGCGGAATCAAGTCCACTGTAGCTTATCACTATTACAATCTATGGCTGACTGGCCCCTCCACACTGTTGCTAGTCTAACACCTCCAAGGAGGGCCTAGAGTAACAAGAGGTAGCATTGTTGGGAATTGGTTTGGTTTCAGGCACAAGGGAGAGGTATCTTCACAAATCCTATGGCAGGGAAGAAGCCCTTCAGATGGTGAAAAGACTTATATCCTCCTCTTTTACAAATATTATCTCATTTTATCCTCACAACAATTCTGAGAAATCAGAGTTATTGTCATCCCCATTTTACAAATAAGGAAACCGAGGCAGACAGCAGCTAAGTGATTTGTCCAGGATCATACAGCTGGTGTCTGAGGCTGGATGTGAACTCAGGTCTTCCTGACTCCAGGTCTAGCATTTTCTCCTCTGTACTACCTAGTTGCCTCTAGGTACATGCTGATGGTTGGCTAGGGAATCACGAAGGGAAACCCAGGCAAGGGAAATTCAATCAGCTGAAATAACTCGAGTTATCTTCCCATGAATATCGTTGTTAAATATGCTTTTCTAGTCAATGAATCCATTAAGTAAACATTTATTGAGAGGCACAGGGAAGGACACATACTTAGCAAAATTTGAGAGGAACAGCTAGTACATTCAATGGCAGAGTTGGGATGAAAAAGCAATTTGAGAGTACTGGACTGAATCTGGTAAGATTCAAAAGAGTAGGAATAAATGTGAAGATTCATATTTCGGTTCAAAAAAAAGTCAATTTCACGAGGACAAGATGGAGGAGGCATGGATAGGCAACAGTTTTCGTATATAAGGCTCTGAGGGCTTAAGTGGTCTGTAAGTTCAATGCATTAGCAGAGCAATATGGCTGCCAAAAAGACTAACACAGTCTTGGACTGCATTAAAGGACACAGCTTCCAGGAGTGAGGAGGTGATGGCCCCTGGCACTCTGCCATCCTCAGTCTACATCTGCAATGGTATGTCTAGTACCACCAATGTCCTTCAACATTTAACAGAGAACTATATGAGAAGGCAGTGAAATACGGTGGAAAGAGTCCTGGACTGAGAGGGAATAAGGTTACCTATGTACTCATTTGTTCTCTGCCACCCACCAGTTTGGGTAACCCTGAGTGAGTCTCTTATTTTGGGGGCCTTGATTTACCATTTGTAAAGAAGGGATGCTACTAGCACCAGGGACAGGGTTATGGTGTAGAATGAAATGAAATTCTGTATGCTAAAAATGCTGTCCATTATGGAACATGTTACTTTTGTAACAATTCCTATTTTTGCAAAAAGAAGTTATCTCCCCTAAGTACATTATGAGCTCCTGACAACATCTTCAACTTCTGTCTCTTTTGCCCCCTTAGAATAATATAGGACTATGGAAAATGTAGGCATTTAAATATTTATACAATGTTGAATTCAAAGTCTGCTCTAATAGATCCTGAATGTTTAGGATTAGAATTTATATGTTCTATCTGTTGGAAATATTTCTTAATAAAAACCTCTCAAAACCACTGTGTTTATATAGAAATTGGGAGGTAGGGGGCCAGAGAGAGGGTAGAGAACTAAAGATAAATATTCTAGAGATTCAATAAACCACAATTTGTACCTACCTCTTTGTGTAAAGTGTTGGATGGAAAAATCATCAGGGTTGGTCAGATTCTGGAAAATATTTTGCTGACCAATTCTTCCCCTCTGAAATGTCAGGTAGAAAAAACCCTACAGTTGTTCTAATACAAAGTACAGAGCCAAATGTGTGCTAAGCCTGGCTCTTACTGAGCAAAGTTCCTTGACTCTAGCTAGGAGGCCTATCCAATTTCTGGGCTGGGAGTGTATTTTAAAAGTGGTTGGACTTACATTTTTTGCAGTAAAAGCATCGCTTCTTTCCAAAATAGAAGCAACCTTATTTTGGAAAAAAAAGCTATTATAAAGAAACAGACAAAAAAATTTGTGAAAAACACACTTTGGACTGACCTCCCTCATAAAAATGATCAGTGGTTTCCCTCATTTTGACTAACACTTACTGAGCACCCAATGTACTATTCCATGGTCAATTTTACTTAAAAGACACAGACACACAGACTCAGACACACAGACACACACACAGACACATACACACACACACACACATACAAACATTCTGTATCCTGACGCTTTGGGGGGCCTGAAAGGAGGAGGTGGCTCTGGAACTGTGAGTTCATTAATTTAAGAAAACTCCCTTTACCAAGGCAAATCAACAACTGTTCAGGACCTTGGAGTCTTAAGAGTGGCCAGGGGCAATAAGAAGTCAAATGACTTGACCAGGGTCATAAACAGAACTCCTTAGCTGGTTCTTCACCCACTATACCAGGCTGCCTCTTCTACTTAGAGTTTTCTAAACCAGAAGAATGAAAGTCTGAGGGCCTATGTCTACCCTCCAATCCTAAGTCTCCTAGGTCATGATTCTCATCCACAACATCAGGAAATACATCAAAGAGGTCATGCCCCTGGAGCTACGTCCGTCTCTATTTGCTCTCTAAGCCTTATGACTCTAAGCTCTGACTCTTGAGTCTGGACAAGCAGATTCATATGCCAATAGAATAGCAGTCCACTGAGTGACAACCAATTTCCAGTCTTCAACAGGGATAAAGTACTACTTCCTCGCCCCATGATGATGAAGTCACTAAAACAGCTATGGGAATATCAGTTAAGAAGCAGCCCTAACTTGCGGGTCAGCCCTCTGTTCTCATAATCAGCAATGACTGAGTGAAAAACAGATGGGCTCTCTCAGAGTACCTGGGAGAGAGACGGGAGCATTTTAACCCCCAGATCTAGAAAGCCACTATACCACTGCTACTGCTTTATCTTAAGAGCAGCTGGGGTAATCAGGAAAGGATAAGATAGGAGAAAATAAGCAGAAAATACATCTTTCTTTTACAGAATTGATCAAATGTCTTCAATGAGGCACCTAAGTACTATCAGCAAATCTTACCCATGGACTGCATTAGTGCATTACGAAAAAAGAATTATTACATTATGGGGGAAAAAAACCCTATACCAATCAATCCTCAATATGACAAACAACATCTATTTATCACTTGTGATAGCACTTAATCATTGTGGGCATAGATGGCTTTGTCTATAACAATCCTTGGATAACCTTTCTTCTCTGTCCACGACTTTTTAATTATAAGTATTACACACCATTCTGACACCAATACCACTTCTGACCTCTAAACTTTACTGAACAAAAAGAACCCCCACAGCAAGGTAAAATGCCTGAAAATATTATGTTTCTTTTTAAAGTGTAAGTGCCATGACACACACCCTCCCCCAAACACACAACCCATTGTTTTCTTTTCACATGGATACAGAGTCATAATCTCAGACTGATATATTAACAACCACCTGAAACTCTGTCTTACAGGTAAACACTTTGTGGTTTCCAGTAGACCTGGAAAAACAGTTCATCAGGAAATAGATTTTTTTTTTACAAATGTTTTTTTTTTTTTATTAGAAAGAAAAACTGAACTTGTAATCTCTTTTCAAAAAAGAAAAGGAAAAGAGTTTATACAGAAAACAGTACAGATTAGGAATTTGCATCGATCACCTCTCTATCCAAAAGTCAATTCCTGAACACCTCCTTTCTTCTGTTTCCCCATACACAAAGTACACAAAACTGATTTCCAAAAAAATTTAACATAGTTAAAGGCATTCTATTTGCTTCTTTTTAAATTAAAACAAATGCTTTATTAACTTCTGTTTTACATCATTCATTTGCACCAGATTTTGAGTTACAATTTTTCCCCCGTTTTTCCCCTATCCTCCCTCCCAGAATAGCAGTCCCGCAAGATATCACTTCCTCCAATCTGCTCTCTCCCATATCTTCTCTCATACCACCTTCGACTTTTCCATTAGAGGAAGGTGAATCTCTGTGTCCCAATGCCTGCACATCTTATCTCCCAATTACAAGCAAAAGAGTATTAATAATAGTATTTATATATATTTGAAACATTTAATTTTAAGACCTTGAATTTCAGATCCATTCCCTTCCTCCCTTGTCACCCATTCCCTCTGGGAAGATAAGTAATTCAGTATATGTTGTACATGTCTAGCTATGCAAAACTTTACCATAGTAGATATATTGTACAAGGCTGCTTATAATTCCCTCCCACTCATCCCACCCCCCACCTAGTCCATTCCCTACATGATCCTGTCCCTCTTCTATACTGGGTACTTCCAACCTCCCCTCACCCCAAGGATGCCCTCCCATCCATCATCCCTCCTCTCATCCCCTTTCCCCCTATTTTGCTGTAGGTTGAGATATCCCATTTAGTATGTATGTCATTCTCTCCCTGAACCAAATTCAATGAGAATGTGGTTTTGCCTTTTTGTCTTCCTATTCTTCCCCTCTCATGCAGCCACTTCCCCTTGCTTCTTCTACATGAGATAGTTTACCCTACCCTGTCTCTCCCCATCTCCTCTTGCCACTTTCCTCTCTCACCTCATATTTTCACCCCTTGAGTATCCTCCCTTCCCAACAAATTCAACCTATGCCCTCTATCCATATATAACTGTAAACATAGGTACACACATTCACATATGTATTCATATGGCCATACACCCTTCTTCCATTATTTTCATACTGAGAAAGATTTCATCAGTCACAGTTATTGTTTTTCCATATAGGAATGTAAATAGTTCAACTTTGATAAGTTCCTTTTGATTTCTTTTCCCTGATTACCTTCTCAGGCATCTCTTGCTTCTTGTGTCTGGATGTCAAATTTTCTATTCAACTCTGGTTTTTTCCTCAAGAATGCTTGAAAGTCCTCTATTCCACTGAATGACCATATTTTCCCCTGAAACAAAATACTCAGTTTTGCTGGGTAGGTGACCCTTGGCTTCAATCCTAGCTCTTTTGCCCTCTGGAATATCATATTCCATGCCCTTCAATCCCTCAGTGTAGAAGCTGCCAGGTCCTGTGCTATTCTGATTGTGTTTCCACAATATTGAAATTGTTTCTTCCTGGCTGCTTGTAGTATTTTCTCCTTGATCTGGGGATTCTGGAACCTGGCTATAATATTCCTGGGAGTTTTCTTTTTGGGATCTTTTTCAGGAGGTGATCGGTGGATTCTTTCAACCTCTATTTTGCCCTCTGGATCTAAAACATCAGGGCAGTTTTCCTTGAGAATTTCTTGAAGGGTGATTTCTAGGTTCTTTCTTTGATCATGGCTTTCAGGTAGTCCAATAATTTTTAAATTGTCTCTCCTGGATCTATTTTCCAGGTCAGTGGTTTTTCCCATGAGATATTTCACATTGCCTTCTAATCTTTTGTTTGTTTGGATCTGCTTAACAGCATCTTGATTTCTCATAAAGTCATTAGCTTCCATTTGCTCCAGTCTAACTCTGAAGGAATGAATCTCCTCAGTGAACTTTTGAGATTCTTTTTCATCTGGCAAATTCGACTTTTTAAGGCATTCTTCTCCTCATTGCCCTTTTGGGCCTCCTTTGCCATTTGAGTTAGTCTATTTTTTAAGGTGTTGTTTTCCTCAGTCAGACTGTTGACCCTCATTTCATACTTTTCCTGCATCCTTCTCATTTTTCTTCCCAATTTTTCCTCCACTTCTCTTATTTGATTTTTAAAGTCCTTCTTAAGGTCTTCTATGGCCTGTAACCCACTCATATTTTCCTTTGGGGCTTTTGGAGCAGGATTTCTGACCTCACAGTCCTCCCCCTGTTCTATGCTTCAATCCTCTTTGCCCCCAAAATAGGAGTCTAAGGTTGCATTTTTCTGTTTAATTTGTTTCCTTTGCCTTGGCATGTTGCCACTTAATTATTTGACTTTTGGGCTTGTTGCCATAGTATGGCTGGGCCACCAGACAGGGGAACTTTCGTCCCAAACATGTAGGGGGACAACTTCCATTTCTGGCAAGCTGGAAACCCACCCACAACCTCCACCCCAGATCACAATCCAGATCCAGGGAGGTTAAAGCAAGAGCGATTACCCCCCCCCCAGACTGATTGCTGGATCTCCCTACAGTTCGCAGGCCAGGAGCTGGAGCTGCCTCTGAAAACTACAAAATGGCGTGTGTCCTCAGTGGCTTCTAGCCCCCAGGGGAGGAAGCTGACGAGTTCCCCAAATACTGGTCCCAAAGTCCCTAGGGCACTAACCTCTCACTTTGTCCTAGGCATGTCTATGTTGATAATTCTGGAATCACCACAGCTGCTGGTGTTCTGGGGTCCCTCTAGCTGGCCACTGGCCCGGCTGCCCTGGGGCCAAAACTGCAACTCAGGTGGACCTGTGCTTGGCTCTCCATGCGCTGCGCACTGCCTGCTCCCAGAGCGCTGAGCTGGTCCTGTGTCGTTCTGTGGGTGCTGGGGCTCCAGAAGTTGTTCAGAGTCCCCTTTTACGTAGTTTAGAGGTAATCTGGGGGGAGAGTGCCTTGGACTCGTTGTTTCTACTCCGCCATCTTGGCTCCGCCCCCCAGGAAATATATTTCTTAATAATACAATATCCTATGAAAGTTGGCCTAAAATAGGTGAACTGGTACCAAAATCCAGTCAAATTGGAAACAAAATTTTATAACGAGTTATAATCCATTGTACTGATGACAAGTAGCATTTCTCCCAACCATCACTCTGAAAAAGAGAAGAAGGAAGCGGACAGCTGGGGATTACATTGGGGCAGCTTCTATTGAGTTGGGGGCAGAAAGCATACTCAATGAATGCCATTAAGAAGAAATGCTAATGTGCTGGGAAGGAATACTCTGCCTCTCACTGAACTGTGATAAGAACGAAATTATGCAAGAGTGACCCCAATGTTAAGAAAATCTAATGAACAAAAACCCAGTCTTTCAAATCAAATGAATTGGAGGTAATTACAAAAGAATGCTTCACTTTACAAAAAACACACACCAAAAGGAGCCTTTAAATGCTGAGTCCCTATTAAGACGGTAGAAAGCAAGATCTAGCAGCACTCCTTTCAAACTCCTCAGTAAAGATTTAAAAGGATACCAGATGGAACCAATGACCAAGAAACCAAAGAGAAACACCAATGTATTCTTCCATTCATCCCAGGACTGAGCATGGAGACAGTCAGAAGTTTTGGGGCACTTGGAAAGGAGATGTGCCAAGGAACTGAAAAGCCAGCACAAGTAAAGTAAACAAGGCCTGAAACCTCCAGGTACTCATGATCAGGGAACCCTTAAGGGATGGAAAGTCAGCCTTACTGCCAGCATTAAGAGTGAAGAATAATCATGATAGAGATAAGACGGAGGACCTGGCCTTATGACCAAGGACATGGAATGAATCAGACCACATGGCTTTGCTTCCGTTTTACATCATTTCCTTTATGAATTGATTTGTGTAAGATTGAAGTACAGCAGAAAACATTAAGGAGAGCACAAGATATACAGATACAAATAATACAGAAATGGGGGGAATCTGAACAACTTCTGGAGCCCCAGCACCCACAGAACGACACAGAGAAGCTAACCTCCCGCTGAGGACAGCCCAGCAGCCCTGCAGGAAGGACCAGCGCAGCGGTCTGGGAGCCGGCAGCGGGCAGAGCGCAGGAGCCGAGCCGAGCCCAGGTCCGCGTGAGCCGAGGTTTTAGCCCCAGGGCGGCAGGGCCAGCAGCCAGCTGGAGGAACCCCAGAACACCAGGAGCTCTGGCGACTCAAGAATTATCAACATAGACATGCCTAGGACAAAGTAAGAGGTCAGTGTCCTATGGACTTTGGGACCTGTATTTGGGGAATGCATCAGCTCCCTCCCCTGGGGGCTAGAAGCCGCTGAGGAGACACGCCATTTTGTAGTTTTCAGAGGCAGCTCGGGCTCCCAGCCTACAAATCGTGGGGAGATCCAGCGATCAGTCTTGGGGGGTAATCGCTCTTGCTTTAACCTCCTTGGATCTGGATTGTGATCTAGGGTGGAAGCTGTGGGTGGGTTTACAGCTTGCCAGAAACGGAAGTTGCCCCCCACACGTTCGGGACGAAAATTCCTCTATCTGGCCTTAAAGCCATAATGTGGCAACAAGCCCAAAAGTCAAGTAATTAAGTGGCAACATGCCAAGGCAAAGGAAACAGAAAAAGGCAACCCTAGACTCCTATTTTGGGGGCATGGAGCGGGAAAAAGACTGTGAGGTCAGAAGTCCTGCTCCAAAAATCCCAGGGGAAACCATGAGCGGGTTGCAGGCCATAGAGGACCTTAAGAAGGACTTTAAAAATCAAATAAGAGAAGTGGAGGAAAAATTGGAAAGAGAAATGAGAAGGATGCAGGAAAAGTATGAAATGAGGGTTAACAGCCTGACTGAGGAAAACAACACCTTAAAAAATAGACTAACTCAAATGGCAAAGGAGGTCCAAAAGGGTAATGAGGAGAAGAATGCCTTAAAAAGTTGAATTTGCCAGATGGAAAAAGAATCTCAAAAGTTCACTGAGGAGATTCATTCCTTCAGAGTTAGACTGGAGCAAATGGAAGCTAGTGACTTTATGAGAAATCAAGATGCTGTTAAGCAGATCCAAACAAATGAAAGATTAGAAGGCAATGTGAAATCTCTCATGGGAAAAACCACTGACCTGGAGAATAGATCCAGGAGAGACAATTTAAAAATTATTGGACTACCTAAAAGCCATGATCAAGGAAAGAACCTAGAAATCACCCTTCAAGAAATTCTCAAGGAAAACTGCCCTGATGTTTTAGATCCAGAGGGCAAAATAGAGGTTGAAAGAATCCACAGATCACCTCCTGAAAAAATCCCAAAAAGAAAACTCCCAGGAATATTATAGCCAGGTTCCAGAATCCCCAGATCAAGGAGAAATACTACAAGCAGCCAGGAAGAAACAATTTCAATATTGTGGAAACACAATCAGAATAGCCCAGGACCTGGCAGCTTCTACACTGAGGGATCGAAGGGCATGGAATATGATATTCCAGAAGGCAAAAGAACTGGGAATGAACCCAAGGGTCACCTACCCAGCAAAACTGAGTATTTTGTTTTAGGGGAAAATATGGTCATTCAGTGGAATAGAGGACTTTCAAGCATTCTTGAGGAAAAAACCAGAATTGAATAGAAAATTTAACATCCAGACACAAGAAGGAAGAGATGCCTGAGAAGGTAATCAGGGAAAAGAAATCAAAAGGAACTTATCAAAGTTGAACTATTTACATTCCTATATGGAAAAGTAATCTCTGTGACTGATGATATCTTTCTCACTATGAAAATAATGGAAGAAGGGGGTGTGGTCATATGAATACATATGTGAATGTGTGTGTATATGGTTACAGTTATATATGGATAGAGGGCATAGGTTGAATTTGTTGGGAAGGGAGAATACTCAAGGGATGAAATTATGAGGAGAGAGAGGAAAGTGGCAAGAGGAGATGGGGAGAGACAGGGTAGGGTAAACTATCCCATATAGAAGAAGCAAGGGGAAGTGGTTGCAAAGGAGGGGGAGAATAAGGAAGGCTAAAAAGGCAAAACCACATTCACATTGAATTTGGTTCAGGGAGAAAATGACATACATACTAAATGGGATATCTCAACCTGCAGCAGGATAGGGGAAGGGAGATGAGAGGAGGGATGATGGATGGGAGGGCATCCTTGGGGGGAGGGGAGGTTGGAAGTACCCACTATAGAAGAGGGACAGGATCATGTAGGGAATGGACCAGGTGGGGGGTGGGATGAGTGGGAGGAAATTATAAGCAGCCTTGTACAATATATCTACTATGATAATGTTTTGCATAGCTAGACATGTACAACATATACTGAATTACTTATCTCCCAAGAAGGAATGGGTGACAAGGGAGGAAGGAAATGGATCTGAAATTTGAGGTCGTAACATTAGATGTTTCAAATATATATAAATACTATTATTAATACTCTTTTGCCTATAATTGGGAGATAAGATGTGCAGGCATTGGGACACAAAGATTCATCTTCCTCTAATGGAAAAGTCGATGGGGGTATGGGAGAAGGTATGGGAGAGAGCAGATTGGAGGAAGCGGTATCTTGTGGGACTGCTATTCTGGGAGGTTGGGTAGGGGAATAATGGGGGGAAAATGATTGTAACTCAAAATCTGGCAGAAATGAATGATGTAAAACAGAAGCTAATAAAACATTTGTTTAAAAAAAAAAGAAATGGGGTAAAAATGGGAATTCAATTTTGGTATATCAAAGATACAGCCCTCATGAGGAAAACAAAGAATAAATAACGAACAAGTCCATCAATTCAAGAAGATTTTCAGAAGAGAATGGAAAGGAAGATAAATAATGAGGTGACAAAGCTTAGGAAAAACAGAAAAGGAAGCCACAAAAGAATATCACTTAAAATCAGAAGTTAGAGGGAGACAAGAGAGGGAAGATTTTTGAATTCATCACTTAACTGGAAGGGGAAAACAGAGGATCAAGGGGAGAAATAGAAATTTAGTACACCTCTGGACTCATTCTCCCAACCTCCAACCACTCAGGGCTAATTCTACATAGCCTGAGAAGACAAGCGGCAGTTGGATTCTGGGGACCCAACTGCCAATTCATTTGGGGGTGCGACTTATAAAGGAAACACACCAGAAAAAATGGCTACTGTGCAACTGCAGTCTAAAACAACAGAGGAAAAAAATCCAGTAAAAGAATCCTGGGTGAAGAATCTCTGCACTGGGTCCCCACAAAAGTGAGGGATCTACTGTTAATTATTGACAAGTGCAGACATGTATTATATGTTCTGGACACTATCCCAACTGCCACTTGAATTAAGAAGTCAAGTCCCCAGAAACTGGCTATTAGGTCTCTAAGGATAGCTCTCAGAGGTTGGATGACATTTCTAGTACTAGAAATCATAAACTATAAACACCAGTGTTTTCTTCCCCATGACTGTCATTTAATATCAACTAGACAGTCATATTTGGCTTCTAGAAATGAGTATTTACTATGGTGGTATAACTGGTACAAAATATTCCCCCCAAAAGAATATAACATACTCCCCCACAGGTACATACAGAAGGGATTCACCCTGGAGGGTGAAGTGGGTTCAGACTTGGAGAGCCTACATGGCAAAGGGGTAACTCACAGCTCCCAGAGGGCCTTTCTCTGGAATTCTCAAGATGTTCCCTTAGGTGAAGTATAGCATTACTCCTTAGATATTTGTAGATCCTTCAATCTGCTTTTCTCATTTGTGCAGTCCGTCCTTGGCTCCTGATGCAGACACTTCCACCAGTCACCAATGTTCTGGGAACACTGCTAGGACACCAAAGGAGAAGTTCTAATCCTTTGGACTTTGTCAAGCTCATATGGTCCTCTTCTGGCAGACAGAGAGTCGATGTAGAAAGGAGACCAAAGCTAAAGTCACGCTGCTCTCCTCTCCACCAAGTGACTCTTTTCTTAAAGGTTTGGCTGGGATATTCTCTCCTGGCTGGCTGCTTGCTGAAATGTCCTGTGTTCTAAGACTCCAAGGACATGACTGAGTCCGTCATGTAATCCAAACAGACCTCCTGGCATACCTAAGGAGCTGTTTAGGCCTTATTCACACTTGGTAAAAAGTCAAGATATGTTCTTACCTAATAAATGTATCTGGGTATAGCACCTTGTCACTTTACTCGATCAACCTCCATCCCCACAGAAAAATAAATAAAAGACAAATGAACAATTTAAGTAAATTCAAGGTACTTAAGTGAAAGCAAGTAAATAAGAAGTGAGGAAAGCTTTTATGAACATATGAGTCTCAAGGTATTGCAAGACTAATCAAAAGGACAAACTGCAGACTTTAAAAGGTGACAAAAACCATTACAAAAGAAATAAATGGAGGAAAGCAAAAGCCAAAAAATCATAACCTTAAAAATGAAAGGATTAAACAAGCCAATCAAATGAGGGTTATCAGAACTGATTAAAAGGAAAAAAATTTAACCCAACAAATTGCTTCACATAACAAACATCTAAAAAAGCAAAAAACTAATTTTCATTCTCTCATGGAAAATGCAAATGAGAGGACAGAATAAAATTTACTATTCACCAGGTGATTTCAAAATAGCAAGAGTTACAGTCACATTATCAGACAAAGCAAAAACAAAAACTTGGAAAGCCAAGAGGCATAAAAAGTGAAACTACATAATGTTTTAAAGAGTACCACAGACAGGCAAAAAAGAACTGGAAGCAAAGTAGATGCCATCTGTTCCCTGAGTCCAAATAAAACAAGTTCAATTCCCCTCCACATGACAGATCTGAAAATATCTGAAGTTATCATGTCCCAGAAAAGGATTCTTTTCTTTAGCCTAAAGGTCCCCAAGTTCTTCCAACCAATGCTCTAATGGCATGACCTCTTTCCTAACTTTCCTCCCAGCATCATCTCCAGCTTCACAATGGCCTTTCTAAATGCAACACCAAGAACTCAACTCATTCTAATGTAATATCCTCAGAGTCGACATAATACGGCAGGATCCTCATTTCCCTAATCTTGGATGATATGCTCCTTTTAACATGGTCTAAGATCAAATTAACTTTTTTAAATGTCATATCACACTGTTGACTCCTTCTGGGTTTACAATCCATTAAAATCCTTAGCATTTTAAGGGTGGCTAGGTGGCACAGTGAGTAGAGCACTGGTCCTGGAGTCAGGAGGACTTCAGTTCAAATCTGGCCTCAGACACTTAACACAAAAACTAGCCATGTGACCTTGGGCAAGTCACTTAACCCAAATTGCCCTACCTTCCCCCCTCCCAAAAGCAAAAAAACCCCAAATCTTTGGCATTTTAAAAGATTAGATGCTATTTAGTCACAACTCTACCATACTGTGCTTATGAGTTGAAACTTTTATTTACATTTGTTCCTATTAAATTTCATTTTATTCTATTTGACCCAATTTTAATAACTTTTAAACTTCCTATTCTGTCACTAAACATGTGAACTATCCCTCATAAATTCATGTCATCTGATAAATACAACATCTAGAACTTTATGGATAAAAATGTCAGTTAAGCACATGGCCAACCACATATCCCTGGGGCACTCCACTACTTAATTCCAAGATGATATTCATCCTTAATGATTTTTCTTTGGGTCTGGTCACTCAACCAGTTAAAAATCCATATAACTGTAGAGCATAATGCTCATATATCTCTACATCTTGTCCACAAGAATAACATAATAGGCTTTTATCAAATGCTTTGCTAAAATCTGGGTAAATTATATAGCATTCACCCCTGAGTTGACAATCTAGCAAATCTATCATAAAAAGAAATAACAGTAGGGGAGACAGCTCAACCTTGTTCTTTATGGATCCACGTGGACTCTTTGTGATTATCATTTTCCTTAGCACATGATATGGTTAGATCAACTTGTAGAAAGGGAAGGAAGAAAGATTAAGGGGATAATTTCAAAGAATTCTAAAATGAAGAAAAAGTAAGAAAAGGGAGTTCATGTTAAATGGTCTCCATTTTCTCAACAAAGTAAGAGCCAAAATCCTCAGCTAAGAGAGACAGAGGAGGGAGAGGTATGGAAGGCTTGAAAAGGAAGGGAAACCTTGGAATAGCTTCTGTGGGGAATGATAAGCAATTAATTAAGGAGGAATATAAGGACTGCCTTGTGGTGGTGAAGGCCCAAGCAAAGTCTGATAACGTGAATTTATAGTGTACCTAAGTCAGCACTGGTGACTTAACCATTTTGATTTTTTTTGTTATAGTCTTGCCTAAGATGAGACTATTTTATTCCTCCTTTTAAAAAAATTCACTGGCGGGGCGGCTAGGTCGCGCAGTGAGTAGAGCATCGGCCCTGGAGTCAGAGGGACCTGAGTTCGGATCTGGCCTCAGACACCTAACCCACACAAACAAAAACCTAGCCGTGTGACCTTGGGCAAGTTACTTAACCCCAATTTCCCTAAAGGGGCGGCTAGGTGGCGCAGTGAGTAAGAGCACCGGCCTCAGAGTTGGGATGACCCAAGATCAAATCTGGCCTCAGAAAATGAGCACTCACACATAAATAATGACTAGCCATGTAACCTTGAGCAAGTTACTTAACCCCAATTGCTTTAAAAAAAAAATTCACTGGAAACAGATGATCCTGATCTGACCCCTATTTAATTTTTTTTAAAAAAGATTCTTCTTAGTAATTCTTTATTCCTACTACATTCTTTTGAGTTCCTATGGCAGTTTTTTGAATAAAGTTCATGTTACCATCCTGGTCAAAATACCGTTAGTAATTTCTACAAGGAAGTGATATTGGAGGTCTCTGCAGTAAAACTGTCTCTTATTTTGAGATGCTCACTATCTCCTTATTAATATAGTCTAAGGAACTGTCAGGAACTGAAGTCAAGTTCACTGGTTCAGAGTTTTCAAATTATATTTTCTTCCCTTATTTGGGTAATTTTAGGAGAATATCTGTCCTCCTGCTAGTGCTCTGTGGTATTTGTGCCCTTCTATCCTTGATCTTTTAAAGATCACTAACAGTGACTCAGCAACACATCTGCCAGCTATTTCAAGACTCCAGGATGTAGTTCCTCAAGAGAAGTGCTAGAAGTGCTCTATTACATAAGTCCTTAATTTTCTTGGATATTAAATCCCTAATTAACCATTCTTGTTCACATTCCTCTTTTTCCCCAATATAGTTTTAAAAAATAATGCCCTTTTTGCTGTTCTTAGCTTCAGCTCATTCTGACCTTACACCACCCTGACACTATTACCAGAGCACTAGGTCATGTTTCTGTATACATTCTTCATTTTCTGTATGCATCAGCTGTCACTGACTTCCTTGTACTCCCACATAGATAGTAGAATATTGATTTTTTTTTCTTCATCAGACTTGTTTCTCTTTGTGTTTTCAGAATTTCACTCTTAAGAGGCTTCCCAATATCTTCCAGTTTAATTTAAACAGAAGACTTGTTAGTCCAGGGTCTCCTATCCATTCTTTTTCTGATCCATTTAAAATCTGCCCTCCAAAAATCTAGGTTATATGTTCGGCTGTCTCAGACTTTTCTCCCCACCTCTATCACAAATTCTAAAAATAGAATAGTTAATTTCTCCCAAGCTTTCCATCATTTCTATGTCAGAAACAAGATTATTTATTAGTGAGAAGAGGCAAAATAGTTCCCCATATTATTAATTAGTTTCTCCACATTTTAAGGATAAAATGACCATCAATAGAAACCAGAAGATTATTGGCTATTCTTCTTTTCGAAGAAAAAGAGCACCAGAAGACGTTTAAATAACTGAAGTTCCCCATGACTCCCAAACAATGACTTTTTTTTTTTAACATGCACTCAAGCACCACCTTCTATAAAGCCTTTCCTTTTCCCTTATTTATTAGTACCTTCCCTCCAAACTACCTAGAACAGGTGTGGGGAACCTGCAGCCTCAAGGTCACATGTAGTCCTCAAATTTGGTCCTCTGGCTGAACCCAAGCTTCACAGAATGAATCCTCTTAATAAAGGGGTTTGTTGGGCAAGACTTGGGACTCTGTCAAAAGCCACACCACAAGTGGCCTCGAGGCCGCTCGTGCCCCACCCCTGACCTACAACTTAATGACTTTGTATGTATTTGTATCTGACTTTACATTTATACTGTATACACTTTTCTCTTTACTTGGTGTTGTCCCTATGAACATGTAGGCTCCAGTTGAGATTGTCCCCTTCTTTGTACTTGTATCCCCTGTGCCCACCAGAATGCCTTGCCTTTAGTCTTAGTGCTTAATAATCACTGACTGATTCTTAGTTGACAAAAGCTACTCTGCTCTGCCCTTTCCCCTCTTGCGTTTTACCTATCCCATTCTTTCTGTATAAGGGATACCTTTTCCAGAATCATATCCTAGTCACAAGTCTCACCACTTCCAATTCCCATGACATTAATTTATAAGAACAGATTGGTCTCTGGACCCTGAAACCTGGTTTTTAGAGGCAAATTTTACAATGTAAAATGAAATTTAAGCTTTTTAACTGATTTTAACTTTAACTCTTCAACTGATTCACATTTAAAAAGGCCGTTTAAAACATGTTTTATTGATAGTCTTTTTTCTTTTACATTGAAGTCACTTCCCAATGACTCCGAATCACATCTCCCTATAGAACTCTCCCTCATAAGAAAGAAGTATAGTTAAACAAAACAAGTTAGTACATTGGCTGCATCTAACGATGTCTGCCATTAATGTCTACCATGCCTAACAATGTCCATAGCAGTTGGCCACCTCTTTGAGGCAGGAAGCATTCTTTAAAATGAGTCATGATTAGTCACTAAATCGAGAAGAGTTCCAAATGTCCTTTACAGTACTGTGGTCACCACTGTTCAAGAGCAGTCTTACGTGGAAGCTCTGGGATCTGTGAGATGTTTCTGAATTGCTAGGCCTCATAAAACTTTCATTCATCTTCTTTATTCTCTTTCTCCTTTTCCCTTTCTCATGACTCCATCTTTAAGACTGTCTTTTCATTTTTTTCTTTGCTCTTTCCTGTTCCCATCTCTATCTTCCTTTCTCTCCACTCTTCCTGTCTCTCCACAGACGTGTTCCAACTCGTGTTGTCTGCCTTAAAAATACCATCTGCGGAGCTGGAGGTGCTAAAAGATGTCAGAATAAGGTCAAAAACTGGATAATAAAGACATTCTTCAGGTCTACTTTCTTCAGCCTCCAGTCATTTCTATCTTCCCAAATGTCTCAGTTAGTCATTGTAACACTCCATCCTGATCAGAAGGTTTATCACCAAGTAATACTTTTTCTAAAAATTTCAGGGTCTTCAGAGCAAAGATGTTGTAAACATGACTTTATCTAGTTGTTAAAACTAGCCAGATCCTTCTAGGTAATTTCAACATTTCCCAAATGTACCAGATATAAGCTAAAGCTTTAGCTACTAACTATATATTTTCCTCAATTTTCTCAATAAATTCTCAGTATTGAAGAGCTACTATACTATATACTATACTACTATACTCTGCTATAGTATAGTAGTATAGTATACTATAAAATACTATAAAAGTGGGGAAAAGGTAGAAAGGAAAGGCACTGGAAAACAAGTACACCACCTGGGAACAAAAAGACAAAAAGATAAACAATCTCTATCCTCAAGCCCATATTCTCTTGCAGAAATGACAGATATGCCTATAATGGACAATTTATATGAATACAAGGTAATTTCAGGGGATCAAGTTAGGCCTTAATATTAAAGATGGAGCTTGAGCTAAATTTTGAAGGAAGCCAGGGATTTGAGGCAGCTAGGTGGCATAGGGGATGGAGCACTGGCCTTGGAGTCAGGAGGCTCTGAGTTCAAATCCTGTCTCAGACACTTGATACTTATCAGCTGTGTGACCCTGGGCAAGTCACTTAACTTTGACTGCCTTGCAGGGAAAAAAACACACCAAAATCCAAGACAAAAACCAACATCTACACATAAAAGTCAATATAAAAAGCATACAAAGTAAATGCAAGATAATTTCAGGGGAGATGAGGCACTAGCTGTAAGGAAAAGTCTCATGAAGGAGGAAACATCCAAGCTGCACAATGAAGGAAATTAAAGATTCTAAGAGAGGGAGATGAGGAGGGAATGTATTCCAGGGAATATGTGAAGGCATAGGGAAAGAAGAGGAAAGAAGATGGAATGATTGTGCGAGTAACAACAAAACAAATCTGGCTAGACTTCAGAGTCTGTAATGGGAAGTCATATGTAGTCTATCAGGAAAAGGAGGCTGCAGTCAAGTTATGAAGGGATTTCTTCCCATATCAAACAGAGGAGTTTGAATCTGATCATTAGGGCAACAGGGAACCCATGGAGCTTCCTGAGGAATAGGAGGTGAGAAGTACAGTCAGACTTGTTTCAGGAATATGACTTTGGCCCAGAGAGGAGACTTGAGACAAAACCCAATTTGGTGACTGCAGGAGAGAGGTGCTGAGGTGGTGGCCACAGCAGCAGAGAGGGAGATGGATTTGAGATGTGTTCTAGAAGTAGAATCTACAAATTTGGGCAACTGAACAGATAGGGGGAATGAGAAAGAGTGAGGAGTCAGTGATAATGCTGAGGGTATTACAAGTCTGATGAGGAGGGATCTGTGCGGCCTCAGCTCCTCCCTACATGTCTAAGTGTACATGCGCAAGGGTATTTCCAGTCCACTAAATCCTGCAGGCTGGCTGTGCACTTACCCGAAATGACAGGAAGAGGTAAGTTAGGTAGAGGAAGGAGAAAGATGAGTTTTGTTTTGGGTACATTCAGTTTGAGATGCCTAGGGGCCCAACAGTTCACAATGTCCAATAGGCATCTGTTGGGTAATGCAGGACTGGAACTCAGAAGAGATACTTGAGCCAGATATTACAAATCTGAAAGCATATGGATAGGAAAGGTCATCGAGTCCACATGTGCTGACAAAATTATCAAGAAAGAGAGTAGAGGGGCAGCTAGGTGGCACAGTCAATAGAGCACCAGCCCTGGAGTCAGGAGGACCCGAGTTCAAATCCAGCCTCAGACACTTAACACATACTAGCCTTGTGACCTTGGGTAAGTCACTTAACCCCAACTGCCCTACCTTCTCCCTCCAAAAAGCAAAAAAGAAGGAAGGAAGGAAGGAAGGAAGGAAGGAAGGAAGGAAGGAAGGAAGGAAGGAAGGGAAAGAGGGAGGGAAGGAGGGAGGGAAGGAGGGAGGGAAGGAGGGAGGAAAGGAGAGGGAGGGGGAGAGAGAGAGAGAGAGAGAGAGAAAGAAGGAAAGAAAGAAAAAGAAAGAAAGAAAGAAAGAAAGAAAGAAAGAAAGAAAGAAAGAAAGAAAGAAAGAAAGAAAGAAAGAAAGAAAGAAAGAGAGTAGAGAGAGAAGAGAGTACAGGAGAGACATGGGGTTTGCCCTATAGTAAAGGGATGTGACATGGATAACAATCCAGCAAAGGGAACTGAAAAGAAACAGGTAGATAGATAGGTAAGAGGTGAACCTTCTGAACTGATTTTCTGTAACTGCCACATGATCTCTGTAGAATTTGTCCCTCCACCCTTCCAAAGCAACAGTAAAACAAAGATGCTAAATCAGCCATTGTTTCCTGAGACAGAATCCAAGTTTATGCAGCCCCCCACTGGGACAACCATAAACAGTTCTTCCAGGCAGGACTGGTATAATGTTGTAAACATCTCTGTTCTTCATCACTTTTTGTCCTAAAATTAAAACTTCTTCTAACAAATGTGGCTTTTGTATTTTGACTAAATCTATTTATAGAGAGCAACTTTTGTTCACATTCCTTCCTCTGCCCATTTTTCTCCCCTTGATTTTCTGCCCTTTGCCTTTCACCACCACGCCAACACTCAGCCTGGTCCCCAGAGATGTTGTACTGTTTATATGGGTGAAAAATGTAAGTTTCTTCTTGCCAACTATGACATCAACTCATTCTTATTTAGTGATATCCAGCAGGATCTTGCTCTCAGAAATGTTTGCTCAGTATTGAAGCAACAGTGTTACAGGCTGCATTGTTTTTTCTATCCCTTCTTTCCTGACATGTTAGATTTTCTTTTGGAATATGTAACACTATGCAAGACCTCATTTCTGTGTCTCCAGGCACCATAAAACGTTACAGAGAAATCTTTCTGCTTATTTCTATAACAGCAACAAAATGATTAGTAACAATGAATGTGGCAAGAGGATACTTTGTAACTTTCTAACCTCTCAGAATGATTGTTCTGGGTTCTAAACCCAAAGTTTTTCTGGATGAAGAACCTTTTTGTTTAGTTTTTTTAATTTCATTTTTTTAATGAAGAAAAATATTTTTTCTCCCTCTCTAAAAAATCCTTGTGATAAATATGTACAGTTAAGCAAAACAAATCCCCACATTGGCCATGTCCAAAAAACATGGCTCATTCCATCAAAAGATGGGTAGTATTGTTTGTTTGGTTTTGGTTTTTTGTTTTTTTTTTTTTGGAGTGGGGAAGGCAGGGCAATTGGGGTTAAGTGACTTGCCCAATGTCACATGGCTTGTAAGTGTTAAGTGTTTGAGGCCAAATTTGAACTTAGGACCTCCTGACTCCAGGGTTGGTGCTCTATTCACTGCGCCACCTAGCTGCACCGGGTAGTATTTTTAAAAGAAATCTTAGCCCAGGCCTTGGCAGGGTCAACAAGACAAACTCTGGGAAAAGAGGTAAAAATATTTTATCAGTACACGAAAGTGGCAAGCATTTGGGTGAGGTTGGCCCCTACTCCAAACTACCAACTGCTTTCATAGATGGGAGTAAACAACTCTCATATAAGGGCAAAGGTATCTTGATTATCACAAGTCTAATGAGGAGGAGGGATTTGTGTGGCCTCAGCTCCTCCCTACGTGTCTAAGTGTGCATGTTCAAGGGTATTTCCAGTCCACTACCCAAAGTTGAAGCAAGATTTTAAATAAGGGGACACACAGACCACGTAAGTGGCTAACTGCACAGCACGCTTCGTGGGTCCTCTGGAATTGTGGCCGATCCTTGTGTTGATCAGAGTTCTCAAATTTCTTCTTCTTTTTTTTTTTTTAAAGCAATTGGGGTTAAGTAACTTGCTCAAGGTTACACGGCTAGTCATTATTATTTATGCGTGGGTGCTCATTTTCTGAGGCCGGATCTGATCTCGGGTCATCCCAACTCCGAGGCTGATGCTCTTACTCACTGTGCCACCTAGCCACCCCTTTAGGGCAACTGGGGTTAAGTAACTTGCCCAAGGTTACACGGCTAGGTTTTTGTTTGTGTGGATTAAATGTCGGAGGCCGGCTCCGAACTCAGGTCCTTCTGATTCCAGGGCCGGCGCTCTATTCACTGCGTCACCTAGCTGCCCCTTCAAATTTCTTCTTTACAATGTTGTTAATGGCATAAATTGTTCTGGATCTGTTCACTCTATATCCATATATACACTCTTTTATTAAAAATTTTTTTTTTTTTGTCTTTTTGGAGGGGGGAAGGCAGGGCAATTGGGGTTAAGTGACTTGCCCAAGGTCACACAGCTAGTAAGTATTAAGTGTCTGAGGTCACGTTTGAACTCAAGTCTTCCTGACTCCAGAGTCTGTGCTCTATTCACTGTACCATCTAGCTGCCCCTACATATATATACTTTTTCATAATATCTCCGAAACTCTTTCATCATTTCTTGGAACACGATGGTATTCCATTACATTCATATACCATAGTTTGTTCATCCATTTTCCAGTCGATGGACACATCCCCACCCTTCCCTGCCCCCAATTTCCAGTTCTTTGCCACTACAAAAAGAGTTGCTATAAATCTTTGTGTATATGTGAGTTCTTTTGATCCTTCTCTAATCTTTAGGATATAGACACAGTAATATTACTAGATTAAAGAGTATGCATGCATAGCTTAGTAACTTTGGGGATAGAGTTCTAAACTGACTCCTAGAATGGCTGTCCCAAGTCACAGCTCCACCAAAGTATGTTAATATGTCTGTTTTCTCACACTCTTCTTTTTTTTTTTTTTTTTGCTTTTTGGAGGGCAGTTGGGGTTAAGTAACTTGCCCAAGGTCACACGGCTAGGTTTTGTTTGTGTGTGCATTAAGTGTCTGAGGCCGGATCCGAACTCAGGTCCTTCTGACTCCAGGGCCAGCACTCTACTCACTGCGCCACCTAGCCGCCCCTTCTCACACTCTTCTGACGTTAGTCACTTTCTCTTTTTTTTTCTGTCAACTTTTCCAGGCTGATGAATGTGAGGCAGAACCTTGGAACTGCTTTAATTTGCATGATTATTAGTAATCTGGAGTATTTTTAATATGGCTATTGGTAATTCAAATATAAACAGGCAAAGGATATGAACAAATAAGAAGAATTATGTCAGGGACAACTCTTGATAGCAAGACTCTTTAGAAACTCTTCAATTTAATTCCTTTGTCAACCAAAGGGGACAATGTGAGGTAATATAATTCCCTAGTTTTCTCTGGGGAAGTATATCACCTGTATGCTTGATTTAATTGTTAGAAACCTAAAATCACATGCAGTGTACAGATACATATGTACAAACATGGAAGGAAGGAAGGAAGGAAAGAAAGAAAGCAGAAAGGAAAGAGGGAGGGAAACAGAGATAAAAAGACAGACACAATCAGTATGAGATAGTGAATAAAGATATCTTTCAAGCCAGAAAGACCTGGATTCAAGTGTGATTTCTATTGCCTGTGTACCCCTGGATAAGTCACCTGCCTTCTCAGTACTCTAGGCAATTCTCTAAAGGCTATAAACTACAGAGAAGGTGCCAAACTGCATTGATCAGGGGAGCTTCCTCACTCAGAAGTTCTACATCACAAGGAAATCACAGATCTAGTCCCTCTATTCATACCTGTATATGTATATATGCATAAATGTATGTACATATATGTTCAATCAAAACATATGCACACATATATCAGCCAGTCCATAAGCAGCCAATCAATTAGCATTTATTAAGCACCTACTATGTACCAGGCACTGTGCTAAGCATGGGTACTGGGTAGTCTAGGCTGCCAGAGTAGTTGTGAAATCTCCAGACTCACCCTAGGGGCACAGATCCAGATCAAGAACCCAGAGATGATTCTAGCCCCAAAACAGGCTAAAAAGTTCATACTAGGCTCAAAGGAGCCTGATAGAACTCTATTCTAGGGGTTCCAAATGGCTGAGAAATACAGAGGACTCAAAAAAAACCATCAGGACTAAAAACTGACCTATCTACCCATGGGTTTCCAAAGACCATGGCTGGCCTGAAACTAACAATAATCTTCAGGAGCAACCAAAGGCAAAAAACCAGTCCTCTAACTTCAGGGAAGGCTCAACAATCTGGGTATTACATGAGCATGTCCCAGGCCCATGCTGCTGGCCTTATTTTTGCCCATAACAAACAATGGCTTCCTTGCAAAGATAGAAAAAAATGGTACTAATTTGATGAGATATATTGTGCTTTTTCTTCTCCAAAGCCTATAAGACTTAAGGGGACTTAGTAGGGGAGTGAAAGGGATAACAGACTTTTAATCACTCACTTTACAGAGAGAAAACTGTTTGCTTAATACATTTTATAGATTCTTCTCTTATCTCAAGAAGTACATTTGCTGTGATAAAGTTTTATATTTTTAAGAGTTCTAAGAAGTCCTTAGACAGAAAGAATAAGAAGGGAGAAAGAAAGAAACACAAAGAGCATGGCTTATGAAAAGCTGTTTCCAAACACTATGGAAGTATTTTGTGATATTTGGACCATGATTCATCACTAGTTTAACATACCAACACAAGAAGACAGCAAAAAAGTACTTATAATTATCTCCCCACTTCAGGAAGAAGCAGTTCTGAATAGAACCATCACAGGCTTGTACCAATGGGACTCTGAAAAGTACAAAATTAGTCATGAATAAGGAAAGGTAAAACTCCTGAAAGCCGTAATTATAGTGAATTACTCAGGTGACTTCATCCCACCCATATGCCTGTCATTTCCCAGAGTACATAACAAGTGCTCCTCTGGTTAGGTGCTCACGAATAGGCTACAGCTGTAGCATGGTCTGTTTCCTTAAAAGTCCTTTTTTTTTTTTTTAACTAGACTATAGCATGGAGAAGAATGAGTTTTTAAACGAGGAAAAGGACTTTCATACATGTCAAATATTCATGTTATAGGGGTTTCTTCTCATTTAAAGAGATCATTAGTTCTGCAAAGATGACCTGATTTTTATCACTAACAGTTAAATATCATTGGCATTGAGTTCTGATTGCTTTCCCCCTTCATTTCCATTCTGCCTACACAAAGTCCTATTATAGCACCAGGATGTGGCAGGGACTATCTTCATGCCCTAGAAAGCTGTCAGTAGAACCTAATCTCTAACAGTGCACCAGGCTCCAAAGCCTTTGAGAACAATCCCAAAGACAGTTTGTGTCTGCTTTCCAAGGACCAGCCTATAAAAAGGCTCACCAGCAAAAGGCCCAAGAGCAGGTAATGCATTCTTTGGCTTATGGCACTACAAGAAACAAAGAAAAATGCAAAAGTGCCTTTTGGCTCCCGCAGTCAAAGAGAAATGAGCAGCAGAAAGGGGGGCAGAAAGTGCTAATGACTATGTAGTTCACAATCAAAAACCATAAACAACTGATATTCAAAAACTGTAAGATCCTGATCTAATGTTAGGAAATGCACCAAATAAGACAATGCAGCAAAATGGAAGGATTGCTCACAAGTTCTTCATGGGGAGGCAAAGAAAGTAGGTGGGATTCGTTTTGTCATGCAGCCAGGAACCTGAATCATCATTTCAGAGGACACTGGGCCATTTCACCTCAAGACTAAAAGAAGAAGGAAAACTATAGTGAAGATAATTCAAATGTTTTCACCTCCATCTGCTATATAAGATAAGGAAACACAGAAATTCTAGAAGAGCTTTTGATAGAGCCCTCTAAATTAAATGAACATAAACTTTGAAAGTTAAGTGACTTAAGAGCAAAGGGAGGTTTCACTAGCTAAAAAAATGGTGGAAAATAGGGCTTAGAGTAATAATCTAAAGAGGTTATAGGCTTGCAGAATACACAGAGGTCCCATAGCTTAATCATGAATAGTTTTGTAAGACAAATAAACACAGCACACAGGATGGCTGCTAAAACAGGTTCACTTTTGATCTGGTCAGACAGGAAAGACACTAAGCAGGGAGTAATAATCTTATTTTATTCTAGTCTAGTTCCTCAGAAAAGGATTGCTGATGATGGGAGGACAAACTCCTACAGCATTCTCTAATCACCCTTCTCGCAGGGGCTGGTGAGAAGGGAGGAAAACTACCCCTGCTTATGGATGGCAAAGTTGTGAATCCCCCTAAATCCCCTCAAGTCTCAATGGGGGCCAGTTGAGGCAAACACAGATTCCCCCCAAGCTTTGATGGGGGCTGATCAAGGCACGCACAACTTCTGTGCACTCAACCCTAAGGTTCCCCATTCACTGACCACTGACCACCTGCTTTATAGGGGCAACAGGAAAAAAAGGCATACTGCCAGCAACAGCCTCACAAGTTTACATCACCCCATCCCTGTATCTCACTGCATAATTGCAGTAGAAGTTTGTATTATTTATCATTATATAACGCTGCTTAAGTGTAGTGAAGATGTTTTGAACCATAGTTATCAGAATCTAATACCTGGGAACAAGAGATTGCTATGGTCATAGATCCTGGGAAACTGAACTCTAAGAAATTATAATTTCTTTTTTTTTTTGCACTTTTTGGAGGGGGGGGGATGGTAGGGCAATTGGGGTTGACATGCCCAAGGTCACATGGCTAGTTTTTGTGTTAAGTGTCTGAGGCCTGATTTGAACTCAGGTCCTCCTGACTCCACTGCCACCTAGCCGCCCCAAGAAATAATAACAAAAATCTACTTTGCACACACTAAAATTCACCTTAAGTAATGGTAATATAATTCAACCCCTTTGTATTGGCAAGTAAGCAGGTACTTAGCACTTAGTAATTGATCAAGCCTCTGTGAATGAAACAGAAGGTATGAACCCCTGATCCTGATGGTAACAGGAAGGGGTTGGCTGAAACAGGAAGTAGCTAATGCTGGGTATATAAGAAAAGTCCCAAAGAGGCACAGTCAGAATTTCTTGGGACAAGAATCTGGAGGCAGAGAACCTACAAAAGAGAGAATCTAGAACTGAGCCAGAAATTTCCTGACAACTTGTGGTGGTGGAGCTTCTTCTGAACAGGAGCCCAGGAGCCCCCTCCCCCCAGGCTGGATAAGGTGATTCTAATTTTTTTAACAAGCTGCAGAAGACTGAGGAAGCATGACTGGGATGCTAAGACTTTGTCTGTTTGTGGCTTGGTTAATCCTTGAATTCCTGGAAACAGAAATTGTGAAGGATTTGAGATGGACTGGACCCTGTGAACTTCAGTGTGGAGCAGGACTTATATAGAGAGCTGGACAAGGAACTGGGAGCTGTCTGCCCCTGAACCCAGGTGACAGTCTGGTGAATCCAGGTAGCATCTGGGACCATGGGAGGGGATCCAGGGAATCTTGAGAACCGGCCCAAGTCAAGATGAAAAGACCTCTCAATGGGTACTGAGTAGTGATGAAATTGTAGCTTACTAGTGACCTAGGGATGGAGGGTCTGTGTATTTTCTAATGATTATACTTAGTGATTAATGGTATTTAGTAACTGATTGCTAAGTAAGTGATTGATTGAGTTAACTTAGTGTGCCCCAGGAGTGGAAGACTTTGACTATTGTACTTTTAGATGGTTATTTTTTTGTTCAAAACTTTGTGGCCACTATGTGGCCATTTTAATGATAAGCTGTTGTGAATACTATATTGTGATTTTCTGTAATGAGTTGTAACATTATGAATGCTGTACCTTGATTTCCTGTGGATGTTTTGCTTTGATTTGTTATGGAACAGAGTGTTCACTACACTCTGTAATCAGAACCTTAAAAGCTATTCACAGTAGCATTCTTCTGGAAAGCTGCTTGTGCATGGCAATACACTTTACTTACAAGTTTTTTCAAGAAGGTTAGAAAGCACTGGACATAGCGAACACCACATAACATAACTAAAAAATAAAATGGATTTTCTCCTAATGAAGAATAAATTACTGGTTAGCAAATATGGCAATTATTTACAAATTGCCTGTATACATACCATCAACTAATTAGAAGAACGAAAGTCGAAATTTAAGGGAAAAAAGAGACAAGTAAGTCAGCTCAAACATGACCTATTTAGACAACTGATGTCCAAAAATGGGAAATGGATAAGAAAATAAACATTGATAATCACCACTTCTGAAAGAAGTTTAACTGATATAAATCAATCATCACACCAACGAAACCAAAAGAGGCTAGAAACTGGATTAGCCAAAAATTTCATCTCCTTACCAAGGAGTGAAACATGGTACTCAAGGGAAATACTGGTAATACAAATTTGTTGTAAAAATAACAGAGAAGGATGGTGGAAGATTATTGTGATCTCTTATCATATCATAAAACAGAAAGAAGCAGTAGAGGGAAAAATGAATTTACAGAAAGCTTGGTGAGAAATACAACTAGCCCAGATCACCCTGAGAACATGTAAGAACTAAGTGGAAGGATAATAAAGGTCCCAAAATGGGAAAGTCTATAAATATTTGTTTTTCTCTATCAGTTACAGTAGAGCCACCACAGCTGGACTCTAACATCAGAGGCCTTGATGTGCTACATGAAGAATTAGAAATGGCATGGAAGAAAACCCGAATAAGAAGAGGCAGCTAGACTAGTCCAAGTGCACAGAGATCAGCCATTTTTTTCTGGAGGTAAAGATGATTTTGAAGCTATCATGGGATAAATTCTCAGCATTTCAGTGGAGGATCCTTAAGTCCTTAAGGGAGTGAAGGAGAGTATCCAAATGTTATTAATACTGAAAAAGTGATCTAAAAATCAGTCACCACAGAATCTCAATGTTGTCTTCTCTCGTAAACAGTTACTTTTAATCAAACAAACATATATTACCTAGTTCAGGGGGAAAAGGTCAGCACCCCGAACTTCAGAGCATACAGACAGATCAAGCAGACAGGCTTCTGTAATGGAAATGCAGATTTAAAGATCTTCCCTGCCCCTAGCTTAAGTGCACCTGGAGCCTGTGGTGGGAGGCTTGTTTTTCAGGAAAGCCCACACCTTGATACTTTGTGATTGGGCAGTGGGTCAAGGAGGTTGTTACATTCTCTGAGCCAGGAGAAGGCTATATAAGCCCTGAGGAGAGGCTTTGCTTTGGGGCTCACTCTGAGAAGTGTTGTGTGATTTGACCAGATGAGACTCTGGGAAGCCGTTGTTGAGAGCCCCCCGGCTTTGAAAACCCAGATGTTGATGCTTCCCTCTCTGGTAACTGTGATTTGGTATTGATGTATGTAATGTTGGGACAGTTTGGAAGCCTGTCTGTAACTCTGAAGTTCTGTAACTCTGAAGTTCGGGGTGCTGACCTTTTTCCCCTGAACTAGGTAATGTATGTTTGTTTGATTAAAGTAAGCTTGTTAACCCATTTTGAGTTGCTTTCCTTTTGAAAAGCAGATCTAAGAACCTGTGTTGGCAGTCACCCTGGGGATATTGGGGTGCTTGCTGCTACAAAATGGCGACGAGGGATGGGATCTGCTGAGTAAAAGGAAAGTATGGGGGCTGGGATAATTGTTTGTTTCCCAGTTGTGGTAGCTGTGATTCTGTGGAGCCATGGAGCAGGAGAGAAAGACCTGCATGCTGACTTCACTGAGCTGAAAGCAGGAATGGTGAGCTGCCTGCATGGAGACCTGTGGAAAAGCCTGGAGCTGCTGCCTTCTGCTGGAGGAGAAGGAACCCAGGAGTTTGGAGTTCAGCCACAGGACAAGATAAGGACTGTGTGGCAAAGCAGGGGCACTGAATGTGTTTCCTGGTTGCATCCCACAGTTTGGGACCCAGGGGGAGGATGGACTTGTAACTATGATGGGTGGGGTGAAGTGCCATGGACCCCAAGGACCCCACCTTTGGTTTTGTTGCCCAGCTCCCTCTCTGGACTTGGAAGCAGGGGCTGGAGCAGTGTTGTGGGAAGGACACCCCCCCTCCTCCCAGGAGAACTTTATGTGATAATGCTTTGTATTTTGTGAATTGATGTGAAAATGCAATGTACTTTGTTTAAGACCCAGTGGCCACTTTGGTAACTTTAAATGTACCTTGAAAATATGACTTAAGAGATGGTTAGTGCTAATTGAAATGTAAATTGTCTATGCTATGGGCATACTTAGTAAGACTTTACTGAATAAGGTACTGGTTGTACTTTGAGATATTGTTACAGATAAGAGATAATTGAGTTAATCAAGACTTTGCCCCATGAGTGGAAGACTTGTACTTTGAAAACTGATGTAACTGATTGAGTTAACTTAAGAGTGACTATTTTTTTTTAATTTTACTGATAAGTTACTGAGTTAACATTTGCCCCATGAGTGGAAGACTTGGACTATTGTATTTTGAGATTATATTGTGATTTTATTATGTACCTGGAAAATGTGACCTAGGAGATGTTTAGTGCTAATTCAAATGTAAATTGTGTATGCTATGGGCATGAAAGATCTTGGGGCCGAATGTAATGGAAATGCAAATTTAAAGATCTTCCCTGCCCCTAGCTTAAGTGCACCTGGAGCCTGTGGTGGGAGGCTTGTTTTTCAGGGAAGCCCAACCTTGATACTTTGTGATTGGGCAGTGGGTCAAGGAGGTTGTTACATTCTTTGAGCTAGGAGAAGGCTATATAAACTCTGATGAGAGGCTTTGCTTTGGGGCTCACTTTGAGAAGTGTTGTGTGATTTGACCAGATGAGACTCTGGGAAGCCGTTGTTGAGAGCCCCCGGCTTTGAAAACCCAGATGTTGATGCTTCCCTCTCTGGTAACTGTGATTTGGTATTGATGTATGTAATGTTGGGACAGTTTGGAAGCCTGTCTGTAACTCTGAAGTTCTGTAACTCTGAAGTTTGGGGTGCTGACCTTTTTCCCCTGAACTAGGTAATGTGTGTTTGTTTGATTAAAGTAAGCTTGTTAACCCATTCTGAATTGCTTTCCTTTTGAAAAGCAGATCTAAGAACCTGTGTTGGCAGCCACCCTGGGGATATTGGGGTGCTTGCTGCTACAGCTTCCAAACTGTCCAACCACTATATCAATACCAAATCACAATTACCAGAGAGGGAAGCATCAATATCTGGGTTTTCAAAACCGGGGGGCTCTCAACAGCTGCCCAGAGTCTCATCTGGTCAAATCACACAACACTTCTCAAAGTGAACCCCCTCAATGTTGTCTTCTCAAAGGTCATCTAATCCAATAAATATCTGAAAAAGAATCCTTTCTAAAATATAACTGACAAAAAACACTGGTCTCCTTGCTATTCCTTGTACAAGACAACTTAGCTAAAATCCTTCAACATTCAGCTAAAATCTCACCTTCCACCAGAGGCCCTTCCCAGTCTGTCCTACTGCTAGTGTCTCCCCTCCGAGATTACCTCTCATTTACACCATATATACTGTATATTTATGTAGATAGTCACATGTTGTCTCCTTGTTAAAAAGGAAACTCCAGACTTTTTTGTCTTTCATTTAAAAGGCAGGTAAGTAACACAGTGAAGAGTGCTGGGCCTGAAATCAAGAAGACCTGAGTTCAAATAGTTTCAGACATTTACTAGTTATTGACCCTAGGCAAGTCAATTAACCTGTTTGCTTCAGTTTTATCAACTACAAGACAGAGATAATAATAGTTCCTACCTCACAGGGCTGTTGTAAGCATCAAATGAGATAATATTTCTAAAGCATTAAACACAATGTCTGGCACAGAGTAGGCTCTTAATAAATGCTTATATCCTTCATTTCTTTTATAACCCTAGCACTAGGGGACCATCTCCAGTCACCCTGATCTTTATCTTGACACTGGACTCAGATGGCTTTGGAGGAGAGAATGAGGCTGGTGACTTTGCACAGCTTTCCTTCACTTAAATCCAATTCACTTGTAAGTCATGACATCATCACCTTCCTGATGTTAGGGTCCTCGAGAACAAAGGAGAAACAAAGATCTGTGAGTAGTAGCAGCTGCCCCACTGGGCACCCAACTGGCTAATTCCAGTTGGACCACACCACTTCTTTCTTCCTTCTTTCTTTTTTCCCTTCTTTCCTTCCTTTCTTTCCTCCCTCTCTTCCTCTGCCCAAAGGAATATAAATTTTGATCAGTAAAATTTCACAAGATATCTTGGGGTTTAAGGGTTAAACTTCTTTTTAAAGGACCACGCCTTTAAACCCAAATCACTCAGGTTCTCATTGCCTGGCCAAGAATAGGTCGCAGTCCAAGTCTCACTCGTTTGGGCTCTGATGGCTCAAAGTGAGTGTAAACAGCAACTATTTCTGTTTTGGTCAGAAAACCTGAGGGTCTTCCCCTCCCAGATTGATTTTGTGGGGGGCTTGTTATTGTTTTCTGATTAGGTAAAAGAGGCCATTCAGGGGCGGCTAGGTGGCTCAGTGAATAGAGCGCCGGCCCTGGAGTCAGAAGGACCTGAGTTCGGAGCCGGCCTCTGACACTTAATCCACACAAACAAAAACCTAGCCGTGTAACCTTGGGCAAGTTACTTAACCCCAATTGCCCTAAAGGGGCAGCTAGGTGGCCCAGTGAGTAAGAGCGAAGAGCGCCGGCCTCGGAGTTGGGATGACCTGAGATCAGATCCGGCCTCAGAAAATGAGCACCCACGCATAAATAATGACTAGCCCTGTAACCTTGAGCAAGTTACTTAACCCCAATTGCTTAAAAAAAAAAAGAGGCCATTCGTTGCCTCATTTCTTACCTATTCTTAATTCACTGAATGGGTATTGCTTCAATCAAACTGAGACCTGGGAAAGACTATAGCTTAATAAGGCCAAGATCTTTCACTGCATCCTGGCCATCTCCAGTCATCCTGATCTAGATCTTGCCCCTAGTCCCAGATGACTCCAGAAGAGGAAATGAGGCTGGTGACTTTGCACAGGACTGCCTCACTTAAATCCAACTCACTTGCAAGTCATGACATCACCTTACTGGTCTTCTTCAAGAAGGAAGGAAGGGGGGGGCGGGAGGGGAGGGAAGTCGGAGGAGGAAGGAGAAAATTTCAAACTCAGAAACTTGTAGAAATGAATGTTGTAACTAAAATAAATGTTGTAAACTAAAAATAAATTAAAAAAAAAAGAACAAAGGATAAACAATAAAGAACCAAGCCAAATCCTAGCACTAAGCCCAGTGCCCGGCACACAGTAAGCACATATTAAATGTTTGTTGATTGCCTGACTACACATTATTCTATTACATTCATACAGCACAGGTTTTCAAATGTGTAACCTTTTAAAATATTTTAAGCTTTCTCCTTTCATGCCATATGCTACTTTTTCTGTTTTTCTTTTCTAATACTTCTTAATATATTTGAAATCTACTGGTCAATGAAGTTAAAATAAAATTTGTACTTGAAAGACTAGCCTACTAACCTTTTTTAGTCTAATGACATCTAGTGGTGTAAATTTATAAACACAACAGCAATACAAATTTAAATAAATAGGTTAAAAGGAAGCCATCTTGAGAAAAAAAAGTGACAAGAAGCATAATAAAAAGGAAAGGAATGCTTGCCTACAACAGCTTTAAAGGTCTTTTAATGCCAATTCCACTTGACTGCTAGATATTCACTGTTGAAATGATCTTTTTTTTTATCTATACTAGCTGCAAGGCAATAAAACTGACCAAGACAATATAACGTTGTTGCTAAAGACATCTGAATATTTTAATTTTCTTGGCAGAGGAAAGTGTTCAATTTAAGTTATGAGGACAAAAATAACTCAATGGTTGTAATGTGTCTGATTATCTCAAGACTTCAAGAAACAACAGTACCATTCAAAACTAGCAGTTTATCTATTATCATCACTGTATTAGGTTAAAAAAAAGCATTTTAACATATTTAATAAAAACATTTATGCTATCCCGTGAAATATTTGAGGGGGAAATCTTGATCTATAATCTCATCAATATGGAGAACTTGCCATATATGGACTGCACCTCCCCTCCATGCATATATGCATCTTTCCTGAACTTAGAGCCTGTAAACGTAAGTGACCTACAGCAAGTATGTGGAGTCTGGGGAGAATGGGCTAGTTAGCTGGTAAGAGAGGTATGACAGGACTACCTAGCAGCAGTGAGGGCCCAAGTAAGGTCATGTAATATTTATACATATATTTTTAAGTAGGCCCAGTCAGAACAGTTGTGTGATTTTTTTTCTACTTTTGTTCACTAGTACACGTGCGATACAAAGGCAACAAATGGCAGGGATAATCCAAGGCTGAGGTCTGTCTGGCACAACTGGAGATATGATAAAGGGGCTGGGGATTCAAGAGACAAGGACAGTATACAGTTGGACTGGTTCAGCAGAGTCAAGATGGAGACAAGAGGAGAGACTGGCTAGTACAAAGGAAATGGTCTGAGGGATCAGGGGATTGGAAGTCATGGTGTAGATAATGACTATGGTTATATAAAAGAAGGCAGAGGGGCATGTGAAAAGTCAATAGATTATGGTCAAATAACAGGATTTCAGAAATCTTGAACATGGAGATGGTTACATTTGTGAGTGATGGCAGGATCAAGAGTTCGACCATCTTTGTGTGTGGCTGAGGCAGGATGGAAATGAGGTTGATGAACTGAATGGTTAAGGTATTCGAGGGAAAATCAATATGTATGTTGAAGTCCCCTAGTATGAGGGCAGAAGTTAGAGAGGAGAGAAAAACTGTAAGCCAATCAAACTCACTGAGGAAGGAAAGGGACCTGGGGAGTTTGCAGAAAACAGCTATCAGGATTTTGATTAGGTGGTAGATACAATATGAACTACAAAGGAAGAGAGGCTGCTGAGTGACAGAGGAAGGGGGAGAACCTGGAAGTGGAGATGGGGAACAAGTATTCTAACACTCCCACTCTGACCAGTGAGCTGAGGAGAAAAAGTAAGTGTGCAGCCAATATTAGAAAGGGTGTCCAGGTAGGCTGTGTCAACATAGGAAAAACAGGTTTCAGTAAGAGCTAGTGGAAGGAGGACTGGGAGAAGAACAGATTTAAAATGAAGGGAAATTCGTTGCCTATGGAACAGGCATTCTCCATAATGAAAGGGCTGGGTGGAGTTAGTATGAAATTTTGGGGTGGGTGGGTTGACGGGGATGAGATGCATGGTAGGGGAAGCAGAACTGTATTTGGAGGATGATCTACAGAGGTCAGAGTGAATGGGATGTAAAGGGGATAAACAGATACAAATTTATTCACTTTACTAGGCAGGTCCTTGGATGAAAGGCACAGAATATCAATAAGTTTGTATTTCAAGTCTTTCCAGATTCACAGAATCTGCTACTTCTTGAAATACTAAGGTATGAGACCCAAAGGGCACCTCTACCCCACAATGAGCCATCAGTGTATTAAAGACAGGTTTTAAAAAAAAAACTTATTTTTTAAAAATGGCATATATTTACATCTAGAACTTTGAGACTCATTCTTCAGAAATACCAAATTTTCATTAAGAGACAAGCTAGTGGGGCAGCTAGATGGCGCAGTGAATAGAGCGTTGGCCCTAGAGTCAGGGGGACCTGAGTTCAAATCCGGCCTCAGACACTTTTTTTTTTAATTAATAACTTTTATTAAAACACTGTGTCCAAAGATTAAAAGATACAAAAGGAAGTGTATTTGAGATTTACTTGTATTCACAAGACATTTACTTGGTATTAAAGTCATAAGTAGATTGAAATTTAGTTGTTACTGCTTCAATAGTTGAGCTTCTACAAAATCTTCAAATCTTGCATTACTTTGTCAAAAATAATCTATTTAATAAAATTATTAGATGATCTCAAAGAGCATTATTTAAATATACTTGTTTAAAATATGGATGCTATTATTTGTTCTGCCTACTTTACAGAGAGCTATGAAGGAAGTAGCTTTTTTTTTACTTTCTAAATATTTTTATTTTGCCCTGATTACATATAAAACCAATTTTTTTTCTGTTTTACATCATTCATTTCCACCAGATTTTGAGTTACAATCATTTTCCCCCCGTTATTCCCCTACCCACACTCCCAGAATAGCAGTCCCACAAGATATCGCTTCCTCCAATCTGCTCTCTCCCATACCTTCTCCCATACCCCCATCGACTTTTCCATTGGAGGAAGATGAATCTTTGTGTCCCAATGCCTGCACATCTTATCTCCCAATTACAAGCAAAAGAGTATTAATAATAGTATTTATATATATGTTTGAAACATTTAATGTTACGACCTCGAATTTCAGATCCATTTCCTTCCTCCCTTGTCACCCATTCCCTCTGGGGAGATAAGTAATTCAGTATATGTTGTACATGTCTAGCTATGCAAAACATTATCATAGTAGATATATTGTACAAGGCTGCTTATAATTCCCTCCCACTCATCCCACCCCCCACCTGGTCCATTCCCTACATGATCCTGTCCCTCTTCTATAGTGGGTACTTCCAACCTCCCCTCACCCCAAGGATGCCCTCCCATCCATCATCCCTCCTCTCATCCCCCTTCCCCCTATCCTGCTGCAGGTTGAGATATCCCATTTAGTATGTATGTCATTCTCTCCCTGAACCAAATTCAATGTGAATGTGGTTTTGCCTTTTTAGCCTTCCTATTCTGCCCCTCCCTTGCAACCACTTCCCTTGCTTCTTCTACATGGGATAGTTTACCCTACCCTGTCTCTCCCCATCTCCTCTTGCCACTTTCCTCTCTCACCTCATAATTTCATCCCTTGAGTATTCTCCCTTCCCAACAAATTCAACCTATGCCCTCTATCCATATATAACTGTAACCATATACACACACATTCACATATGTATTCATATGACCACACACCCTTCTTCCATTGTTTTCATAGTGAGAAAGATATCATCAGTCACAGTTATTGTTTTTCCATATAGGAATGTAAATAGTTCAACTTTGATAAGTTCCTTTTGATTTCTTTTCCCTGATTACCTTCTCAGGCATCTCTTCCTTCTTGTGTCTGGATGTCAAATTTTCTATTCAATTCTGGTTTTTTCCTCAAGAATGCTTGAAAGTCCTCTATTCCACTGAATGACCATATTTTCCCCTGAAACAAAATACTCAGTTTTGCTGGGTAGGTGACCCTTGGGTTCATTCCCAGTTCTTTTGCCCTCTGGAATATCATATTCCATGCCCTTCGATCCCTCAGTGTAGAAGCTGCCAGGTGCTGGGCTATTCTGATTGTGTTTCCACAATATTGAAATTGTTTCTTCCTGGCTGCTTGTAGTATTTTCTCCTTGATCTGGGGATTCTGGAACCTGGCTATAATATTCCTGGGAGTTTTCTTTTTGGGATCTTTTCAGGAGGTGATCTGTGGATTCTTTCAACCTCTATTTTGCCCTCTGGATCTAAAACATCAGGGCAGTTTTCCTTGAGAATTTCTTGAAGGGTGATTTCTAGGTTCTTTCTTTGATCATGGCTTTCAGGTAGTCCAATAATTTTTAAATTGTCTCTCCTGGATCTATTTTCCAGGTCAGTGGTTTTTCCCATGAGATATTTCACATTGCCTTCTAATCTTTCATTTGTTTGGATCTGCTTAACAGCATCTTGATTTCTCATAAAGTCATTAGCTTCCATTTGCTCCAGTCTAACTCTGAAGGAATGAGTCTCCTCAGTGAACTTTTGAGATTCTTTTTCCATCTGGCAAATTCGACTTTTTAAGGCATTCTTCTCCTCATTGTCCTTTTGGGCCTCCTTTGCCATTTGAGTTAGTCTATTTTTTAAGGTGTTGTTTTCCTCAGTCAGGCTGTTGACCCTCATTTCATACTTTTCCTGCATCCTTCTCATTTCTCTTTCCAGTTTTTCCTCCACTTCTCTTAGTTGATTTTTAAAGTCCTTCTTAAGGTCCTCTATGGCCTGCAACCCGCTCATGTTTTCCCCTGGGGCTTTTGGAGCAGGACTTCTGACCTCACAGTCCTTTTCCCGCTCTATGCCCCCAAAATAGGAGTCTAGGTTGCATTTTTCTGTTTCCTTTGCCTTGGCATGTTGCCACTTAATTACTTGACTTTTGGGCTTGTTGCCACACTATGGCTTTAAGGCCAGATAGAGGAATTTTCGTCCCGAACGTGTGGGGGGCAACTTCTGTTTCTGTCAAGCTGTAAACCCACCCACGACTTCCACCCTAGATCATAATCCAGATCCAGGGAGGTTAAAGCAAGAGTGATTACCCCCCAAGACTGATCACTGGATCTCCCTACAATTAATTCGCAGGCCAGGAGCTGGAGCTGCCTCTGAAAACTACAAAATGGTGTGTCTCCTCAGCGGCTTCTAGCCCCCAGGGGAAGAAGCTGACGCATTCCCCAAATACTGGGCCCAAAGTCCATAGGACGCTAACCTCTTACTTTGTCCTAGGCATGTCTATGTTGATAATTCTGGAGTCGCCACAGCTGCTGGTGTTCTGGGGTTCCTCCAGCCAGCTGCTGGCCCTGCCGCCCTGGGGCTAAAACCTCGGCTCGGGCTCTCTGCGTGCTGCTGGCTCCCAGACCGCTGAGCTGGTCCTTCCTGCAGGGCTGCTGGGCTGTCCTCAGCGGGAGGTTGGCTTCTCTGTGTCATTCTGTGGGTTCTGGGGCTCCAGAAGTTGTTCAGAGTCCCCTTTTACATAGTTTGGGGGGAATCTGGGGGCAGAGTGGCTTGGACGAGCTGTTTCTACTCCGCCATCTTGGCTCTGCCCCCCGGCCTCAGACACTTAACAAAAAAACTAGCCATGTGACCTTGGGCAAGTCACTTAACCCCAACAGTCCTCCAAAAAGCAAAACAAGAGAGAGAGAGAAAGAGAGAGAGAGAGAGAGAGAGAGAGAGAGAGAGAGAGAGAGAGAGAGAGGGAGAGACTAGCTAGAATTCTTAATCTCTTTTGAAGGCAATTTTAACACATCAACAAGACAATCTTAATACATTGCTTTTCAAATATTGTCTGTTCAAAGTAAAATGTGATAACCAAACTAAATCTTAAAAACAAGATTCAGGAATCATGTAGTCCAATCCTTCACATTACTGAAGAGGAAGTCCCAAAAGATCTGTCCAAAGTCCCACTGTAATGGACTAAATATGCATAAGGAAACATATTTTTAGAAATAACATGGGGCTTCGAGGTGGTATAGGGGAGGCTAGGTGGCACAGTGAATAGAGTACTGGTCCTGGAGTCAGGAGGACTTGAGTTCAAATTCAGCCTCAGCCATTTAACACTTACTAGCCGTGTGACCTTGGGCAAATCACTTAACCCCAATTGCTCCTCCAAAAAGCAAATAATAATAATAATAATAATAATGTAGGAATTTGTTTTGTCTGAAAATGCATATTTGGTTACAAAAGGTTTTTTTTCTTTTTTTTCTTTCTCAATGGTGGGTGGAGGGGCCAAGAGAGAAAGAACAAATAAATATTTGCTAATTTTGAAAAAAAAAATGTGTATGGGGGGATTTTTAAAAACCTAATTTTTTACATTTCTGTGTTCTGAACGCCCGACTAAAAAATCCTGAAATCATTTTCTTAACTACTAGTCAGTGCATTAACTTAACTGGAAAACCCACACAGTGGGAATTTATTTGTATGGGTTCTTCCCTCCCTCCCTCCCCCCCCTCCTTTCTTCTTTTCTCCCTCTTTCCCTCTCCCTCTTTTTCTCTCCTTCTCCCTCTTTCTCTCAATTGATCTTAGGAGTCAGGAAGCCCTGGTTTCACATCTAACCTCTGACACATAACCAGATGTGACCATAGGTAAGTAATCTAACCTCTTAATGCCCCTAAGGAACTCTAAATTAAATCATTTAAAGGACTATATAGCCTTTACTATAAAACAGGTGCCAATCTACATTTTTTGGGGGGAAGGAATTTCCTCAGACGGAAGTTCCCTAGGCCAATGAGAAATCAAAGGTCCAGTTTAAAAACACACAAAAAACAGACAAAGATTATGGTCTGTGCCCATGATTTCACCATTGCAAAATTCTAGTCAAAAAACTCCCTACCAGAAAGATGAATAAACACCTGATCTGCATGTACAGGCTTAGAGAGTGGCTAGAGGCACTGCAGGAACAGTGACTTATTTGTCCAGGGTCCCTGCACCCCTCTCCATGGAAGGGCTTAAGCCTAGATCATCCTGACTTTGAGGCTGGTTCTCTATCTACCACAGCACTTAGCCCCTTTCTACAGAACTTAAATATAGAGAGATCAGTTCATATTGATTCATAAGCTCATCAATATGGACACTTCCTCTGACAATGCAGATCTCAAGGCACCCACACCTGACCATTCTTTGTGACTCTAGTCCATGTCCTCCCATATATTCAACACAAAAGAGACAGTTAATTTGCTGAGGGCTAGATTCCTGATACTGCAAAGACACTAATAGCATATGCAGGCTCTCCTTAATTGTCCTTCCCTCTCACCATGTTATCCAACCATCTTCCTTTTCCTTCTATTACCACTGTTCTAAGATGTATTATGTGTTATTGCTAATGTTTTTCTCCTTTCCTGCTTTTACAAATTATGTCCCCATTTTCTCACTTGAAATTCAATAAGCCTCAGTTTCCTCATCTATAACATTAGAATATTAACGCTGATACTAGCTACATTACAGAATTAATGAAATTAATGAAAGAGCTTTTAAAACCTCAAAATGCTATATAAAGGTGAGCTACCATTCCTTTCAATTATAATTCCTCATAATCCTTCATATCGACAAGATTTAGTACTGTAAGGCTATTTACTAGGCTAATGCAGAGTCTCAGAGTCCCTATGATCTCTAATCTTCCCTTTTCCCCTTCAACATAATTGTTCTACTAGAACATCATTCTCCCCAACATATCCCACATCAAATTTTCTCCACTTTCTACTCCAGATATGCTGCCAAAATTTAAATAAGGATAAGATTTCTTCTTATTCTCGCAAGGTTGAATTACCAAATTTCACAAAGGACCCTCCTTCCCATCTTTAATAGTCTCTAGAAATTCTATCTATTCCTTGAAGTTTTCCCTCAGTAGGAGGACATGAGAATAGGACATAAGACTGGAAGACATTATAGAATTCCTTTTAGCCCAACTCTTATTTTACAGATAAGGAAACTGAGGCACAGAGCAAGCACTTGCCTAAGACTGCAAAATCTGGACTGAAAGGCTCCAAACCTGGTGCTCTTTCCTCTTACCTTCAAATCCTTGTTTCACTGAACCACCAGATGTGAAAGGCTCCCATGTATTTTTCTCTAAGTCTAACAGTATTTTAGTTTTTCCCCACTTACATGTCTAGCAATTAGCATTCATTTTTACAAGATTTTGAATTCCAAATTTTTCTCCCACCTTCCCTTCCTATCTTCTGAAAATGGCAGGCAGTTTGATGTAGTTTACGAACGTGCTATCATGTAAAAAAATATTTCCATATTAGTCACAGTTGTATAATAAACAGATCAAAAGGGAGAAAAAACATATGAAAGAATAAAGTAAGTGAAAAAAATATGCTTCTATCTGCATTCAAAGTCCCTCAGTCCTTTATCTGGATATGGATAGCATTTTCCTTCATGAGTCCTTTATACTTGTCTTAGATAATTGTGCTGCTGAAAAAATCTGAGTCATTCATAATTGATTATCATACAGTGTTGCTGATACTGCGAATAATGTTATCCTGGTTTTGCTCATTTCACTTTGCATCAGTACATACAAATCTTTCCAGGATTTTCTGGAATCTACCTGTTCATCATCATTTCTTATTGCATAATAATATTGCATTACATTCATATATCACAGCTTGTTCAGACATTCTCCAACTGATGTGCATCCCCTCAATTTCCAATATTTTGCCACCACAAAAAGGGCTGCTATAAATATTTTTGCACATGTAGGTCCTTTGCCCTTTTTTATGATCTCTTTGGTATACAGACCTAGTAGTGGTATTGCTGGATCAAAGGGTATACACATCCCATGTAGTTTTTCCATTTTAATTGGTATATTCTTACATTTGGTCCTTATTTTTCTATTCCCTTATATCACTATGTATTTGGGGGAGGGGAGGTGTTGGTCCTTACTCACATCAGTGTTAACTATTTAAAAAACCACCCATTTTACATAAGTGGGTTTTAACACCATTGTACATTTATAGTTAAACAACAAACAAATATTAAACACCTACTATGTACCATGAACTGTGCTAGATCCTGGGGATACAAAAGCAAAAAGATCTTATAATCTATCAGGAGAAATGATACATAAACGGATACACAAGATAATTTCAAGGTAGAGGCACTAGCAACTGAGGGGGAGGCAGGAAAGTCTCATGTTAATAGGTAGTGGCCAAGCTGAGTTTTCAAGATTTAATAATTCTAAGAGGCAGAGGTGAGACAGATGCATTCCAACATTGTGGAGTAGGCCTATGCAGAAGGAGCAGCAAGGGGGCCAGCTTGGCTAGACTGTATATAAAGTGTGTAACATGGTATTCATATAACACATTTCAAACTACTTTCACATAAGCTGCCTTGTTTTGATCCTCCTGACCACCCTGTAAGCCAAAGAGGACAGATATTTACTAAATCCATTTTACTGATAAAGAAACTGAGTGACAAAGCAATGAGTTGATTTGCCCAGAATGACACAGACTGTCAGTGGCAAAGTCAAAACTAAAACCCAGATCTCCTAATGCCAAACCCAGAGTTGTTTCTACTACACCACACTGACTATAAGTTTTGTGGGTTCACTGTTTCTTTTTAAATCTTAGGCTGGTTGCCCTTTACCACTAAGCAAGTTTCTGGGTGGCCTTTCCTACCATTAGTCAATGTATTTTCAGCAAATGTAAACCACCCTAAATAACAGTTAAAGAAAAAAAAATCACAAAAGCAGATCTGCTGGGGAAAAAGCATAATAAATAGCAAAATCATTTTTTAAAGTTCTTGGGTTATTTGATACTTGGGATCAACTCTATCATTGTTCTCTGCTAGAAATGTAGAAAACTGAGAGCTGATAACGTATTACAAGTTTCCAAAGGAATTCTTATCTTCCTTCAGAGCTTAGTTATGACAATACCTCCTCAATGTTCTGTGTCTCTGTGCAAGTTGGATCCTCACCCCCTCCCATTCTCCTAAACAGGATGTAAACTCTCTGATCATAAAAACTGATTTGCATTGTCTTTTTATCACAATGCTTTGCCCACAGAAGTGCTTAGTAAATTTTAAATTGGAAAAAAAAAAGATCTTAAGCTTCCATATCATAATGAGGTTTATTGTTGAAGGCCCTTCAGAATAACATTGAAGTCTAGTATACTGCTATTAGAATATTAATATGAGACATGGAAGCACATTATAATTCAAAATCAGTTCAATCCAATTAAACAGGCAATTACTAAGAGCTTGTTAAGTACAAGGCACTGAGAATAAAAAGATTAAAATTCAACAGTTCCCATCTCAAAGGAGCTCATATTCTATTGGGAGGCAGGGATAGAGGGGTAAGGTATAACCTGTAAAGGGGAGAATAAATATAAAATAAATACAAGTAATTCTAGCAAGCAGCACTAACAACTGGAAGAATCAGGAAAGGTCTCTTTTAAGAAGTGGCATTTGAGCTGAGCCTTGAAATAAACTATGACATTAATAATAAGCTATGAATGCCAAGCTACAGGTTAAAAGGAAGAATGTGGCAGCCATGGGTGATAGAATTTCACGTATGGGAAACTGCAATTAGGCTGTACAATGGAGAGTGTGCAAATAATATGACATCACTGAGGAAAGGTAGATTGGCAAGAGATTATAGAAGGTTTTAAATGTCAAGGCAAGTGAGCAAGTCTCTCCTATGTTCCAGAAATTGTGTTAAGGGTTGGGGATACAAAGAAAAGGGGAAAAAATAGTCCCTTCTCTGAAAGAGCTCACAGTCTAAGTGAGGCAGGCACACCACAAACAACTATGTTCAAAGACATTCTACCCATGGGAAAAACAGAGATCATCTCGGAGGGAAGGCACTAAGATTAAGGAGGGTTAGAAAAGGTTTCTTATAGAAGATGGTAGTTAAGCTGGGACCTGAAGAAGTCATGGAAGTCAGGAGGCAGAGAGGAAGGAGAACATTCTAGGCATGGGGGTTGAATAGTAGAAATGTCAGGGAACTGGGAGATGGAGTCATATGAGAAGAGTATTAAGGCCAGTGTCACTGGATCAAAGAAGGCATGGAAGGGAGTAAAGTATAAGAAAGGAAAGGTAAGAAGTGGCCAGATTATGAAGGGTTTTACAAAACAAAGGATTGTATATTTGATTCTGGAGGTAATAGGGAGCCACTGGAGTTGACTGAATTGAGGGAAGGGTATGTGACATGGTCAGGACAACTTTTATTTTATCCTAGAGGAAACAAGGAACCACTGAAGCTTCTTGAATAACTAAATCACTTTTAAGTTAACTTTAAAAAATAAGAGAAGTAAAACTGTTCAAATTTTTAAAAACCCTCTTCTAATACAGAATAGGTTGTCGTTGAATTGTTTCAGTCGTGTCCAACTCTCCATGACCACAATTTGGAGTCTTCTTAGCAAAGGTAATGGAGTGATTTGCTTCCAGTTTATTTGAGAGATAATGAATTGAGGGCAAACGGCATTACTTGACTTGGCCAGGGTCACATAGCTAGTAGGTCACCACATCTGAACTCAGGTCCTCCTGATTCCAGGGCCAATACTCCATCTACTATGCCACTAGCTGTTGTACACAATAGTTTATGGACCTCCTAAGAGACCTATTCTGTATTTGATACTATTAGTTATATCAGAGGCAACAAGATCGAATTCAAAGGGAGACAATGTTTTCACAGAAAAGGGACATTATTTGTAAGATTTTCAAAATATGAATTTTTGAAGCACTGAATTGTATTTTCATGCATCACTTTGTCTAATGTTAGAGGTTTTATACACTAGTCTAATCTGTATCAACTGATTAAGTTCATTTCCTGTGCAAGGTCTTTGGCAGGACTTGGGAAAACAAAGTCAGTATGACATACTCTCTCCTACCAGGGAGTTTACATTTTACTAGGGCAACAGAAATGGGCACAAATAAAGTACAATGGAAACTGAGGTAGAAGACAGGTCTAACAAATGGTGGATTGGGAGGGGGGAACCAAGATAGCAGGGTAAAAGCAGGAACTTTGAGCTCCTCCCCCAATTACCTCCAAATTCCTATAAAAAATGACTCCACAGAACCTACAAAATGACAGAGTGAAACACATCTCTAGGTGAAGAAAACCTGGCAGGCCAACAGGAAAAGTCTATCCCACCTGGCTAGGAGTGGAGCACAGTCCCTCAAGGGCCATACCAGCACAGATCAGGCCAGAGCCGGCCTCAGGGTACTGAATGCTTCTCAACCCACAAACACCAAAGACAAAGTAAAAGGTAATTGGGGAAACTCTATTGGACCTAGGTGAGAGAAGAGCATGGTCTGGCCCCAGCCCCTGGGTAGTGGAGGTGGTGGCAGCAGCGGAGGTGTGGCAGCAGCAGCAATGGCAACACAGCAACAGTGGCTGCTTCTTAAGATCCAGGTCGACAGATGATGGGGGAATCAAGCAACTGATCAGAAGGAAATTGCAGGAATCTCTTTGCTGGTGCTGAAGAAGGATTCTCTTGCTTTACCCTGCTTGGATCTGGGTCAAAGTCTTGAGTGGCAACCCTAGGGTGAGGAGGAACACTAGTGTGGAAGAGCTTGTAGTGGCTGTAAAGAGGGAGTCCTTCTCACAGTTCTGAGGCAGATGCCTAGAAGTAGCTGATAGCAGCTGCGCAAAACCCCAGAAATTAGGGGACAGAGCACTTTCCACTATGAAAGCAGAGTCCTACCTGGGCAAAGAGCTCAAAAGTCAAGTAACTGGAGGGGAAAATGAGAAAACAGAAGAAAAAAAAATCAGACTATAGAATCTTTCTTTGGTGTCAAAGATCAAAACATAGAACCAGAAGAAGACAACAAAGTCAAAACTCCTGCATCAAAAGCCTCCAAGAAAAATATGAATTGGTTGCAGGCCATGAAGGAGCTCAAAAAGGATTTTAAAAATCAAGTAAGAGAGGTAAAGGAAAAAGTGGGAAGAGAAAAGAGAGTGATGCAAGAAAATCATGAAAAACCAGCCAACAGCTTGCTGAAGGAGACCAAAAATTTCACTGAAGAAAATAACCCCTTAAAAAATAGACTAACTCAGGGCGGCTAGGTGGCGCAATGAGTAAGAGCGCCGGCCTCGGAATTGGGATGACTCGGGATCGAAATCGGCCTCAGAAAATGAGCACCCACACATACATAAATCATGACTAGTAACCTTGAGCAAGTTACTTAATCCCAATCGCTTTAAAAAAAAAAAAAAAGAAAAGAAATTAAGCGACTTGCCCAGGCTCACAACAGTAAGAAGCCTGGAAGTTGGACCAATCTTCTGCACATTCTCCACCTCCTCTTCAGCCTCCTGGGCTCTTCTTCAAAAGAAGCTCCACCACTACAAGTTCTCAGGAAATTCTGACAGTTCTCAATTCTCATTTCTCTTCTCTCTCTTTCCCTTCTGGAGGCAGAGCAGCTGCCTCCAGATGCTGGTCCCAAGAAATTCTGACCCTTCCTCGCTGGGGCTTTTCCTTACATCACACAGCATTAGCTACTTTCCGTTTCAGTCGACCCCTTCCTGTCACTTCAGGAAGAGGGGTTCATACCTTCTTTTTCTTTAACAGAGATTTGATTAGTTACTAAGGGCTAAGTACCTGTTTACTTGCCAATACAAAAAGGGGTCTTCAAATTCAAATTACATTACCATTACAGGTCATTAAATATGACCGCACTTAGAATAAAATGCAACCCTCATCCCCTCCTACTTCTGCACATTTTGCTGCTCTTAGCCCAAGGATTATAGGAGCTCTTTTGGCCATTAAATTGTTGACTCCTACCTGGCTTGTAGTTTGCTAAACTTACCCCAATTCTTTTTCAGACAAATGACTCTTCAGTGCACCTCCCCCATCTTATCCTTGTGAAGCTGGTTTTTGGAACTAACCTTTATATTTAGCCCCATTGAATATTGTCTTATTTGATCTGGCCCAGTGTTCTCATCTGTAAAGAGCTTTCAGTATCCTGCCTAGCAGCCACAGAATCAGCTTTGTGCTGTCTGAAGATCTGATAAGCATGCCATCTACACCCTTATCCTAGGCATTGATAAAACTGCTGAAGAGCATGGGGCCAAGGACAGATAGATCCCTGTGGACACTCCACTGAAGACTTCCTTTCACGTGAACATGGACCCATTAATGATGACTTTTTCAGTCCAGGCATCCAACCAGTTCTTTTTATTGCCCAACAGTTTTATTTTATTACAGTTTGGTAAATTTAGAACTGATCATACAGTAAAACCTGTGATTATCCCAGATAAGGGCCAGGTTTTCCTCGAAGAAAAAAGGAACGGGGGCAGGAATGGTGGGAAGGAGAGTGGAAAACATGACACCTAATTTTAACTATATGAAATGCTTTCATATGGAAGAAGAAAATAGCATCATAGATCTAGATTTGGAAGGAACCTAAGAAGGTGTCTAGTCTGACCCCCACATCTTACAAATAAAGAAAGTGAGAACTAATGAGGTTAAAAGGGAGGTAATTAGTACAGTCAATAGAGCACAGGCTTTGGAATCTCAAAGATCTGAGTTCAAATCCTACCTCAGACACTTATTACCTGTGTGACCCTGGGCAAGTCATTTAACCTCTATCTGCCTCAGTTTCCTCATCTGTAAAATAAGGATAATAATAGCAACCCACAGTTGTGAAGATCAAATGAGATAATATAAAGCCACTTGCAAACCTTAAAACACCGTACAAATGCTAGCTATTATTACTATTAGTATTATAAGCAACTTGCCCAAAATTACATAGTGTCAAAGGCAAGATTCAAACCCCAGTCATAGGATTTCAGAGCTGGAATCAGGGCTAAGCTTATTCCTCTTTGCCCATATTATGCTGGTCTATGTGGACCCAGAAGGCAGAACTGGGAGCACTGAGTGAAAGCTACAAAGAACTAACTTTCAACTTGATTTGTTTAAACTTCTTAACATTTAGACCTGCCAAAAGGCTGCCTCAAGGGGAAAGTGAGCTCCCTTCTCCTAGATGTACTCTAATTCCAGAGAGCTCATACGTCACCTATGTTATAGAGGGAATTTTCAATCAAATACAAATCGAATGAGACGGCCTCTGGGAGCTCTTCCAGCCTTGAGATTCCGTGGCTCTCCCAAGAAAAATCTGAGGTCACAGGATTACAGCTCTAGAACTAAAAGGGACCCCAGAGGCCATCTATTCCAACCCCCTCATTTCAGCAATGTGGTAACTGAGTCAAAGAGAGGCTAAATGCCTTGTTCAGGATCATACAACTGAACCCAGGTCCTCCCCTCTTCAAGGCTGTGTCCCATCATCCCCTACACCTTGCTTCCTCTCCAGAAACACAAAATGAAGCAAAAGCCCTTACCTTTCAAAAGGGGCTGGAAGGTTGGAATCTCCTGTAATTTGATGACATCTGGATCGCTGCTGATACTCCGAGAGGCCTGGGTTCCTTGGGCTACTACAACGATGTCGTCCATCTTGGCTTTCTGCTTGGTAGGAGGAGTCACTGGAAAAACAAAGATAAGTTGCTAAGATTCCGCAGGCAGGCCACTGCGCCAAAGACAGAGCTGTAAAGATGGGGGGGATCCTGGAGACAGTTAACCAGAAAAGAACACTGGTCTTGACATGAGAAGGTGTGAGGCCGAGTCCTACTTCTAACACTTCACTTTCATAGGTGAAGGGCAGCAAGTTGCTTAACTTTTCTGAGTCTTTCTGTAAAAAATCCACAAAATAACCTGCCTTACCATGCCGTGATAAGGAGAGTATAGAGAGCCCCAGAGGGACAAAGTGATCTGCCACCTGAAGCCACAAAGGCAGTTAGCAGCAGGACTCTGACTCCCAGGACAAGGCTCTGTCCTACATCACACTAGTCACTACCACCCTCAGCTCAGTGATAACGAACCATTTTTATTCTTCATTGCTCAAAGCACCATATTCTGGTTTTTATTTTAACTTTCTCACAGCATCTCTCTGACATGAGCAGGGATTGTTATTTTCATTTTGCCAGTAAGGAAACCAAGATATAAAGGCTATGGATTATCCAAAGTCATGTGAGCTCTAGAAGGCTGGGGACAGGAAGACTCCAGAGTCTCCATGCCCTTTATCCAATAGGGCAATTTTGGAACAATGCTATATAATGGAAAGATAAGGGATAAAGAATGATCACAGGGGTGGTTTGGTGGCACAGTGAATAGAGCACCCGCCCTGGAGTCAGGAGGAGTTGGGTTCAAATCCGGCCTCAGACACTTAACAAAAAAACTAGCTGTGTGACCTTGGGAAAGTCACTTAACCCCAACTGCCCTGCAAAAAGAAAAAAAAAAAAAGAATGATTGCAGCCCGTTCAGGCACCTCTGCAACAGGATGACCCAGAAATGATGTCTCAGTGTTTATCAGAACATGGCGGCATGGAGTGAGCTAGTGCCACAAACACAGGTCTGACCATTTCATTTCCCCAACAAGTTACAGTGATTCTTTAGTGCCTCTCTAGAATCAAATATAAAATTCTATGTTTGGTATTTGTAGCACCAATGCAATATTCACAGCTCTAATAGTCACAATAAATATACCTGCATGGTGCTCAGTCACAAAATATAACAGACTCTCCATATAGAAGACAGAAGCAAAAACATTTATTCAGACATCAGAAAACCAAATCCCAAAACCAGTAAGCTGATTCCATCATAGTAGCAAAGAAGTTAATAAACCACAACAGTACAGAGTCACAGCATCCTTTACCCTTCCCACAAACCAACACAAGACCAATATTTACTCACAAGCCCATGCGTCTTCCTAAAAAGTGTCCTCTCCTCTCAACCATCTAACCTGCTCCTACTCGTAGCTTCCTGTGGACGCTGCTCCACCCTTCATTAAACTCCTCCCACCACAGGCTCCATGTGATTACATTCAGCCTATTAGGGGGCAGAGTTTATTTTCAAAGTAGGGAAGGTCTTCAAATTCCCTTAGGTTTATTAAGGGGCACAGAAGATCTTCAAATTTCCATTACCATTATAGTATTTTAGGCCCTTCACTACATGGCACCAACTTACTGTTCCAGTCATATTATATGTAATATATAAAAATAATTTATCTGGGGTGGCTAGGTGGAGCAGTGAATAGAGCAGCAGCCCCAGAGTCAGGAGGACCTGAGTTGAAATCTGGCCTCAGACTCTTAACACTTACTAGCCGTGTGACCTTGAGCAAGTCATTTAATCCCAACTATCCTGCCTTCCCCCCTCCAAAAAGCAATAATAATAATAATTCATCATACTCATCTAAATAATTTATATTAACCATATCTGCGCATATGGTATGTTACTTACATATATAAGCCTATATAATCACATACAATTCATAAACATTCACATATAATACAATATACATATGCATGTAATACATTGTACACATGCATATGCATTGTAACACATGTGCACTGATGTGTGGGCTCATGAGTACATGTGTGGATACATGTGTATTATACACACACACACACACACACACACACACACACACACACACTATACAATTTAGTTAAGTTTACTGTTCCTGTCACACAGTCAATTTGATTATAAGCTCCCTGAGAGCAGGAACTGTTTTACTCTTGTCTTTGTACCTCCAATACAGTGTCTGGCACACTGTAGCTGTTTAATAAAGCTTGCTGACAGATTCAAACCTCCAACACAAGGCCTCTGCTCATCCCCCACTCTGTTGGTGCCCCACAACAAGAAATACATTGAAAGAGATATACATATGGGGGGCACAGCCAAGATGGCAGAGTATAAACAGCACTTCCAAGGTTCTCTGCCCCACACAACTTCCAAAAAATGTAAAAGGGAACTCTGAACAACTTCTGGAGCCCCAGCACCCACAGAACGACACAGAGAAGCTAACCTCCCACTGAGGAGAACCCAGCAGCCCTGCAGGGAGTGGCGAGCGCAGTGCTGAGAGCAGGCAGCACAGCGTGCTGGGAGCCAAGCCCAGGCCCGAATGAGCCAGGGTTTTAGCCCTGGGACGGCTGGGCCAACAGCCGGTTGGAGGGACCCCAGAACACCAGCAGCTGTAGCGATTCCAGAATTATCAGCACAGATATGCCTAGGACAAAGTGAGAGGTTAGTGCCCTATGGACTTTGGGACCAGTATTTGGGGAGCGCATCGGCTTCCTCCCCTGAGGGCGAAAAGCAAAGCTGCTGAAGAAACACGACACAGAAGCCATTTTGCAGCATCAGTGGCGGCTCTAGCTCCTGGTCTGCGAACTGTAGGGAGACCTGGCAATCAGTCTGGGGGTTAATCGCTCTTGCTTTAAACTGCCTGGATCTGGATTGTGGTCTGGGGGGGAAGTTTGGGGTGGATATCCAATTTGCCAGGGCGGGTGGAGGCTTTACAGAGGCCACCCAACCTGCAGAAGTTGTGAAGACCCCATGTTTGGGCGGAAATTCTCCTGTCTGGTGGCAGAGTCCTACTGTGGCAACAAGCCCCAAAATCAAGTAATTAAGTGGCAACATGCCTAGGCAAAAGAAACAAAATATATAGAAAAATTCAACATTGGACTCCTATTTTAGGGGCAAAGAGGATCAAAGCATGGAGGAGGACTGTGAGGTCAGAACTCCTGCACCAAAAGCCCCAAATGAAAATACAAGCTGGCTACAGGCCATAGAGGACCTTAAGAAGCAGATAGGAGAAGTGGGGGAAAATTTGGGAAGAGAAATGAAAAAGATGCAAGAAAAGTATGAAATGACAGTCAACAGCCTGACTGAGGAAAATAACACCTTAAAAAATAGACTAACTCAAATGGCAAAAGAGGCTCAGAAAGGCAATGAGGAGAAGAATGCCTTAAAAAGTCGAATTTGCCAGATGGAAAAAGAATCTCAAAAGCTCACTGGGGAGATTCATTCCTTCAGAGTTAGACTGGAGCAAATGGAAGCTAATGACTTTATGAGAAATCAAGATGCTATTAAACAGATCCAAACAAATGAAAGAATAGAAGGCAATGTGAAATATCTCATGGGAAAAACCACTGACCTGGAAAATAGATCCAGGAGAGATAATTTGAAAATTATTGGACTACCTGAAAGCCATGATCAAAGAAAGAACCTAGAAATCATCCTTAAAGAAATTCCCAAGGAAAATTGCCCTGATGTTTTAGACCCAGAGGGCAAAATAGAGGTTGAAAGAATCCACAGATCACCTCCTGAAAAAGATCCCAAAAAGAAAACTCCCAGGAATATTATAGCCAGGTTCCAGAATCCCCAGATCAAGGAGAAAATACTACAAGCAGCCAGGAAGAAACAATTTCAACATTGTGGAAACACAATCAGAATAGCACAGGACCTGGCAGCTTCTACACTGAGGGATAGAAGGGCATGGAATATGATATTCCAGAGGGCAAAAGAGCTGGGATTGAAGCCAAGGGTCACCTACCCAGCAAAACTGAATATCTTGTTTCAGGGGAAAATATGGTCATTCAGTGGAATAGAGGACTTTCAAGCATTCTTGAGGAAAAAACCAGAGTTGAATAGAAAATTTGACATTCAGACACAAGAAGCAAGAGATGCTTGAGAAGGTAATCAGGAAAAAGAAATCAAAAGGAACTTATCAAAGTTGAACTATTTACATTCCTACATGGAAAAACAATAACTGTGTCTGATGAAACCTTTCTCATTATGAAAATAATTGAAGAAGGTTATATGGGCATATGTTTACAGGTATACATGGATAGAGGGCACAGGTTGAATTTGGTGGGAAGGGATGATTCTTAAGGGGTGAAGTCAAGAGGTGAGAGAGGAAAGTGGCAAGAGGAGATGGAGAGAGACAGGGTAGGGCAAACTATCTCATGTAGAAGAGGCAAGGGAAGTTGGCAGGCAGGGCAGACAGACAAGATAAAACCATGTTCTCATCTAAGTTGACTAGAAATACCCATTACCCTGC